>CM057848.1:44652918-44672405 GCA_030068395.1 Apalone spinifera | reverse complement strand
AGATTTTGCGCAAAAGCAACTGCTTTTGCGCAAAATCATGCCAGTCTAGATGCACCCTTAGAGGAAAGCATTTGCCTTCTTCATTGAGCAATGGTAGGCCAGAGTCAAGCCCTCCAGAATATTTTTGGGTACAGGCATATTTATTAAAATACATAGAAAGGACAAAGAGTCTTGCACAATGGATTGGTGGCTAGAAAGGAAAGAGCACTTTCCAAATTGCACTGCAGCTGTGGACATATCACAAAGAAAAGACCCCTGGTTACTCCTCATGTGAAAAAGTAGTGCAGCACAGCAAGGTACACAGCAAAGTTCTGAGCCATGAGATAATGTGAGATCTCTTGGTACATCCTGCTACTCTAGAAGCTAACCCCAAAAATGGCTTCTCTAGACAGCAAGTGATTCAGATGATCCCTGAGGTGCTTTGGGCACCCTTCACAGTGGGAGGGTCCTTGCCTCAGAAGAAACTGTGTAAGATTGAGAACAGGTCAGAAAAATGAGATTGCTGAATCAATTGGATTCATCTAGTCCATCCCCCTTTTGGACAGATTTAATTAGTGCTAAATTATTACTACAGATGAAAGCCTAGTCTCTTCTCCTTTAAATTATGCTCAAATAAATAGCTGTTTTTATCTAGAATAGGAAAATCATTGTATGATTCATCTGACACCTGTTCCCCATTGTCTTTTCAATGTGTTCCATCTCCCTGCTTTTCCTGAATGGAGCGTCGTCTCTTTATTAGTAGTACTAACATGCTTATGCTGGGAGTTTAGAGAAAAGACTATACCTACACAGCTGTGTACCTGTTTGATTTTCAGGAAGCAAACTAAAAACATACTAGTGTAAAACAAGAAGGCATCTAGTCAGCTGACAAAACTCAATGGAAACAAATACAAAGAAACAATGATAATGGTTCAATTCACTGCAAACCTCAGGATTTATTACTATTACATCTGTTATCTAAGATACATGATGCTAAGGCTTACTGTGCTTCTCATTGCTAGAAATGTATCACTTTATCTTTTTTCTCCCTTCTTTCATCAATAGAAAGAGACTTAAGGGTTTGTTGTGGGTTTTTTGTTTTGTTTTTTGTTTTTTCCTTTCTTTCCATTTTATCCGCTTTCCTCTTTATTTTCCTTGGGGGAAGGGCTGGGGCATGCCTCATCTGTCTACTTAACACTCACACTTGAGTTCAGTGTTTATATTCTACTTTTAGACATGTATACAAGCCAGTTTTAATTGAAGACCACACTTAATTAAAGTCAAATGATATGTTTCCTGAGCCAGTGTGATATGCAGGACAGGCTAGGCTAAAGGATGGTACAGTCCCATTGTATATTTGACCATTATGTATGTGTATCTAAAAATCATTTTGTAAAGATATACACCTCCAAAACTGAAAAAATCTTTGAAAGTCTCCTGATTTTTTTCTAATTTCTAGTTTGCCTTGGTTTCATGTTCCTAAATGTATAGAGTTGGCTGCCTGCCTGCCTGCTCATTGGGCCTTTTGAAAAGCTCACCTTTGTGGTTTTATATCTTTATCTGCAAGACATTTGTGTTCTTGAACTGGGCTGCAGTAGATATCAGTCTGGTGGGAAAGGCCTGCTTCTTTTTTAAAAGCCTACTAGAGGGCTTTCCACTTTGTACCATCCTCATCACCAGATGGCTCTCCTACAGGAACCATTTCTCTCACCACTTCGATTTTTAAGCACGTACTTAGTGTAAATTGAGTTAACAGATATAAATGAGCCATAAATTATCGTGATTGCCACGTCCATATTTGTTGGCTAAACCTAGTGCACCTTTTGCTTGATGCCAGAGATCTCTTTCTGGATCTTTAGAGCTAAAGACCAAAATGTTAATACTCAGTAGCCTGATTTTCATGGGGAGCTGATCACCTACAGTTTTTACTGACTTCTGTGGAATTTGTGGCTATGCATGTAAATCAGACCACTCATGTAAATCAGACCACTTTTGTTGTGGTATCCAAGTACAGATTTAAGTTTAGGCAATCAAGTTTGTACAGTTTGGCCTAACTTCTTTACTTCTCTTTCATTATTTTGTTCATTGAATCCTTTTCCGTTTTGGATCTCATAAATGAGTTTCTGTCAGGCTTTGTTATCTTTCCTGATAAGATGGGACCTGAGTGCACAGCATGACCTTTCTATAAAAGAAGCAAGCTGTAGAACTCCCGCCACACCACCTTGAATCACACTAACCCAGGGAAGGAGGAATAAGAAAAACACATCAGGAAATACATTATACAGAGAATTTTCTAAATGTCAGCACATACATATCCCGGGTTCCTCAGCAATGAGGAGACTCACAGGTAATTTGTCAGATAGAAGGAACTGATCTAGAATTTAACCATGTAAATCAATGACCTTTAGCCTAAATGAAGCCTATCCATCAGTAAAGATGCAACATTCTTAGAAAAGAACACAATGCTAACAGGCCAGTCTGAGCTTTATGATGTGTCTACCTGTAAACATAGAAATCTGGTGGGAAAAGTATGATCTTGGGATCTAGTGTCATTGCCTGGCTCTGCAACTGAGTGGTTGTAATTGTTAAGTAAGTCATACGGCCATTTTTTTTGTCAGAAGAACTCAGTTCCTATTTAAGCATCTAAATAAAGTGTCCAGATTTCCAAAAATACACAGCACCTGCCAGCACCTAATATTGTCAAGTTCTCATTCTAAATTCTGAACCGTTTTGAAATGAGAATATCAGCACCTCCCTCCCTAGAATGCATTCATTAATGTGTGTGTGGTTCTGAAATAAGTGGTGATAGGACCATTTAAAAAGATAGCTTGCTACTCTTATGTAAAAGGCCTTTTCAGTATCAGTCAATGGAAATTGGAGAGAATCAGGCTTTGATTATTGCCCCAGATTTTCTCATGATGACTGCAAATGCAATATTCCCGACACCTAAATCATTGTTCCTCCTCATTCTCATCTTAATTTTTCATACAGCTTTTGAGTTATGACTCCAGGTGCAATATGTTCCATCCTGTGCAAATGGAGGCTGACTTCGCTCAAAAACTGAATTCTAAAAAAGAACTAAAATATTAAGTTAAGCAAACTCAGTCTTTGTGAAAGATTAGTTCTTTTCATCCATAAATCCACTTCCCATAGAATAAACAGCTACAGAGGCTATCACCACCAATATTGCAACAAGGGGACCTGCTTTTGATCTCACAGTATCTTAAATTTGCAGCTAACTCCATTACAGTAAGTAGGGTTATATTGGTGTAAAATAAGTGTGAGATCAGCAGTCAGTCCTATACATATTAAAATATTCCAGAAAGAAGAATGGAACCCAATTGTGATAATTTTTAAGAAGGACCACAGACTACAGCATACATTCAGCCCATTCATTGGCAACAACAGTCCTATGGATTCCTGCCTACCCTGGCTAATAGCCATTGATGTACTTATCCTCTCTGAATTATCTAGCTCTTACCAGCCACTGAGTGATTATTGACAGTAGATTTACATGTCCAGTAGAACAGCCTTATGAGCCCCATAGTGCTTGTGAGATTATGCCTACCAGAATTCTTTCTGGTCTGGCAGGCTTTCTTGTGCAGAAGGTGTGCCTGCTAACACCTCTGCTTGTTCTTGCTGCTCTGCTTAGCCAGTGCCATTGGGGGGTTTGGGCCACTTCCCTCTCCCCATGTAAATATCTTATAAAGTGGTCTGCTGTGTGTGTTCCTTTTTAGCCAATTCCACATCCTATCACAGTGGCTTAGTTTTCACAGAATCATAGGACAGGAAGGTACCTTGAGAAATGTTCTAGTTCAGTCTCCTGCACTTAGCACTATGCTGTTGCTATCCACGGTGGACTTGGAAAAAACAAAGAGTCAATGAACTGAAAATAATGTAACTGACGGTAAGCTAATGTGGAAGACCACTGCTCAGCTGTTCCTTTCTGCAGAAATAGTCCATCTTTCCACAAGTGATGGTCATATTTGATTCACTTAGCAACTGTAAATGAGATCCATACCCTGTTGTACAGAGGTGAAACGGAATTGAATTTATGGAGTTGTAACTGCTTATAGCAGGACTGAATTCAGCTCAATATGGCTGTGTAAGAACTTTCATTTCTCAATTTCCACATGTCACCCAGATCTGGTACAATGAAGTTAGCAATGGCCGATTAGGAAACATAAAGCTCATGATCCATAATCACATCTTAACTTAATAGATATAGTAATTTAAACATCTGACATTAGGTATGATTCACTCTGATTTGCACCCCTTTTATTCCAATGTAATTTCATTGGCTTCAGTGGAGCTATTCCTGATTTACACTGGTGTAAATAAAAAGACAGTCAGTCTTCCTGCAGATAATTTAATGGCATTCTTCTGAACTGTGGGATAAAAAGGCAATTTCCAGAAGAAGGATCTATAATTATTTCCACAGTGTTCCCAGTGTGTCTGAAATATTCTGCATCAATAATTGTATTTTTGTAAGATTAAATTTAATTGTTTCCATTTGAGTGTTGAAACAAGAACCTTCTTTTACACTGTAGACTAACTGCTTCCCTCATGAATTAGCCTTCACATGCTCAGGCAAACGTGCCTTCATTTTTTCTTTTAAATATTGCATACAGTTGTAGGATAAGTACTAGGGGGAACAATACAGTACCCCATGGTTTATAGGCATTTATCCAAAATATAATGGATCATCTTTTAGTAACAATACAATATGAAGAGTACAAATGTATGTAACCCTGTGTGCCTTCCCCTAATGTTTTCTAGTCCTTATAAGTAACAAGTGGCTATGGAATATAGGACGGTAGAAACACAAGTTTCCAGGAAATCAACTTTTCTGTGGTGGAATCTGCTCCTTGTAGCACTGGCGAGTGGAAGTAACTGATAGCTCTTTACAGCTTCATCTTCTTTTCCTGGTGAAGCTAAATGAAGATGTGATGAATGAGGGGAATGATTGATTAGGTATTTAAGTGTAAAATATGACAAGTTCCTGATGTGTTAGGAAATTGGGTGTGGGTGTATGTATTTGGAGCTCCTAGGACTGTTTAGCTAGGAGAGAAAACACAGAAGACTCTCAGGACCAATTTTTTTAAAGCATTTTTCATTGCTTCCTTTGCATCAGTTAGTAAATATTTTATTAAGAGAATTCTGAATAATATACTGCAAAGATCTTCTGAAGAGAATTATTCACCAAACTTGAAGGCTTTATTCAAGATTTGATTCTTTCTAACATTTGAATAGGAGCTTTGTAAAGAAGGACCCCACCAATCTTTTCATTGCCGTGCACCTAGCACATCTGCCAGTGACAGCTGCACTTCCTGCACTCAAGAGAAGATAGAGTTTGTGCAGGAAGAAGGTAAAGTCATGGTCCTTCCTGCTTTCCTCCATATTAACCCATGAAGAGGTCCAGGCTATTGTGAGAGACAATTTTCCTTTCTAAGGCAAGGGACTGTACAGCACCCTCTACTGAGGCCAGTGGCTAAATGCAATAATTTAGTTAATTATCTCGTTTACTATATACCTTACTATAAACAAATAGTGCATTCTGAATGGCGTCTGATTAACTGATTAGGACTAACAGTGTGTAACCATGCAATTACATAACTATACAGGCTGGGACTCGTTAGTAGATTTGCCATTTTAAAATCATTTGCCCTTCAAAGTGGAAAAAATAGTAGAGAAAATACCTTTAATGAAGAGTTTTTGTGCTCATTAAAGATTTCCAGCAAATCTGATATAATCATGAATCCATTCAATGTATTTCTTCACTCTTCTCACCATTTTCCTGACACACATACATAAAATGTGATGTGCTGGACATCCACATCTCCATCAGGAGCAGGCTACTTCTTTGTTCATTTCATTAAAGCTATCTTTGTTGAAGACATGTAGCTGGTTTAGTGTACTGTCTGTCCATGGGACAATTCTTCATGTTTTGCTTTTGCTGTAACCAATCCATTTATTTCTATGGCATTGAACTGCAATGTTGTAAACACTAATGCCCCCACTACATAAGTAAGGAGAATCTGGAAAGTGTCATTACATCCCATCTTTTATTTTTTACCAATGTTTCATCTATAGTTTCTAAAACTTTCTGTTATTTTGTATCGAGGTTCTCATCTGCATCATTATCATTGTCCATCATCATAACTGTCTTATTGACTAATTTTCAGTATTTATCACCTTCTTTATATTAATGAATTTATCCTTGCCGTACTCCTCTGAAGAAGGAAAAATATTCAGCCTATTGTATAGATGAAGCAGACAAATTAAGTGATTCACGCAAAAATTGAACCCAGATCTTCTAAGTTGCAGCTAAGGGCTTTAACCATTAGCGTATCCTTATGCCTGTTATTGGTGTACTGCCAAATCTTCTTCCATGCTCCTGGAACTGATAGTTCATCTCCTGTGGTTGGTACTTCACTTGTTTTGATTGCTGACCTCTTTAAATGAGTTGCCAAATATATCCAGAGGTGTGACATTTCCTGGAGAAATATTGGAGAGGACTTCCCTAGTTCACCTTGCAGAACAGCCCAGAAGACAAGAAACAAAGGGAAAGGGGAAAGCCACCTTTATCTTGGAAGTCAGTATGGGAGAAAATATATGGCTCCCTTCAAGCAGTGGGGAGAGGGAGAGGAAAAAGGGACAAGGAGAAGAGGCTTCCTCTGCTCTAGCGAGCAAGCAGAAGCCAGTTCTGTCTTGCTTCCATCTGGAAGAGTGGGTTGTAATTTCACAGGATTGTGATATTGACCTCTTGAGCTTTTTTCCACCTGAAAAGTAAATGACAATTCTAAGGTGAAGAAGGCAGCCCATATTTTAAAAAGTCCCAAAGAGAACATAGAAAAATACTCACCAAATCTCTTTTTATATAAATGAATATTTTATTAAATTTATCAATAGTTTTGAAAAATTATAATACATTTTCCAACTCCAAAAAGACTAGAATTTGTCAGGCTCCTACATTGTATAAGTTCTGTGTGAGAGATGAGATTCCCAGCTTAAAGCCAGCAGTTGAAACTGACTGGCGTTCTATTTACTTGACTCCTGAATCTGTGTTAGATCCTACATACACTGACTAAAAGTAAATGTTTTCTTCAGAAAAAAAACCGCTAAATATTAAATCACAATTAAGAATTGTATAAAATGTGTATGTACTAAAACAGTATTTCTCAAAGTGTTGTGCTTAAAGAACTGCATGGGATCTTTTGCAGAGGGATAGGGCAAAACACCACATTTATTGATTATATATATATATGTATATATCAACACTGTATCATACGCATATGATATATTACATTCATGCACACACACACACACACACTCCGTCTTGTTGTTGTTACCAACTAGTTGCTCCCCTAACTTCATTGACCAGGTGAGTTAAATGGGGTGGGGAGGGTGGAGCTGGGCTTCTGCCGATCTGGATTGATGTTCCAATGTTGACGAGACCCAGGGTCTCCCTGCAGGAAACCTTAGATTTATAATAGATTCCCTATCATGCAAACCTATACCACTTAGTCATAATATGCACTTGCAAAATCTGTGTCTGTGTCAGTTGGTCATCTGTGGTGCCTTCTTCCGAGTGTTGTCTTAATGCTACCATGTTCATCTTCCAAGAGGGTGCGTTCAAAAGAAGATGCTTTCTTCTGACTCCCAAGGCCATCAATATGTTTGATCTTCTTTCAGTGAGCCCACTTGACAGGTCTTATTGTCCTTGGATCTGGCTTTCATACCCTCTCCGACTGTTGTTCAGAGGTGTTTTCCTTCCAATCCTTATCCATTCACACCTCATTCAGTCAACAGGGCAATCAATTAAGTAAAAGGGGGGGAAACCTATTCTAGTACAAAGACATTCTCTTTTACCTTAATTATTCTTAGGGACTATAATATTATTCCAAGACTTAATACGAAGTTTCTATATAAAAGCACCTAATACAGTTATAGGAAAATGAAGATTATATATGGAAAGACTTAATACAAAGTTATATGAAGATAATCCAAAGTCATATGAAAATGATTAATATGGAGATATAGCTACAAAAGTGGGTCCGTGAAACCACTTAGAAAAACATGCTAACTTGGCTGCGCCTGTTTGTTTACTTACTGGCGCAGTGGCTACAGAGCCTCACAACTCCCATTGGCTCTGGTTCACCATTTGCAGCCAAAGAAAGCTGCGGGAGGCGGCATGAGCTGGGCCACCACTTCCTGAAGCTTCCTTTGTCTGCCAATGGCAAACTGGAGCCAATGAGAGCCACAAGGCTCTGTGGCCACCATACAGGTAAGTAAAGAAACCAGTGTGTCCAGTTAGTATGTTTCTCAAAGTGGTTTTGCGGGCCATTTTGAGAAACACTGCACTAAAATATTGGGAGAAAGGACCTGGTTCAGCACTGTGTTGGACTTTATGTACCTACTTCTCACAAAGACAATGCAAAATGGCAGCAAATCAGGATTCTCCATTTACTCATATGAGTATATTACATCATTGTTCATTCACTTTTTACATGTTTAAATGGCAATGAAAGAGGCAAGGACCATACTTTTTGTAACTCAGATTTGCTTATTAGAAATAATAATATTTAGCATTTATAGCAAGTAATGTTGCCCTGTAGATCTCCAGGTGATTTAAAAAGATGTGTGTGCGTTTTATTCCCATTTTACAGAGGGTGAAACCAAAGCACAGAAAGGTTAAATCATTTTCTCAATGTTACATATGAAACAAGTGGCAGAGTGAAGAACCACTAGCTGATACCATGATCCTCTGGGTTTTTAGCTTTTTTTTTGGTGCAGTATCTCATGTAGAAGGAATACACTTGAATGCTGCTGCCTTTCTTAGAGAGAAACTTGGCCACTAGTTGCTTTAGCTCTATCCATGTATTTCAGAAATAAGTTGGATTTTCTTCAACTTCAGATGTCCATTTCTCTAGTGTTGTCTCTAGAGTTGAAACATGGTCTTTGAAGGAAAAAATAAAGAAAAAAGGTTATTCAGCCTTTTCTACACTTTGCGGTACTTGCCCCTGATTGATTCTATTAACTGTACGTTTTGTATAATCATGGAGAATAAAATTATTCTTTAATCTCTATCGGGCTTGGAATACACCTGTTTTAACCAATAGAGAAGGCACAATGTAGATGTTTGGTTGTAATGATTTCACTGTCTCCTTTTTACAACATCATTAGGAAGGTGTCATTTTAATAATAATAATTCCCTTTTGACATCATGGAGGTAAAAAAGAAATCATTGCTGACATCAAAAATGAGGTCATATTTCAGCAGTGTTATTTCACTGAAGATAAAATGGGAGTCTTTATTACTCCCAATGCTTTTAAAGAAAGCTGAGCAAGGCTTATACTGATCCTGTATCTTATACTCTTTGATACATCTATAACCAGTATGAAATGAGTAATTTTAATTCTTATTACTATATATTTTTAACATAGTTCCTCCTAAAAACCAACCATTTTGTGACTAGTTAAAAGAAATAAATCAGCTTTTGAAATAATTGTGGAAGACCAAGGCTTTCTTAATTTTCACCAATACCTGGGAAAGAAGAAAATAAAAAATAACTCAATACACTACAAACAAGGATAATTTTTCACCCAGTCAGTATTCCGGAGTCCATGTAACCCATATTTCAGAGTCCACATAGAATGTGGACAGAGGTCTGAGCTCTGAATACGTGACGTATTCCATGTTTTGACACATAGGGATTTCATTCTCTCTTTGAACATCTTCGGTATATTTCTGTATGAATTGTTTGTCATTCAAAGGAAACTGATAAGGTCTCTTTTGTCACTTGTAAACAATATGTTTTGCCCTTTGTTTGTAAACTGACTTTGGAAGCGTCTAGCTGAAATTGGATTCTTTACTACCATTCTCCCCCCTTTATGCAATCGTACTAATTTGTAATTGTGTGATCTGTCTAATCTGTTTCTCCATCCTAAACTAATGTTATGTGGATATATAAGCAATACTTGCCACTGTGTTACCTAAACATCTCATTGAATGTACCTGAACAAGCATATCTAAACCCAACAATTCTTACTTGAGCAAAAGTCCCATTGACTTTTGTGGGCATTTTCCTATTACTAATGACTACAGGATTAAGTCCTTCATGATCGGTGGGCCTTTGGCATTGTTCTTTATTTTTCTCTTCAGAATCAATAAGGTGGAAACATTAAGTATAAAGTAGAGGGGAGTGGGGTATTTATACCCTTTGCAGCCCCAGAGAGATCCTCTTTTACCAGGTTAGGGCTGGCAACATTTAAACACTCATGGACATGGCAATAGGATGAGGCTCCCTATAGACCCACTGTTGTTATTGTATTATTTGCTCTTTTCCTTAGGGGGCTGTGAAATAATTTTTTTCACCCCTCATTGGACAAGGTATTGTGGTTTTTTTCACTTTCCCAGAGAAGGCCTGGGTCCCAGTGATGTGCTTTAGGAAGTTAAGTTATAATGTCTCAACATAACATTTGGAGCTGATATCCAGTGCAGGTGTCTGGTGTGGGAGGGATATGGTTTTCAGATAAAATGGAATGGGAAAGGATTTAAAAGACCCCACTCTTTTCCCAGCCCCCTTTAAGGAGATGTGAAAGCGGTTTGGGGCTATTACATCAGGAACAGTGAGGAGCCAAACCCCCTTCCTTTTACAGCTCCCACATCGTCTCGTATGAGCTGAAATGCTTTGGATTTCAATAGACACAAGTCTTTTTTCCTCACAAATTTTTGTGTGCAAGAATTGAATGCTTAATTACATTTCCTGTAAACTGAATAACCTTTTCCACTTCTGAAACTTTTTGCTGTGTCTGTGCATGTTTTATCACTGGATCAACAAGATAGTAAGAAACACAAAGATATCTTGTTGAAAATCATTAGCTGAGCTGGTTTTTATTTTCCCTGCTCAAGTGACAGAAATTTCCTTTTTACCAAATAATGGAATATTATCAATGCTAATGGTAGTTCAAGTAGTTGTATATCTACAAAGGTTATGTAGATTAGTTCAGTGCACTTTCACCCCTCAATCTGAATCTTAAAGATTTCTGTAAAAGTAGACCCATGATTTAAATAAATTCCCAGGAAAATCTTCCATGCAGTCTGTCTATTTTCATTACCACGTGTAGGAAGTCAGGAAAGGCAGAATTGGACAAAGTGTTTTCTGCATGTACTGAAGAAACAGAGCTGATGCACAATAAACAACTTGCATTATGGGTTCTTTTCAGTCATTTTATAGTTAGATGCATTCATAAATTTTGATATGATTGTAAGAAGCAGACTTTGATGGTACAAAACTCACAGAAGAGCTTTAGATCACTGAAGCAACTACAGATGAAGTTTATGTTGACAATTTATCTGCTCTTCTCTGTCCAGGAAAATTGTTTTTTAGTGCTTGCCTATTAGCAATCACATGCATATTATGAAATTGAGTTTGGGGGAGGACAGGCTGCCATCTATCTTTTCTATAGTTTTTTGCAATGCATCAAGCTAAAGTTAAAACTTTCTCTGTTTCAAAAATTATGTAAACTATATAATGTCCATAACATAGACACTTAGAAAGAAAAATAGGCTAAATATCATGTAAATCTTAACTTAAGACTTTATAAACGTACAACTATTGATGCCATACTTAATATATTATCTCTGACTGCTTCTCATATTTGCATGCACCACAATATCAGTCAGTAAGCTATTTCTCTTATTTCAGTGTTGCCGAACTATTCATTCATATATCGAGAAGTATTAACATATTTTCTTAACAAGGCCTGTATGAATTATATTTCCGTAATATTGAACTGCTAAGGATTGATGTGGAAAATGAAAAAGATATGGTTAGTTTCTCTTCTGCATTCCGTAATGCTGAGATTTTATCCATAATATTGTTTTCCTGTAACAATACCTGCCTCAGAGAAAATCTGCAGTGTAGCTGTCAGGATTACACCTCTCAAAATATGTCTGTGATGATTCTTTTAAATTGATAAAAACAGTACACTCTGCTATATAAGATTGCTGAGAAGAATATTCCCCAGCCCTTTCATGTGTAACAGCGCTTGTATGGCAGTACTACATTTATTGTGCTGTAAATTCCATCACTGATTTTGGCCAGTTCAGATTGATTCTGCAGTAACTGTAAGTAATGAACCTTACAGTCAGAGCCAAAGGGGAAAAAAACCAAGCCAATAAACTTCTGGCTGTAGAAATACAAATTATAGAGTTCATTTAGCTACAGTTTTTATCAGATCATATAGCCAATACTCTAAAAACAGGAAAATACATCCCCAAAAAATCTAGTGCCATAGCCCTGCATTGCTTTAAGTTTAGCAGGCAAACTGGGTACTCAGTTATTGAAAGCACATTTTTGTACCAGGCATCCTGTAAGTTTCACCTCAGATTTACAGAAATTGAAATATAAGGCAAACTGGTGGCAAAAGCATATTTTCTGCAGGTGACTGGGCCCAATCCTGCTTTGTATCACACCTTGTCCCGTTCCAGCAAGGCTAAGTATCAGTGGGATTTCATGGGGTGTAAGATAGCATGGAAATCTAGCCTGTTGGCATAATTAATAATGCACAAGCTCTACATATTTAAATGCCACTGTAATTTCAAAAAATTATTAAAAGTGTTTCCCTTTCCTTACTGAAAAGTCCTGTAGAACTAAATGAAAAAAAACCCCTTTGTTGTTTTTAATTTTAATTCTGCATAGAATTGATTGCAGAAATTACAGTCTCGCTAAAGAATTCTATGGGATAGTTTTTAAAAAAACATATAAAAAGGATATTCTCTAAGATTCTTAGAGTAATTTATATGCAATATTATTGTATTCCATAGAATCCTATAGATCTCATCCCATTAAACTGTAAGGAGTTTTCTATAATAGTTTCAACAGAACCCATGATTATGTAGACTCCTATTCTACCATCCATATGTATTTAGCAATAAGCATATGAGTAACCCTACTGAAATCAATGAACTAGTCACATGATAAATGTTAAGCATATGCAAAATGTTTGCAGGATCTGACTGAAGTCAGTACAGAAAGAGCTGGGCCCTAGATCCTCAAAACAATTTATGCACCTAACTCCTATTGAAATTATTGGAGGCTAAGCACCTAAATATCTTTGCCAATTTGTGTTATTCTGTAATAAAATTCTCTTGATACAGTTGTCGGCAACATTACACAAGGAAACAAGTTGCATATTTTAGCCTCTCTGCAAAGCCATATCTGGTTTGATGTCTATATGTACATCATGGCTTGTATGCGTTACAGCAGGGGTAGGAATACTAAGCTTTCTATGGATCCAGTCCCTGAGGCTCAGGGCTTCCCCTCAGCATAGGAGAGCCCGCACTGGCTCTCCAATCACCCCTCACTATTCCCCCCGTGGGGCTGGAGCACACAAAATCTACTACACTGGGCCCGACTGATTTTTCTGTGGATCAGCGGTCCCTGATCCAAAAAAGGTTCTCCACTCCTGCCTTACAGTATGTGCATCAGGAGTGGAGTGCACTTGTCAGGTGTGCACAAAAGCACTGATCTGCGCAGATGCACTTTTCAAGATTTGTACCTAATACTACAATTCAAATGGTTTTTCAAAAACCATCTGTTGATTCTGACTGAGTTTACATCGTCATTCTGAATACAAGGTGCTTGAGTCTAAATTTCCTTAGGTCACAGAGAAACTTTTTGCCTATAGAATTCTCCCTACCTCTGTCTTCTATTTGGTTTTAGTTTATGAATGCACAGGGCAAGGAAATAGGAATGTTCATAGCAATCTGCATTGAACTTGGAAGGGAAGGCACAGATTTCATGAGGGGGTATTTGGAGGAAGCACCAGCAGTACAATTTATGTTCACATGGCTGGGAATGATAAGCTGCAGATAGAGACGCTCTTTAGATAGTTGCTTTAATAAAGAGATCATTTAGTTTAACAAGGCTGGAATCCTCTCATGTTATTAGCTAAATCATGGCACATGAATCAGATCTGGTCATTTATACAATGTTGCAGGTTCAATGCATTAAAAAATCATGAGTCCACCCCCCAGCCCTAAATCATAATATTGGCTTAAAATTCATAAGATGTTAAAAAAGATACATGTATGATTGTTGTTGTTGTTTTACTTGCCTTCTGTTTCCTAAGCATTCAGGGTTACATTTAGATTACCATTTTCAGTCTTTTCTCCACAAACTTCAGGGATAAATGCTTGAGTTTTTTAAATAAAAGTTGAGACTTCTCTTACAATAGCAAGACACCAAGGACTGGGGCTTCACCACATATTGCAAGATCCACAATAGACGCATGAGTTATTAACACTGCCTATTCTTCCTCCCCCCCCACCCCCCCACACTCTTCCTGCTCCACTCTGTTACACTGAGGGTGAGAGGCCAGCAGAGAGAGAGCAGTGAGGTGGGCAGCAGTGGAGCAGGAAGCCTTGGATGCCTGCTTGGAAGCCCTAGGACTAGCCTCTGAAGTCCAAGAAGAGGAGATGTAGGGGAAACGTTCATTTCCTGTAGCCCTGGTAAATATTAAATTGCCAAAGGAGGTTTGGAATCCCCATAATTGGAGATTTTCAAGAGCAGGATAGACAAACACATATCAGGGGTGGATTAGAGCAGGGGTGGGCATATACTGGCCCACAGGCTGGATCCGGTCCTCTGCTAGGGTTAGTCCATGGCAGGCCCCCACCACCATGTTTATCTGTGCCTCCGCAGGTATCAGGCGATCCCTCGCCAGCTGTGGATCATCATTTGCAACCAATGGGAGCAGCAGGAAGCGGTATCCCAGTTCATACCACTTCTTGACACTCCCATTGGCTGCGAACAGTGATCTGCGGCTAACGAGAGCTGTGATCGCCTAATACCTGCGGAAGCACATAGAGGCACCAGCCCACCAGGAACTAACGCTGGCAGACTGTTGCTTTTTTACTGCCTCCACCCTCTCTCTCTCCCGCCCCCGGTAAGTCTAGAGATAATACTTAGTCTTGCCATGGGTACAGGGGACTGGATTAGATAAACTCCCTTCCAGTCCTATGATTTCAGCCAGCATGAGTGAAAGAGTTACATGAGGCTGGTTGTGAGTCTGTCATTCCAGATGGATGACACTTGGCAGGTGGGAAACCTCCAAGTTTCTCAAGAAGATACAGGTCCTGCTTCTACTGAAATCAAGGGCAAATCCCCCTTTATTTCAATAGGAGCAGGCCTGAAATAATCACACATTTGAAAGATAGATTGTTTTCTTTTGACTCTTAGCTTTGCAAGGTACAAATCCCAGATAACCACACGGCTGCATGGTTAGCACTGCAAAAGGTGAAAGAGAGTTCCTCTAACATTATCTTGTTCATTTAATAAAATAGAGAGAAAACCTAGTTAAATACTAGAAAAGTTGGCAGATGTCATGAAAGACCACTACTGTCTCTCATGTATAATGTGATTAATTTGAAGGCAATTTTCTGGTAACCTGTTCTTCAAAAAAATGTATTTTGGTGGCATATTAGTAAAATAAATTAATCTCTCTGCATTAAACTTGCCAGCTTTTGAATTAATTGCATGAGCACAACAATCAATTAATAAATGTTAAGCAAACAAGGGAAAATCAGCGAATTAAAAATTACTAAATTGATTCCAAATGCAGATAAGCCAAGACACAGTTTTTCGGTGAAGACCTAAGAATAGGAATCTTGTCTGAACAGTTACTGCTCCCCATTTGTCTGCATGTGGCATTTAAAACAATGCAGTTTTATTATGATTTTTACAAATAAATTCCTATCGATAATCTAATTCATTGCATTAAGTGGATTACAGAAACAAATCATACATTTGTAGCTGTCAAGGAGAAGGTCAGCATTTTTCAACAATCATTCATCTCTAAGTAAAATAAAAGTTTGCTTTTTCCGAAAGAAACCAGATGCCTTGCCAGGTGGACCACAGCTGACTGGAACCAACTAAGAGAATCAAAAGTCTTTAAAATATGGCGAGGTGAAATGGTCATTGCAAAGAATTTCTTTACCAAATAATCTGCTTGTTTTTTAGTTTCTGAAAATTTCACAAAACAGTAGTAATTGGACAAAATGTAGTATGAAGGACATTTCACTTTTGGGGACATTTATGAAAACTTGGAAAGCCGCTTTCACCCAAAATAATATTTGCAAATTCTGAAAAAGCTTCAAGAGAGAATGTGATGGTGCTGTATTCTTACAAAACCCCGTAGATATATGCACGTTTGCTCCATACCATGGTCTGGAATCCTGGCACTACTTATTTGTTCCTACCGTTGCTACTGATCATGCTTAAAAATGATTTGTGTGTCTCAATCAATTTACAAACATTATATAATTGTGCCTGATAACTACCATCAAGGGAGGTTTAGGTTGGACATTAGGAAAAAGTTCCTAACTGTCAGGGTAGTCAAACACTGAAATAAATTGCCCAGGGAGGTTGTGGAATCCCCATCTCTGGAGATATTTAAGAGTAGGTTAGATAAATGTCTATCAGGGAAGGTCTAGACAGTATTTGGTCCTACCATGGGGGCAGGGGACTGGACTTGATGACTTCTTGACGTCCCTTCCAGTCCTACTATTCTATGATTTTATGATTCTACCATGCAAAGGGGATGTTTATAATGGCTCCCATTTTTCAGAGGGAGGGGGACTAAGACTCAGAGATTAAGTGATTTATACAAGATCACACAAGTTTTTTCCTCAGAACCAGGATCTCAACTCATGTTTCCTGAAGACCACACAGCTGTCCTTACTTACAGTATCAGGCAAATCCCTCTTTGTGTTTCAATTTAAATATGTGAATTTAATTTTACGTATTTGCTTATTCACCCGATGCTGTGGACGTGGTGTCTGACAGTGGGTGGTTCTTAGCCCGACACTATTTAACATTTCTGTCGATGACCTAGAAGAAAACATAAAATCATCATTGACAAAGTTTGCCAATTACACAAAAATTGGAGGAGTGGTAAATAACAATGATTGGATGTTTCTGTACAAGATATGGTCTTGCAATTTGGGGCGGGGGAGGTGAAATTGTAAGGCCTGTGATATGCAGGAGGTTAGACTACAGGATCACAATGACACTATCTGGTTCTGGAATCTACAAATTTATTTTATGCGTTTTCAGATTTTACCTGTGATAAATGTTCCTCATTTGACAAATTGGGAAATAGAAATCCAGGGAAGTTGTAATTTTGCCTGCTACATACTGGTGTCTGGCAAAATAGGCATAGGCCTGGGGAGTGAGGAGATCTGGATTCTGATACTACTTTGCTGTGTGAGTCAGGAATTCTACTTCTCTCTATGTGGCTCAGTTTTCACATATATAAAATGGGTGCCATGTACCTGAATAGTTGCCTGGATTCTGAAGGCAGAAAGTCAGTTCAAAACAACAGCCTGGAGCCAGTGAAGTGGTCGGTGCCACCTGAGGAGGGCCTATGACCAAACTGGAGGTAAGTGCACAGATTCAGCTCATCTCATGGAGAGACCTGGCAGGAATGTAGACCTACTCTCCCCACGGAAGGCAGTTATGGTGTTGCCACCTGTCCTCCCCATGGTTCCTTTTAGAAAGAGTCTTGTGAGATATTTAACTGTGGCAGCGAGGCTCAAGAGAATTCCTGGGTCCTAGCACTGTGTTCAGTCCTCTTCACTATGAGTTTGGAGTCAGAATCATCAACCTATGGCAGCTTTTTCAAAATTCATAAGCTTGACTTATCTCATGAAAATGGCTCATGTACTTTGCTGTGGTTTTTATTCTTTTCATTGTCAGTCTAGAAGGCCTGTGGATTCAGATGAAAGTGATTGGTGGAAAAAATGTGGATTAATTGTCCAAGAAAAACTCATCACTTTTGCCCAGTTCGCTTTCTCACAGCACACTTTGGTCATTCTGCAGGAAATTTCACATGCTGCACGTCAAAGATTTAAAAACCCCCACAAGTTGGATATTCACATGTAGTCAGTTGAACTTGTGCTATGCTGGGAAAAACAAGCAAGCAATAAAACAAAATAGTTGTTTGCTTCTATGCCATCATGAAGCCGGAGGTGGATTAAGATTTATTGCACACACATACACCCCCCCACACACACATACTACAAAATCTCCCCCACCCCCACCCCGCCTTCCCCATGGTCCTGCTTCCCCCACATGGCCAAAAGTCAGGCTATGTGTGGTAAAAGCTGCCCAGATAGCCTGGGCTGCTGTGAGGATTAGAACCCTGGACTCTCCACCTGTTTTGTATAGCATGCCCTGGAGGGGCAGGGATACAGGCCAGGTGCTGCTCTCAGACACCCAGCTTCTTGCTCAGGACAAGTCCAGGGCTCCCTACAGCTTCCCAGGCAGCAGAAAAATAAAAGTAAAAAGCTCAATGCACTAAAAATGTGGCTGTTTTAAAGTTGTCATCTTGTCAATAATTTGGTTTTGAATTAATAACCTTACTGGTACTTGTCCTAGTAGTTTTAGAGCCTGTAGTTTCAGGTGAGTGAGTGTGGACAGCTTCAGCTGTCTGTTCACATTATGTCAGAGAATGCTGCCTCATGCCAAATATTGCAATAGCTGAGACATGACATTTTTTATTAAAACAATATCTATTGGAAAACATTGGAGACTGGGAATCATGGGGCTACGTCTACACTGGCAGGATCTTGCGCAAGAACTCTTTTGAGGTAGAGTTCTTGTGCAAAAACTCTTCCAGAAGAGAGCGTCTACACTGGCATGTGCCTTTGCGCAAGAAATGTGCTTTTGCGCAAGAGCATCCCTGCCAGTGTAGACGCTCTCTTGCACAATAAAGCTCTGATGGCCATTTTAGTCATCGGGCTTTCTTGCACAAGAAGTTCATGTTGCCTGTCTACACTGGCCTCTTGTGCAAGAACAGTTGCACAAGAGGGCTTATTCCTGAGTGGGAGCATCAGAGTTCTTGCGCAAGAAGCCCTGATTTCATACATTAGAATGTCAATGTACTTGCGCAAGAACTCGTAGACAGGCAGCAAGTTTTTGCGCAAAAACGGCGGCTTTTGCGCAAGATCCTGCCAATGAAGATGCAGCCTTGAATTCTGTAACTAGCTAGCAGGGAAACTTGATTCACTTTGTGCTTGACTATAGGCAATTCACTTAATCTCTGTTTCACTATATCTATGTGTAAAGTGGAGGGGAGGCAAGAAGAGGGGCTCGGTGGCAGCTTCAAAAGGAGGGAGGGGAAGAAGAAGAGCTCAGGGGGGCGCACACTGCATGGGAGAGAGAGGAGAAGGAGAGGGGGTCAGGACAGAGCAAGTTCCATGCATGTGCAAAAGGGAGAGGGGGGGCTTAGGTGCAGTGTCATGCATGACAATTTTCCCCTGCTGCATCTGGCCGGGATGGCGGAGTGAGGAGCATGGGAAGCCTGGCAGGGACAATTTTCCCCTGCCACGTCTGGTGGGGGAGTGGGAGTGAGGAGCGCAGGAAGCCCACAAGGGGCAATTTTCCCCTGCCAGTCTGGCGGGGGAGTGGGAGTGAGGAGTGCGGGAAGCCCAGCAGGGAC
>CM057848.1:44587475-44643199 GCA_030068395.1 Apalone spinifera | reverse complement strand
ACTGTGTATGAAAGGTGTGAGTGGGAACAAGTATTTCTTCTATGAAAGGTGTGAGAGGGAACAAGTATTGGGTGACAGGTTGAATAAAAATTGGATGGGATGTGGACAGTTGCTTTGGAGAGGTGGAGGAAAGGTCCTGTGGAGCATGGAACATCGGAGTTTAAAGTGGATCAGATACAGTGGGCACCTGGGAATATGGTCCAGAGTAAGGGAAAGAAGAGCTGAGAAAAGAGCTGGCTAGAATGCAATCCATAAGGAATTTAGAGGCTGGGAATTGAGGGAGCGTAAAGTAAAGAAGAAAGTTGGGAACAGTCAGAAGAGGTCACCAAGGACACAGTGCAGAAGGAGCTACTCTCAACAGTTGAATTGCCAACAGAATGAATGCAGGCCTTTGATGTGATAACAGCATTGGAATGCCATAATTAGAAGGTTACAATTATCTAACATAGGCTCCAATTCAGAAGTTATCTCTATTCTGAACAGCATTTTAAGCACATATGTAAGTGCTCTTCTGAAAAAGGATAGACATAAGCATGTGCTTATGTGCTCTACTGAGTCAGAGCCTTAAGCTTTTTAAAATCAATGTTCAGTTTCAGTTAAGAAATTAGCTTATACTATCATGATCTGAACTGTCTTTGAAATAATAATAGTACTTTGCAACTAGAAAGCATATTTTATTCAGGCTCTCAAATCACTTTACAAGAATGGGAGATATTATCCTAATTTTTTAAACTGGGAATACTGAACCAGAGAAAGCAATTTGCTCAAGGTTACATAGAGAGTTAATGGCAAAATGAAAGTTAGAATGCTGGCTTCCTGCCTGCAAGTACACTGCACTAACTTCTAGATTATGTAGTGTAATCTAGCAGTTAGCAAAGATAGTTTAGGGGATTAGTAGTAGTATATAGCTGGAACCTTTTGCATAGTCGTTGGCTTGAACCTGTCCTATCTTGATAGTGATGAAAAGTCATTACCATCTGACAGTTCTTCAGTGACCTCTGTGAAATGAGTTGTTGATATTAGTCCAGTTCCTAAAGGATAGGTCTCCTCTTCACAAAATCACGCCCCGCTCCCCAGTTATTGGTATCTTTGTTGGCAGCCTCAACGAAGGAGCCAAAAATTGAATGGATGTGGAAAACGAACTATCCTTTCAGGTCAGGATTGAGATCAATTAGCTGGGCAGTGTTTGGGAGATTTAATCTTCCTCTGCTGTCAATCCACATTATGTGTGAACTCTAAATTGTTTTTTAAAATGTAAACAGTTTTTTAAAACTTTCCAGTATCACTGTATCATCATATAGCAGTAAGGCCTTTATATTCCTGTGTGTGAGAGAGGAACCTTTGAAAAACCTAAGGCAGATAACAGTCCTGGCACTTAGCACTGATTGAGGATGGGTGGCCACCTAGGAAAAGCTGCTAGACAAAGGTGTAGTGGAGCCAGTTAACTTAGCTGGTCATTCTTGTCCAGAAAGTGCCCGATGGCTAGGTGTCCTATTGTTATTGTAAGATTAATTCAGAGAGAGCTTTATCAGGTAACTCTTTTTCCTTTTGCCGATGGTGCTTATTTTGAATGTTAGAACACAGCATTCATGCACTGTCACTGAAATTAACAATGAGGCACCTGTGCTTTGTGGCTCTTCATTGGGCTGAAGAGAAGGAGGTGCACTAGGTTAGCAGAAGCATGGAAATATGGAAAGTGGATGTTGCCATCAGGGACAGCAGGAAGTAAAAAAACACATTAATAGATGTTGGGAAGTCAGTAGCAACCTATCTAGTTAGGAGGCTGGCCATTCATTGAGGCAACCTAGTGAGGCATCAGGGACCAAGAAGGTTAAAGAAAGGGGCAGTGACAGCATACGGGGCTATGGAAAATAGAAGTGCTCATTCCTGAATATGTGGAGTAGACTACTGGTCTACCACTGCAGTAGCAGGGAAATCACTGGCAAGGCAATGGGGAAGCACTGTTGCAGTGATAGAACAAAATAGCCCCATGCTTGGGGTAGCAATAAGCACTATTGGAATAGTTTCGTGGAGTTAGTGACAACAAGCAGGGGAGCGTGCAGTGGAAGTGCCATTACTTAAGCTTAATTGGATGTTTACAATATATCACTAGACCAGCAAAGGCAAGAAGCACTACTCGTGTTTCTGCAGGGATTCTTTTGTGAGCCTGCTTTGAGAAGCAGGAAGCAAGAATGACTTTAATCAAGTCTCTTTTAGCCCTATGAGTCTATCTTCTTAGTGAAAAGGTTTGTGTTAAGATCCCCGATCCTGTGCAAATCAGGTGCATAGTTATTTTTCCCATTTGTGGAACAAGATAAGTTAACTAATATAATTTTCATGGGGACTGACAAAATTGTTGGGTCCCTGAGCAAAGTAGGGGAGGGGACTGGCTCTGTGCTCCCAGCAGGGATGGGACCTTGAGTAGAAGGGGCAAGGCTGGGGACTAGCTTCCCCCAGCCAGCCTTCAATGCCTCTGGTAGCATGCCATTTGGGATCCAGCAGCAATTTAAAGTAGTGATGGCAGTGGCAGTTGCCTCCTTTGCGCACACCCTCCAAATTGGCAGGCCTGGGCATTTTTTTTAGGAATTAGCATTCTATTCTATAGCTAGTTAGCCAGCTTTGCAACATGGTTTCATTTATTTTAAGGATCTTTTTAAATTTTCACAACTATCATCTTTCAATCTAAAAACTACATAACCAAAAAACGGGGGCATATTTTAAAACTTTGTTATCTGAGATACCTAAATCTACAGTTAGGCACCAAATAAGTGGATCTGATTTTCAGAGATGCTGAGCAGTGTTCCTGTTAAACTGCGCGGCAGCACAGCTTCACAGGTGATTAATCAGCCCCAGCCAGTCAGAGGCTCAGGGCTCTGTGCATGGAGCTGACTGATTGGGCAGGGCTGATTAATCACCTGCAAAGTTGTGCTGCTGTGCAGCTTAGAGGAAACACTGATGCTGAGCATCCACCTCTCTCCTCAATGTTCCTGTTCCTATTCTGAAAATGTGTTGGGTACAGGTAACATTTCCTCTTGTATTGAGTAAGGTAAGGCTTCCTCTTTTATACAGTTTATGCCACCAAGGAATATTTGATATAAGCACAAGACTCTGCCAAACTCATGAAGTACGTGAATGTGTTTATGTGGTTGTTTGGGTGGAGGTGTATCACGTCTGGGGCTGTAAAAGCAATATTCAAAAGGGCTTGCAAAAGTCACTTATGTTATGGGGAATTTGTTTGCAGGTTGTTTCCCTATTAAAATTTGCAGTATTTATTGGTGAAATAAGAATATAAACCTATGAGAATTCAGAAACTTTGGCCAAAATGTATAAATCTGAGTGCCTAAAGTAGACATCTAAATCGATATTTAGGCACCTGACTAAAAGTGGTCTATTTCTTAGGCATTGAGCTCACATCCACTTCCGTTGATATTAGTTTGATTTGTTGATGCTCAGCATGTATGAAAATCAGATCACCTTTATTTAGGTTTCTAAATATAGATTTAGATGTTTTGTTTAGACAACCAAGGAGAGCATTGCGGCCATTCCTTTTACTTTTTTAAGGGTCAAATGTTAGGGGGAAGAGAAAAATCAAAGCTTGTGTAAAGAGTTTACTTTTGAAGAGCAAACATCAAGAGCTAAATCTTAATCCTAAAATGCTCAGGCTGCCTGCACAATCCCAGCTACTAACAGAGTAGTCACAGTGAGAGGCAACACACACGGCATGTTACTCTTCAACTGTTGGGGTTTTGTCTCTCTGGATCTGCATCGTTCACCAATCTATCCATATTCCCAAAGGATCTGCAGAGGATAGTGTCCTGTATGGAGTCCCGTTTACTAGGCCTGCTTAATAATGAGCACTCTGGCTCTAAGCCAGAAAAGCACTTAAGCACTGAAGTCAGTGGGACTCTCCGTGAGCTTAAATTTAAGCATAAACTTACAGGCTTTATGGAATCATGGCAAATGTACTCAGCACTTGGTTGAATCAAGCCCCTACTCCTCAATCAGCTGCTCTTTTTAGCTGTCAGGACTCCCCATGAACGTGGAGAGCTATGGGATTTGGCCCTGATTTATAAAGCAACATAATATGAAGCTATTTTCAATGATTTAATAATGAAACAACATTATATCTCAACTTTGATTTGTGTATGATTTCCATGACAAAAACATTCTCATTCATCTAATCTTAAAACTGTTTTACTTTGGTGCCCTGAGTCTTGAGTCTCATTTTGGTGGTTTAATGGACACAGGACATCAGCTTTATCTTGGGAATTGATTTTTTTTTTATACTAAAACCCCGTTTCCTTCTTACATCTGGACTGAATAGCTTTTTCCTCATGTTATTTTTGAACTTACAGGTTGTAGATCAGGTTCCACAGTTCACTTGCTTTATTTGACTTATTGTACTTATAATACAATATTTTCTGACACTCGGACCATTTGAAAGGTCAAGGCCAAGTGAAGAAACAAGTGCATAGAGTGACTAGGGAGTTATCAAAAGCCTTACTTGGACCTTTCAGTATTAATATATCGATACATACAAAAAAGCCTTGGTAAAAAGAAAGTGATTAAAGTTGCTTTAGTTAAGCACGTCAGTTAAAAAATGTCATATAACCCTAATTCTTACCCCTTGCACACAGGTATTATAATACAGTCTTTAATTACACATCAATGTACTACTTTTTCTTCATTTATTGCACAGGGTGGCTTGTACTGTAGGAATACTCTATTTTTTTTATTCTCCTTATTCAATATGTTGATCCATATCTTATTTACTGCACACCATCTAACCTCTGCACTGACTACTGAATTATTAATTTCCTCACAGTCTGTTTGATGGTGTTCAACCCCACTGTATCCAAGTGTCTCACAACCATCAATTAATTTATTTTTCACAACTCCCTATGATACAGGAAATATTATTGTGGGGAAAAGTGAGGCAAAGAGCGAATAAGAACAAAGTTGGCAAAAATGACTGCTGCTTTGTGATGCTTCAGTGACTGGGCTCCTGTCTTGAGACATGTTGGGTGCGTTTTTTTCATAGGTCTTGAGTATCCACTGCTCTCGTTGACTTCAGTTGCTGTTGTGAGTCTTTTGAAAATCAGGCCCCAGACGTCTCAAATTAGCCAGCCAGAAAATGAAGAACAGACAATTAGTGACCAGTTGTGAAATTTTTAATTGTAGAGAACTTGCCAAGCATCAGATAGGAAATCTGTGGCCAGGGATAGAATCCAGTTCTGCAGGGTGGCATCAGTTGCTTTAACCACTAAACCAGAGGCGGACACTAATTTTTGAAGGGGAGCCACTGCCCAGATTTCGGAAGTGGCCATGAACTGACCCAGAAGGGGTGGGCCTCGGGCAGAAGGTCGGAGCCTTGGGCAGACAGGGCGGGGTTGAGAGCTACCCTACCAGGAGTTTTGCTTCGCCTGGGGTCCCTGCCCCCTGACTTCTGATCAATGGAAGCAGATGGGAGTGTGCTGGGGACTAGCCTCCTCCCAGAGTTGTCTGGAGTGTAGGCTTAGAATTCACTTAACAAAGCTGGCAGTTCCTGGCCCCGCTAATTTGTTGCTTGGCAGCTACTGGCAGGCACAAGCCCTTTGAATAGAAGCAGTTGAAAGGGCTCACGCATCTCCGATCCGAACATATTTTCCTGGAGATAGCAAGTTCATGCTCCAAAATATGGTAGGCATTATAGGTCTTCAGAAAGCATTTGGAATTTTTTGTAAATAACGTGAATTGTTAGGCAACTTAAATACAAATGTTGGTCAAAACCTACTCCCTGGATTTCTGTATAGTGGTAAATGGGTCTCTTGTTGCTTTTAGAACTATATTTACAACTAACTATTGTTTCAGAAATTGCTGAACTATTTTATTCAGTTATTTAACTGCTAGTCAGCACCTTTGCACATTCCTAATGTTGAGCACATGTTAAAATGCTCGCCCGAACAGCAATGGATTACTGAAACGGACCCTATGTCAACACTTGCTCCGCTTCCAGGTAGAACTGGCACCAAGCAATTGATGCCATTGGGCTTTCTATATACTGAGAGACATTGATCATGTTGAGCTAGAGGGGAGCTTGTGCAGCCCTCTTAAGTGAGTCCCCACCTCCCCAGCAACCATGCTCCAGCCACCCAATGTATGTGGAGAGAGTTGTGGGATCAGCTTGTCTAGGGATTATCCCTTTGGTAAAGCAGATTGTTCTCAATAGTGAAAAACTGATGAGAAATTTACTAACTTGCTAGCATATTTTATTACAGTCCCTGGCTTTAGTGCAAGGATTCACAAACTTTAGAAGTCGTACTGTCATCGGTAATCTTAGTCATATAATTTGGAGATGTGTCCATTCATATTCTGAGGGATCTGTACAGTAAACAATACTATTATTAAACCCATATATCAGCCCCTCACAAAGACTTACCTTCTAAACCTAAAAGTTAGATGTTCTAGTTAGACAAAATGGATATTTAGTGGGGGGGACGCTATATTTCAAACCCCCAAAAATTTATTCTACTTTTTAAAGAATGACAGGTTTTCAAATGTTTGTATAAACCAGGCTGGTTCACCCAACATGTTTTTCAGTTTTTTGATATATTTTTCGCTACTAGTGCCTGAGGACACTGACATCTTGACAATCAATGACAAACACACACACACACAGACACACACACACTCTATGAAGAGCTGCTGAAAGAGTTTAAAAGTTTCTGTGTGGAATAAACCACAAAGTCCCAGTTGAAAGAGCCAGGAGTGAAAGCTGAGTTCCCAAATGAATAGGACTAAAAAAGATAACACCCCCAGGCATCTGTATGTCTCAGCATTTAAATTATATCCCTTGAAATGTCAGTTTGGACTTTGTGCCAAGAAATGGTTGAAGAGCTTTTTTCATGAATATACCCAATGGAAGACGAAGCTGTTGAAATGAAAGGTGTCTCTAATCATTTGGTATAAACATAACATGTTTTTATTGTATTATGTAACCTTGAATTATCTTGGTCTTTTAATGAGAATTTTGAACTACTGCTGCTGCTTTGTAATTTCATGGAATTATGTTGTCTTCATGTTAGTTCTTTGGGTGGGCACTGGCAGGTTTCGCTATAAAAACAATTTTATTTTTAAAAAATGTATCTTGTTTATACAGATATTCCACTCAAATAAATAACAGTGACTTGGTGGTTATACTAGAGTAATGAAAAATCTTTCTGTAGATTTCTGTTTCTATCATTTGACACTTCTTCCAGTATTTTTTCATTCTTAAATTACAGGCTGTATTTTTCCTTTGTAGGATTAGTGATTACATGGATCTGACCCCTGTAGATATTGTAGGGAAAAGATGTTACCACTTCATTCATGCTGAAGACGTGGAAGGGATCAGGCATAGTCACTTGGACTGTAAGTACCTTATTTTTGTCAGAATAATCTGGCATGATACCTGATTGCTATTGAACTATTATATACATGGATCTTCATACTGCATTTGTGTTTTTGTTTTAGTACAGTGAAGGATGGTTTAGAAATGACTTTTTCACAGTATATTTTCAAGTAATTTCCCTAAATATACAAGATTCTCAGTGTACACGGGAATGTGGAATTACGTAGATTTACATTGTGGTGGTCTCCAACAGCTGTCCAATTCCATATGCTGTCCATTATTTTACTTCAAAGAGGCATTGCTCTGATGAAATTAGACAAAGACTCCTAACCATAAGAAAAGTAAAGTTCTGGGACCACCTTTTAATGGAATTAGTGGGGGGCAAAAAACCTAGCCTATTTCAAGACTGAGCTTGATAAGAAGATTTTTTAGGGGATGATATGAGGAAGTTGCCTGTAATAGCATGGCCTATCCATGACTGGTATTAACAAATATCTCTAATGGCTAGAGATGGGACACGAGATGGGGAAGGCTCTAAGTTATTATATAGAATTTCTTCCTGGATGTCTGGCTAATTGGTCTCACCCATATACTCAGGGTCCAACTGACTACCGTATTTGGGATCCTAAGGGAATTTTCCCCCAGGTCAGATTGGGAGAGACGCCGGGGGGGGGGGGGGGGGGGGGGGGATTTGCCTTCCTCTACTGGATGGGGAAAGGGTCATTTGCTGGTTTGAACTAAAATAAATGGTGGATTCCCAACAATATGTGAGGACCTCAGTAACTCAGCCAGTTATTGGTCACAGTCAGAAGACAGAATACTAGCAGAAACATTTATCTAACCTGGCGTGGCTGTTCTTATGTATGATGTGTTCTTGTCAGCCCCCAGCATGATGGAGCTCTGAGCTTGCTTAGGGCTTTAAGTGTAATAATAATAATGATTAATAATAGATACTGAACAATCTTATACCAGATTCCCCACCTGGCATTCCAGTGTGAATTTGCTGCCTTGGATAGTGAGATAAAGATGCAAATGATGTCACATTGTTCAACAAGCACGGGCAAGTAGCTCTTAGCTCTTAAATTCGAAAGAATTTTGGATGAGGAATGAGTTAGAAAAGTAACAGAATCACATACCCTAGTCATGGGAAACAATGCACTAAGCAAACCTGTAATCCCATCTCAAGAGGTAAGACTAGGTTTCAGAACCCTTGCAAAGACTAAAATGCCCATACCCTCAACAGAAAGATAACAACTTTTCGAGCAGTTGGAAAGGAATGTTGTAGAAGTTCCAAGAAAAATTGCCAAATCTCATATAACAGAATCCAAATTCAAATTGAGAATGAAGAGAAAAAATCTACTTTTAATGGAGGAAATAGCCAGGAAACAAGAACTCAAGATTTGCCAGACAATGCCCATGGACGAAAATGAGTGAGGCTGATTAAGATGAGCATGATTGAAGCATAGCTAGTAGAACCTCTGTACCTCAAAAGCAGAAGTGCAAGAGAAAAAAACAGGTGTTTTTGTTTGCAATAACAATGTGGAAAAAATGATATTCTGACGAGGAAATTAATAAGCAAAAGTGATGAAGCTAGCAGACCCTATGATAAAAAAGAATTGAGACTTGCGGGATTAAAACAAATCTGTACTTGAAAAAGAGCTTCAGAAATTACAGGACATTCTTAGTCAACTTAAAAAAGAGAATAATGTGACAAGGTGAGAATCTGCAGAGACATGAGAAGGGCAACTTCAGATCCTCCAATGGTAAACATAAATAAAGGAAAAGTATAATTACTGTTGCGTGAGTCCTACAAGTGCACTGGTGATAAAACAGAAAAGGCAGAATTAGAAAGACTGGGACATCCAGCCCGCTATTCCAGAAGAAAAAGCAAGCTTGTTTAAGAGAAAAAACCACACAACCAAAAAACATTCAGGAAGATTGCTGATGGTGAGCTGACGTCATATTGGACCATTAGTAACTTTTGAAAAGATATTTTAGAAAAAAAAGAAGACAAAAGGTCTACAGACCGAGTTGAGATCAGCTGGACATTGTAGTCACCCTTATCCTTCAGGTCCTCGACTTCCTCTGGTGGTGGCTAAATGTGCAAATGGTCTGAGCAGGGGTCCTCTCTCATCACCCCAACCAATCTTATGCTGGTGACCTCACCATTGGGCTGGGAGGCTCACCTCGGCAAACTCAGGATGTAAGGTCTCTGGCAGTGGTTCTCTTACATATTAGCATCAAAGAATTATGAGCAGGACATCTTCAGGATAGGTGTATTTCAGCATGAACAGACAATACCACAGCAGTGTTTTATATAAACAAACAGGGTGGTGCTCACTCCTCTCCCCTGTGCCGTGAAGCACTCCAGCTGTGGGAGTTCTTCATTCATTATGAAATACACCTGGAAGCCTCATATCTGCCCGGTGCTCAGTATGAGTTGGCCCACAGGCTTAGCTACTCATTTCAATGTCATGAGTTGTTTCTTCACCCAGACATTGCCAGCTTCATTTTCCTGAGGTTCTATTTCCTCCCCAAACAGGTCTCCTTGCAGTGCACCAGAGTAGAAAGTGTCAAGTCTTTTGTTCCTTCCTCAGTCTCAACTCAGGCTCTCTAACAGATGCGATCCTCATTTTGTGAAAAAATGGCCTACTGTATGGATATTTTCCATTCCCACCCATCCACAAAGTCTTGCTCAAGATTAATTGGGACAAGGTGTCAGTGATTCTGGTGGCGCCAGGTTGGCCCAGGCAGCACTGGTACACCATGCTACTGGGCCTGTTGGTGGACACACCACTGCCTGTGCCTCTGATCCTAGACGTGCTCAGGTCCATGGTTGCCTTCAGCACTACAACCTGAAATCTCTCCGTGTCATGGCCTGGATGCTCTGTGGTTGAAACCATCAGAGCTTGCGCACTTAGCAATGGTCAAGGAGGTTTTTCGAGGCAGCAAAAAACCTTCCACTCGGCAATATATCTTGCTAAGTGGAAGAGGTTTTCCATCTGGTCTTTTAAAAAAGGGTATCCAACTTCTCCCAGTTCCCGTGATCCTGGACTAACTTTTTCACTTAAAACAAGGTCTTGTCATAGCATCGGGAAAGGTGCACTTGGCAGCAATTTCAGCTCTTCACCTAGGTTCAGGAGGCCATTCGTTGTTCACAGATCAGGTAGTGAGTCACTTCCTGAAGGGCCTGGAAAGAATGTACCATCACATGAGACAACCTATCCTGCAATGGGACCTTAACCTTGTGCTGTCTAAACTAATGGGTCCACTCTGTGAGCCTCTAGTGACCTGTTTTCTTCTCTGAATATTTTGAAAAGTGACATTTATTCTGGCTATTTCTTCTGCCAGAAGGGTCTCTTGTATTAAAACCCTAACATCAGAACCACAGGGGTTGTACAGCAGGGGTTGGCAACCTTTGCAAACCAAAGAGCCAAACTACATCAAAATTCAGAACACGTGATCAACAAACAGCCAGTATAAGAATACCCATTTGCATGACTGAAAATATACAACTTAATATTATTGATAATTGGCATGATGATTAATAATAGCATAAATGAAACATTCTAGTCAAGATGTTATTTAATGGAACTTCTGCTGCTGTTGAGGGTGCAGTTTGTGGATGTGGGGGTTCAGGAGTCAGGGTTGATATGTATGAAGGGCTCAGGATGGGTGTTGGGATGTGTGGGAGGTGCAAGTGGCAGGGCAGGGCACTGAGAGTGGGAAATAGAGTATATGGGGGGAGGGGGTTGGGGCAGGATTACCCTACTTGGCCAGGGCTTAGCTGCTGCACCTGGGCAGGAGTGGCTGGATGAAGGGCTGGGCCAGGATCGCCACAGCCGGATTATGGCCTCCCCTCCTACCCATGCTGCAACAGGAGGGGGGTCACCACCAACCCTTCCTGCAGCCCGATGAGAGCTGGACCACTGGGTCTGCCCCAGGATCGGGGCCAGAGACAGGATATTGTGGCCAGATGGGGGCTGGGTCCTGATTGAGGCCTTGTTGGCCAGGTTTCATTCTAAATAAAGTAAAATATTATGTCCAACACAAAAGGTTTCAACGTTGACTTTATTTATGGCAGGGGTGGGGAACCTTTTTTGGATTAGGGGCCACTGACCCACAGAAAATCAGTCGGGTACCACACAAGTGAAAAGCAAAAAAAACCCTCCAAAAACCCCCAACCCTCACTGATATGACCCTCAACTTATCCAGCTTGCTCCTTTGGTGCGCCAGCCTGATCATGGGGAGGGGGAAAGGGACAGATTCAAGGCCTCATGCCTGGTTTACTCTTCTGGGGTTCCAGGGTTAGTGGATTTTCTGGGTTGTCCTCCTCCCCGCCCCCCCACCCCCCAGACTCTGGGATGGGGACAAAAATGAAGGGTTCAGTGTGCGGAACAGGGCTGCCAGTGAGTGGGATGGGGGTGCAGGATCTGGACGGGATACAGGAGAGGGTGAGGGTGTGAGCTTTGGGTGAGAAGTAGGTTGCAGGAGCAGGCTGGGAGTAGGGTGTCTGGCCAGGAGGGAGGGGGCAGAGCAGGCTGGGGGCAAGGTGTCTGGCTGGGGGTAGGGAGCAGGAGTGGGCTGTAGGTACGGGGTTTCAGTAGAAGGGGTGAGTAAAAGGGATGGGGGTGCTGGGTCTGGGCTAGGGATGTTAAATATTGGTTAATTGAATAGTTGAGTAACCTCATGAATTCTGATTGGTTAGTCAACTATTCTGTAGTCCCTGGAGGGCAGGGCCAGCAGCCAGTGCACTCCAGCCTCACTCCTGAGGAGTCCCCTACCACTTCACACTGCTGCCTCTGTATCAGAGGTGCCAGGCAGGTGCTGGTCCATGAGGGGAGCCAGTCCTCTGTCTGTCGCCCTGTGCTGCTGCCTCTGATAAAGACGCCGTGTATAGTAGGGGTCTGAACTGAACTAGGCTGCCTGCCTGCCTGGCTCCTAATACACTTTAAATGCAGAGCTGCAGTGGGGGTAGGTCCCGGCCACATTGCAAACCAGGAGTGAGCCGGGCTGCTGGCCAGCCTGCTAAACAATTTGCTGGCAAGGAGAGGGGGGAAATGCATGTAGTCTATAGAATTAACCTATAAGCTTTTGCTTATTGGTTAATCAGTTAATTGTCTACACTCTTACATCCCTAGTCTGGGCATGAGGAAGTGGGAGGCACTTATTTGCATTCAAGCCCTGCGCTGCTCCCAGGCACCATGTCCCAGGCACGGCCTCCTGCTACTCCTAACGGCCGGATTCTGCCATTAGGAGTAATGGGAGCATTAGGGAAAGTCTCCAAGCAGAGTGTCCATGTGCTGCCATTTCCCCAGTCGGGGGAGGAGGAGCGGCAGCATGCAGAGCTGCTTCTAGCTCCACTTCTTCCCTGCAAACCAGATCTGGTGGAGAGGCATGGGGCTTTCTGCCTCCCGTCCACCCTGCAGGAAGGTGCTCCATAAGGCTGGAGTGCCAGCATTAACTCCATGCTGTGGGGGAGTGAGAAACTGCAAAAGAGCCATATTTGGCTCAGGAACCATAGGTTGCTGATCCCTGTTGTACAGTTTTCTTTAAGGACAAGGTGCACCTCGGCCTCACCCTGCTCTTCTGCCTAAGGCGGTCTCATTTTTTCACACTAGCTAGGACATATTCACACTAGCTAGGACATATTCCTACCTGTTTTTTACCCAGAATTGCATGCACTACAGGAGGAACACTCACTTCACGCTCTCGACATCAGGTGTGCTCTAGCTTTGCATTCAGAGCGCACTAAACCTTTCAGGAACACTCACCTATTGACCCAACTATTCATTTCTGTCGATAGAATAAAGGGCCTCCCAGTTACCTCGCAAAGGATCTTCTCGTGGATAACAGCTTGTATTAGGGCTTGTTACCACCTTGTGACAATCCCAGCTCCTCCACTCTCTGCTCACTATACCCGAGTGCAAGCTGTGTCCACGGCATTCCTTGCCCATGTTCCTTTCCAGGATATTTGCAGAGCAGCAACTTGTTCTTTGCTCTGTGTCTTTGCACTGCGCCATTCGTCAACATGCCAGAGATCATGCTGCCTTTGGAAGAGCAGGACTGCAGTCTGCAATTCAATGATCTCTGACTTTTCCATCAGATAAGTGCTTGGGAGTCACCTACTTGAAATTGACATGAGCAATCACTCGAAGAAGAAAAAATGGTTACCTAACTCTCATAACTGTTGTCCTTTCAGATATGTTGGTCATGTCCAGGGCTCGACAAATAATGTAATCTACTCGCCTGTGGCGAGTAGATTACAACCTGGAAGAGCCGGTGCAGAGCGATCTGCACACACGCAGAACGATCTGCGCATGCGCAGAATGCAGAACGGCGCAAAACCGCGCGGCTGGTGAGCAGGGCTCGCTGCCGCTTGGCGCGCCCTGCTCATGTCCATTTCAAGACCCACCCATTTCCCTTCTGTTGGAGTGTCTTCAGCAAGAAGGAACTGAGCAGGGGGAGGGTCAGCAGAGGACTCTTTACACTACCATAATGGTGCCACTCCAGCGGGCTCCACAGCTGACCCGCAGATACTGCCACAGGAAAAACCTTCTGACAACTGTGCATGTGGGGCACACACATCTACTTACAATGGACATGAGCAAAGAACAACAGTTACAAAAGATAGGAAAACATTTTTTTGTTCTCTTGAACTTTCTGGTGATGTTTATTTCACAGATTCCTCAGTGCTTTGTGTAACAATTAAACTAATGAGTGAGAATGCATCTCAAAGTACTTAGCTGTGTAGAAAAAAATCCCATTTGATTTTGTCACATGCTTTTTCTGTATCTGTTGCAAAAATTGCCACTGGCTCACTAATTTATATTGCTTGTTGTATTGCATTTAACATTTTCTGTGTATTCTTTGCCAGCAAATTCCTCTTCATAACCTCCACCTGATCAGGGTGTATTAACTGGAATAATGCAGCTGAGTCTCTAGCATTTTCACTAATAATTTTCAGACATAATTTTTAAGTGACACAGGCCTCTAGCTACCACATTCTACTGGCTGTATGCCGGCTTTCTGTAATAAGATTATAGAAGTATTATTCTGAATTCAGTAGCCTTTCCTCATATGAGTGGTTAAGGGCACTCAACAACAAGGGAGTTAATGGATCACTGAACTTTTGATAAAACTCATAAGAATCCCTGGTGACCTCAGGTACTTCCTTTTTATAAATATCTATTAGTTTTTACAACAGCTGCTTATGGTACAGAGCCCTAAATATATAACATAAGCAATAAGCCTACCCTCTTGAGGAAATGTGGAATCTTTCTAGATTTGCACTCAAAACCAATTGCATTGTTACCTATCTGTAACATACCACTCACATCCAGTGTACATACCTATCACTATTATATATTTTAATAAAACACAATATTTATGTGCTTACTAGTTAAAAGGACCTCAGTGCAGCCCCAGATATTATTCCTGAGGCTTTCACATGTAAGTTTATTTCCATGCCAAAGTGTAGCTTTGTGCAAACTACTTTTGCATGTACAAATTGGAGAGCTAGGAATCTAACAAGTTAATTTACATGCACAACTCTCAAATTTCCATACACATAATAAGGAACAAATGAAATTATAAAGGCTGATGCAATTTTAGGGGCTGTTTTGAAAAACTGGGGCAGTATGGTAAAGGCAGGTTTATAGTAGATGAAGCACATACATACTTGCAGTTCTGGAGCTCAGAGATTGGGTTGTGTTATCTGTAAGAAATATTCTGTTCCTCACTGCAGGTATTAAAGACACTTTTAGACTTAAAACTTACAAGCCACTGTAAAGGTACAAGTGGAGTGAGCCTCAAATCCAGCTGACAGCTCTCAGGCTTGGTGTGCATTAAGAAGATGCGGGGGGGGGGGGGGGGGGGGGGGGGGGGAGAAAGGGTTAGATGGAATTTTCCACAGCCAGTTGTTGGGGCTGCCTTGTATCTGCTACTAAAGCCCCTGAGGCTGCAGGTCCTAATTCCCCTCTTAGTCTCAGGAAAAGGATAGAAGGGTCCTCATGCTTTAAAACAATGAGAACAGGGTGGGACAAAGGTAATTTGACACCCACTGCTCTAGTGTGTAAGGCTTTACCCCGTGAAGAAGATTTTCTTCCCTTGCCACTCATCGAACTGATGCTGGCTACTGCCCTTTTCTGATTCAAGAAGTCTGTTTGCTGCTAAGAATGCATGGATGTCACATACGGCCGAGGCATATGTCCCCAATTAATTGAAAAAATTAATGATGTTCACTGAACAGTTACATCAAGTACTTTCTGGCTGAGAAACCAGACAGGATATAGAAAAGTCAAGACCTCTGGAGGAAGCCATGAATATACTCTTGGACAAATGTAGGACAATGTACTGGAATTTGAAAATGAATATATTGCTTGTAAGAACACTGTCACAAGCATTGTATATATTGGTATATAATAAGAGCTTTCTCATTTTGAAATCCTAATTGAAGTCTAAATTCAGAAACCTAACACTGACAAAAAAGATACTTGTCATCCACAGCTTTTGCTTGGCAAAAACATCATCCTATTTCTTCATGATTTGATTTACAGCTATAAGAAATACAATTCCTCAGGAACAGTGAGCAGAGGCAGTTCATTTCCCATAAAGCAAAGGTCTCTGATGAATACGTTTGGTAGCACTCTCTCTGATCTACTTTTATCTGGTTTCTAGTAGTTGGAATAGTTCAGATTTTCTGAAAATAAACCACTCCACATTTACCTTGTTCACCACTTACCTGTTTTTCAAAGGATCTTGCCTCTCAATATGCTTTAAAATCTATTATATATTCATAATTTCTTTGTACTTGTTCAGTAGGAAATTCCTATTGGCATACAAAATATTGCTTAGTGATTTAGTCTGCCAGCTGCAATTGAACGAACCCTTTTAACTCAGGCACATCAGTTATATTTTTTGGTTCTCTTAATAACCTCAAACACATGAAAAACAAATAGAGTGAGTTGATAATTCCTAACAGTAAAATACACTTCACATAGTTTGCCATCATGTTGAGAAAAACTCCACAATGTCAAGTAGCACACGATTAGTAGAACTATAGGAGGGGGGAAAAAAGTGTTTTGATCCTGAGAAATTTTGATCCTAATCAGATCGAAATTTCAATGCTCTTGTAGTGCTTAATATCTTCAGTCACACAAAAAAATCAAACTGATTCCAATGTCAGCTTTTGCATTCTGTGACTGAAGTAAAATGCTAAAATATACCAATGAATCTCCTTTATGTACAAGTTTATTATTATCCCTAAGAAGTAGGAGTGATTCTAAATGAGTGTGATGGAATGTCTGATGTTTAGCTAAGCCTTAAACCAAGCCAGATTGGGCAGCCTGATGGCAGTGTAGTACTGCAAGGATGGTGGACTACCTAACTGTTTGCACAGTAACCTGCTTGTCCAAACCATAGGCTGACATGGGTATTTACTACAGAGAGCGAGACACATCCTTCAGGTCACTAATGGTGGTGGGACCGCAGTCAGAAGGAACATGAGATAAGGGGAAGTGAATAACAAATTAGGTGACTGGTGAAAGAGAGCATATAAAGAAAACAGATTTGTTTTGTATTGAAATAATTAAAGCTATGTCTGGTTTTAACACAAACAATTTTTATTTTGCAATCTTACTCCTTCATAATTACTTCTAAGCCAATATTACATAGCTCAAATCAGATATTTCTGTAATTATTTAAGGTTAGTGTCTGAATTCTGTCTGTCTCGGTAGGGAAACCATGGCCACAGTATCTGAGCACCAAACGGACATTAATGAATGTATCCTACCAACAACCTTGTGAAATAGGAGAGTATTTTTCCCATTTTACAGATAAATAACACAAGCACAAAGCTATTCCATTCAGTCACAGGAAAAGAGAATGAGAATGACTCTATATCTGGTGGTTAGAGACCCACCTGGGAGGGCATTGCTCAAACTACATTTTAATTTTTGTATACAGTAAAACAGCTTCACCATTTTTGGTAGCCTGGAGACCTTTTTAAAGCCCCACGTCCCCCTTTAGCCCAGGATCCTGGGCTGCAGCTGCTAAAGTCCCTTTCTTAATCCAGCCCTGATCAGAGTATGCCTATTGGATTGGGCCCAGTGGATTAACACCTGTCTTACCCTGCTTTGTGGATCATTCTAGGACCTAAGCAGGAGTGGGGTGTCCAGATGCTGACAGTGAGTTATGAGATAAGCTGCCTCCATGAGTTAGTGATTGGCTTATGTCACCAAGTACAAGAATTTATATCCCTTGCAAAATTCTTGGTGGTAAGCAGTTCCTGCAATTGTAATTGTGGATATTCTTTTGAATCCTGGTAAACCCTCACCTTTAATGATATCTTGTGGCAATGAGTGTCATAGGCTTTTGGTAAGCTAAACAACTGTTTTGTCCCACAGGACACAATTCGCATCAGCTCTTTTAAATAGTAAGTAAAGCAATGGATTCTACAAGGCTTAAACCTCTAGTATTTTAAGCCATTAGTTTGCTGAACCTGATGTTTCCTAATAGTAATTTTTTTGCCTTTTCCAGCAAAGTGATATACAGTTATGTTGCATGATGCCTAAAATATAGTTCGCATCAATAACCCTGTAAATTCATTCCTGATGCTATTTCATCTCCAAATCAAATCCAACTGTTTAATGCAGCGCTAATTAGTACATCCCCATTTCAGTTTGTAGACTCTCCATTGTAATTCCTTCATAGCTCATTTTTTTTCACAGCAGAGCATCAATCAATGTAAATGCCCTGCCAGCCTAGGCAACACAAGATGTCCTCCATGCATTTGTCATTAGCCACCGAAACAAAGGGAATACTGAACTGTAGATTTAGCTGTATTCAGTAATTTCTCATAAAAATGAAAACTGCAAAAGAAGACAAGAGGAAAAAAGTTTGGTAGCTTGTCCAACTGCATTATCCAAACCTTGGGGAGCCTTTGCCTGAATTCTGTCTGCAACACCATCTTTCTGAAGGACTTTTTGTACTAAAGAAGAGTAGAGTTCTTCTGTGATGTCATTGCAACATGGTCATATCCCTGCCCATTAGTCAAGTGAAATTTACACTCAAACTTTTGTCCCATTTTACATTAAAAACATTCCTGCAATATTGACTGTGTTTCTGCTATTTATTACAGCAGTTTCAGTAATGAACCCTGTACTGAAGGTTGAATTCTGACTTCAATTCTGAACCTCACTGCTTTTTCAAATGCTTTTAAACTTCCAAATAAAATAATTCTCTGTGAGCTGAAATTTTCTAGGCCAAGGATGAATTTATATTTTGTAATGTTGCTGCAAAACTAGTTACTGGAGAGGTATATACTTGTGATAAATTGCAGAGCCACATTAAATTGCAAAGCCATGCGAATGACAGCATTTATTGTGCGTCTTTTATAACTTCAACTATGTTCTGGCCGCAAAACCATTTCCACTCTGACTGTTTCTAACATTCCTCACCTCTGAGCCACTTCAAACAGATGGCATTTTAAAAAGATTTTAGGGTTGGAGGGGAGACCTTGCCAGAGAAATGTTTTCTGTTGTTCCATAATTTCTGGATTTTCTTCCAAAATTACACTGACCTCAGCTACAGAATGGACAATGTTCAGTCCTGGGCTAGGGACAGATACACCGTCCATTATCTTGTGACCAAAACAGTTAGGGTACTTCTAGACAGCAGCGCTATTTTGGGATATGTCCGGTATCCCGAAATAGCATTTTCCACATCTTAACAGCACACCTGTTATTTCAAAATGCAATTGAAATAATGAACTTGCTATTCCAACATCCTGGTAAACCTCGTTCCATGAGGATTAAGGGACTTGTCGGAATAGTGGTCTCGAAATAAACTTGAAATAAGCTACGCAATTTATGTAGCAATTTAGTGCCACTCTGCAGACACCCTTAGAAAAGGAGTTTTAGCCCAGTTATTAGTGCTATGTTTTCTTCTTTCCTAGGCATAGGTAGTTGAACCCATAGCGTTAAGGGAGATTGGATTTACAGATGGAAGGATATAAAAATAGTAGTATTAAAAAGATAAACACTCTGAAGTAGTTGTTCTGTAAAATATGATGTAGCCTATAACACATGCATCATGGTGGGGCAGATAGGTCTTGTTTACCACTTGTTTGGGAGGACTGGTACAAATCAGTTGTGACTTTGTCTCTCATGAGTAATGTGCCCAGCTTATGTTTAAACTCTGATAACTTACAAACCATTTGGGCTGGCATCCAGGTCTGAATCTTATTGGGAAATTGACAGTCTCCCTTCCACATATACAAAGCATTTGTTTTTAACCCTGGATGGTTGCAGGATATTGGTCCTTAAGATCGTGACATCCTGACTTATTGATAAGCTGTTTTTCTTTACTTTTTAAAGATTTTTAAAATTAGTGCTGCTTTTTCATTCCCTGAGAGCTCTAGTGATGGGCTCATAGCAATAAAGTTTGGCCTAGCCAAATTCACAGATATGAAAAATTCACAGATATTGACTGTGAAATGTGGTGTTTTGTGTTCTTTACCCTTTGCTATACAGATTTCGTGAGGGATACCAGTGTTTCTCAAACTGGGGGGTGCCAACCTAAAATGGAGTCCTGGAGTGGTCACAAGCTTATTGTGTATGGGAGGTTGCAGTATTGCCGCCCTTACTCCTGTGCTGCTTTCAGAGCAGGGTGGATGGAGAGCAGCAGCTGATGGTCAGATACCTAGCTCTGAAGGCAGCATCCTGCCAGCAGCAGCACAGAAATAAGGGTAACAGTACCACAGCATGCCATCCTTCTGTGCTGCTGCTGGCAGCAGTGCTGCCTTAAAAGCTGTTCTCTCGACCAGCAGTCACCATTCTCTGTCCACCCAGCTCTGAAGGCAGCTCAGAAGTAAGGATGGCAATTCTGTAAACAATAATTTCGCAACACTCCCGCCACAATCTCCTTTTGGGTCAGGACCCCCATAATAACACCACCATGAAATTTCAGACTTAAATACCTGTAATCGTGAAATTTATGATTTTTTAAATCCTATGATCATTAAATTGACCAAAATGTAATGTGAATTTGGTTGGGCCCTAATAATAAGGCAACTTCTTTTTACAGGCACACGTAATTGAATTTAAAAAAAAATAAACTTTTTAAAAAATCTAACATAGCTTTTCTGCAAGATGAGGCATGATGCTGTGTGGTAGTGAAAGGGGGTCTGTGTTCATTTTGGATACTGTGCAAAAGACACTGCCTACTGTCACGTATCACAGTTAAGTGTAGAGATGTTGTGATCTGGACTCTTTTTCCTCTGGGGATTGAGCTGAAATAACAAAATTCCTTTCACTCAGTACCAAAACCTGAACATGGACTCTGATCCCAGATGTGAAAGACCCATACTTTCCCCTTAAACTCTCTTACCTTCAATCAGTGTAGTGAGTGTATGTGTGTATGTGTATACTTTCCTCTTAAAACATCTTATCTTCAATCAGTGTAGAATGTGTATTTGTATGTATGTATGTTTAAACTTCTGCTAGTCTCCTGTCTTACATTCATCAGTCAACTAGCTCATGTGAAACTCCCATTTCCACTGCCATCTGTATCTGATATAGCTGTGTACATTTTATATAAATATTTGTCACAGAGGGTTAAGTTCTCAAATCTTTTACTTTTGCATAGAATGTTGCATGGCAGGCATTAATATTAATAAGCAGGAGGTGGGGAGGAAACGACTTTAGCAACTGGGGCCTAATTTCTCTATTCAAATTGCATGGTATTAGCTGAGAACAGAATTTAAATCTGGGACTTTACAACACAATATTGTATATTTTCCCCTGAATGTCAATATAAGTTTCATTAATGTTAATGGAAGTTACGTCTGAAGTGGTGCTCAGGGCAAGTTTGGGTTTCCAAAGGACATTTTCAGCAATGGGAAATTGGGAGCCACTTTATGGCAAGATTACAGTTTTAAAAATGGAGAGCCTGACAATCATGAGAGAGGAGAAAAGTTACAGAAACCTAAGTAATTGAGTATTCACTATTCAATCCATCTTATTAACAAACACATTCATCATTTAGAAAAATGTAAGTCTGTACATTCATTTCCATTCATTATTCCTTCCCAGTTTATAAAACGTCTCTACTTAACTCCAACTTCATCGTAAATGTTTTAGTTTAAGGGATTATCCTGAAAATTTGCTCTTGAACAATTTGCCTCGGAGCAGACAAGACCACATGAAGGAAAACTAAGTCATGTACAGAGGCATACAAGCAAACAGAATGTTTTTTCTAGCAACCAAATAGTGTTCAAGAACCATTCTCAGCTAAGCGAAGCACTTAAGAGGAAATAATGGCAAAAGTAAATAAATAAATTAAATTAAATTAAATTAAATTAATGGCTCTGGATGTTAGGCAGTAAATTAATGTCTTCAAGCACGACAACATTTATTGCTCCTAGAATCTGAAGCAATAGTACAGAATTGTGATACATATTGTAAGTCTCAGGGGGTGGTTGTCTATCAAGAGAAAAGTTTAGCTGATTGTCTACATTTTTGTACTGGTGCCGTGAACTGAAAGTTAAACTGGTTTAAATCAAACTGACTTTATTAACTCAACTGAGATATTCTGGATTTAAATAAGATCAAAATCTCTAAATCTGTGGGGGTGGTTTTTATATATTCAGGGTTTGATTCGGTTAGAATAAGTACCCAAACCTTCTTGTGGAATTTCCAGTATTTCAAGTTACTTGTTTGGCTAGAGATACAGAGTGAGAGCCCCTAGGGCTGTTGCTACACTTCAAAGGTGAAAGCGCTATGTAGAGCCCAGGGTCAAATATGCACTCCCCCATTGACCCCAGGCTCCATGCAGCGCTGCCACTTTGAAGCGCTGACACTTGGAAACGTCGTGTGCAGCCCGACTCCGGGCACCCCACAGCATTTCAAAGCAGCAGCACTGCATGGAGCCCGGGGTCAGCTGGGGCATTCCGGGCTGTGCGCAGTGCTGCCACTTTGAAACGTATGTGCAGCCTGGGAACACCCCCAACTGGCCCCAGACCGCGTAGAGCCCAGGATCTGGCCCCAGGCTTCAAGTGGTGCTGCTGCTTTGAAAGACCCCCTCTTCTTCTCCCCCCCACGTCCCCCCCTCCACCGCCACCTCTATTTGAGGGAATGTCTACACTAAAAAGGTTGTTTTTTGTTTTTTGTTTTTTTCAGAAAAACAGTGGTTTTTCCGAAAAAAATTCAATTAGGTCCACACTGCAATCACATTCTTTCGGGAAAAAAATCAAAAGAACTGAGGGGTTTTTCCAACATTGATAAACCTCTTTCTACGAGGAAGAGCACTTTTGGAAAAAGGCGTGTGTGGACAGGGAAGAGGGAGTTCTTTCGCAAGAAGAGGAAAGAGGAAAAAGCACAGGTGCCCTGGTGGCCATTCCACCCATAGTAATCCCAGCTTACATGCGAGATAGTGTCCATTCAAGTGTGGATGCTATCTGTGGAAAAAGCAGATTGCTTTCGCATTTTGGGGATGCTCTCTTTCAGAAGACATTTTATCAGAAGATCTCTTCCAGAAAAGCTTCTTCTGAAAGAAGCCTGCAGTCTAGACATAGCCTGATAGAGGCAGCGGGGGAGGGAGAGTGACTAGTCAACTAGTTCTTCACATCTGTAGTTTGAAAAATGATAAGTAAACATTTTCAACTCTCCTAAAAGTTTTGGTTCCTATCTTGAGAAGCTGTTTGGTTTAGCGTTTATTGTATCTGTATAGAGTTGTTTATCCTTACTTTCATCTAGTTTCACAGGGTTTTAGATATGTAACTTCCCCAAGCATCAAGATAAGACAATATCCCTTAGTGTGGCAGCAAATAACAAAGATTGATGGCCACATCATAACATTTTTTAGAATGAAATGTGTATAGGTTGAAAACATTATTACAGACAAAACAAGCAGTTGGATGGGTATTTGGCATTATCATGCCAGAATTATCCTTTCAAAACACAAACTGTCAGTTCCCTCTGCCTTTGCAATTATGCCCTTAGATTTAGAGCTCTTACTGCACCAGCTGTTATTTCTCTTAGCAAATACTTATATTGTGATAGCAACTGAAAGCCTTATTCAAGATTAGGGCCCTATAATGCTTGGTGCTGTACAGTACAGAAAAGAGACATTTCCAGCCCTATGTTGCATTCTCATGCCGTGACATAAGGAAGAAGGGTAATGAATTTAAAAAACAACAACAACAAAACCCTTACTGAACTACTGTTTTCTTAACCCACTTAAATGCATTTTTGGGAAGGGAGAATCTCTTGTGAGACTGCGAATTGCTAAAAGCCAAATTGTACTGTTTAGTATTGGGTATGTGAAGCCACAGGACGCCAGGGCGGCCTCTGGGAGGGATCATATGGAAGAGAGGCAGAATTCTTCCCTATGCATGCTCCATTATCTTTTAGCCTGATGTGCAGAGAATGCATCTGTAAGCATTCCTTGCACACTTCCCCACCCCTACCCCACCCCTGTATATTAGATAGCAAATTAAATTGTTTGGGGAGAATTACATAAATATATGTGGTTGCTCATAGAGCATATACAGGTCTTCCATTCACTAGCCCATAACTCAGTTTAAGTATCAAACATCATTTCACTTTGCTAAATATTGCTCAGTGCTTTTTTTATTGCTAAAAACCAATTTGTGGATGCCTACTATTTAAAACATCTAACTCACTAATTGCAAAATCTATAGAAAAGTCTTTGCAGCATCAAAGGCTCAGTTGATCCTATGAGCAGTTATAAATGAAAAACTGTCTCTGTTTCAAGCAAATAAGGCACTTAATGCACTCTTTCTGGCTGTGATGCTATTTTCCCTGTGGGTTTTGAAAATGACCTTCCTGTAAGCATCAAGGACTGTAACTTTTCAGATAAAGAAACTTGTTCTTGTTTTAAGTCTATGCCAGGTTCATTCCCCTATAGCCCACAGTTTTCAAAAGCAGAAGAAAAAGTAATCCAGACTTTAAAAAAAAAAAAAAAAGCTGTTTCCAGAATGAAGTTACCCTGTCAGCTTGCCTTGGGCCTTAGGTGGAGAAGTGGAGATTAAAGAGTCAGTATTCCTTTTCATGTTTCGTCTGCCAGTTTTGTGAATGTAGAAAGAGAACTGGTGGCTACAGCTAAGCATCCAACTGTGGTGTTAAGTACAGAGTTTTCTTCACCCTACAATAGATTACAAATATTTTTATGAGTTTACAGCAGAAGGAATTCAGCATCATTATTACGTAGTTATTGATTAAGGTAATCCCCAGAGGAGGGTGACTACCTCTGCAGATATAGCCTCAATATTTCCCCTGATTATAATGAACCTCTTTGTGAGGTGATGTGAATACAAAGCGTTAACTGTGCAATGAGCGCATCATTTCCTATTTACTCTGTACTTACCTGAGTACACAATTTACAGTAATATTTAAATGCATAAGCACACTAGCTAAATTTCCCATTGTAAGAGGATTCCATAAAAGGCTGCTTTTGATATACAATTGCTTCATCTCATCTTCAAACTGAATTAGACTACTTCCTTCTTGTAAAATACAACTCACTCACTATTTAAAAGCTTTGGTTTTGATTTCTCAGAACATCCTTAGTAGGGGAAAGAGGCATGCTTTTGGTTTTTTAACACATATTTGTGAAGACAATAGTGCGCTAATTTATTTTGATTCAATGACAAAATTATGTTCTTGCAAAGAATACTAGCTTCTTCCCCCATCTCTTCTCTCTTCTCCATTTCATTGAAGTCCATTGCTATGTGCAAAACCCTAGGAAAACTGAAATCCCTTTGTTGAGAGCTGTGAACATATCAATATATTTGTACTTAGAGAAATTAGAGTACTTGTACATTACTTGTATGCTAACAACTAAGCTCATACCAAATAGGTAGACAGATAGCTTTTAAACAACTTTTAGTAAAATTTAGCACTTAGCATCTTAAGGAACAGAAATGTATAGTCAATTTAAAGGTCATTTATTGTAAAACATTAGCTCTTTTTAATTGAAATTTTATTAAGCTTTTTTTTATTTGTCCATCCTCCTGCTTGGGGTGGAGGTGGGGGAGCTTCTATTCCACTCTTCATTGGTTGGTTCCCTATTTTAAAATTATTTATGTCAACTATTACACCAAAAACTAATGCTAGAAAGGTAATCTGAGATTGAACATCATTTTTCTACAATTTAGCTTATCTCCAAGGAGTCTTTTCCTTTCTCTCTCTCACGTGTAACTCCCAATATCAAAGAGAGTTACATGTGTACAGGCCCAGATGAAGCAACCTCTAAGACAGAGGTTCTCAGACTGTGGATTGAGACTCCAAAGTGGATCATGGCCCCTGTGAATGAGGTCACCAGAACTGGTTTAGACTTGCTGGGGCCTGAGATGGTAGCTTGAGCCCCACTGTCTGGAGCTGAAACTACAGCCTGAGGGCTTTGGCTGTGGGTGGCAGGGATCAGGTTACAGGTCCCTAAGGCTGCTGACAGAGTTGCTGAGCTCCTGACCAAAGGGAGGAGGGGTTTCTGGGATCCTAGAAAGGGTGGGCTGGGCTACATCTCCTTGGGCTCCAGCAGTGCTTTAAAGGGCCCGGGGCTCCAGTGCTTCTGCAGTAGTGATGACAGTGGCTAGGAGCTCCAGGTACTTTTAAACTTCCAGGCCTGAGGGCAGATGCCCCTTTTGCTTTCTCCTACCAGAGTCTGAAGCCCATGAGTTTCAGCTATGGCTCTTCTGCCCAGAGCAGTGGAGATCAGACTTCAGTCCCCCCTTCTGGAGTCATGAACTAATATTTGTTTTCAGAAAGGTGTCATAAAGTTTGAGAATCCCTGCTCTAAAAAAGAGATCATTTGTTGAGCTCTTCCAACAAGATAATACATCATCTGGACTCAATCCTGCATACAACTAAGTACATGTAACTTTACTTATTTGATCTGTCCCTTAGATTTTATTATCAGTAAAATTACAAACGTGCATCAGTGTTTTCAGGATTGGGCATCACATGTACATTTTAAACTTGTAAGTAGAAAATTCATATTTAAAAGTATTTGGATTTAGTCAGAAAAACAATGCGGCTTAATTCTAGTCTTCAATGAGGGTTTTGTTTTGATAAGGAGTGTAGAATTGGGAACTACCACTTGAACCAAATAATGTCACTACTTTCAAATGTTTATTGTTAATCTTAAGCATGTGGCCCATAACTCTTTTGTTTTTAATTTCATATAATTTTCTGGACACAGTTTAGGTTCGGCTGAATTTTTATTTATTTATTTTTACTTATTCTCAGATGAATTAATTTGGTAACTAATTCCCTCTGTCTCCCAAAAGGTAAAACTTAACAAATAAAGACTTAGATCAGTAATAATTCAGTTACTAATTAGTTATCTTGGTTTTTCACTAAAACTGGTGTTCTCATTTAAAATGTGTTACACATTTTCTCAATATAATCATCTTATTTTGAAATCTAAACAACAGCTGCAAAAGTACATAAACCAGTAGATGTTTCAATGCCTTTTCTGTTTTCCATCTTATCAGACGTATGGCTCTTATTTACAGGCTACAAAAATATCACTCAAATTGACTATGGGGGACCTAAGGAACTTGAAAGAAGCTGTAAGACCTAAAATCTAGTATTCTGTGGCACATCTTAAATCCTGCTGATTTGCCTGTGAGACTCTCTAGAGAAAGGATCTTTATCCTATATCCTGGTCTTTCTTTCAGTATATGGTCTTAATTTCTACAAATCTCTTATCTGAAACACGTGCGGATGAAAAAGAAATGTGTTTATGTTAGCATACGTGGCCTGGCCAAACCCTGGAGTGGAGAAGGTGCTGGGAATATAGTAGAAATGTTTGTGCTAGGTGAGCTGCTTGGAAGGCTCATGTTCATGAGAGTGTCATGGCAATCTCCTCTCAGCATGACCCTATAAGACAGAGCTGGGTAAGATGCAGCCCAGAGACCAGGTCAGGTCCACCTAACACTTTGATCCAACCCATAGACATTCTATTTATATCCTGCTGCATGCATCACTGAATTTCCAGGCATTGGCTCAGGTAAGAGGATCCTGTTTAAATGGCTGACGGCTCCCAGTCGCAGTGCTACCCCAGCAGGGGTTGGAGCTAGGAGCCCTTTAAATAGCCGTAGCCCCGTTCCCCCCTTCCCCCCCTCCCAAACCTCCCGATGACTGCCAGGTAACAAGGTAGCAGCAAAGCCGTGAGCCATTTGCTGTATTTTTAATTCAAAGCCTCTGGCCCAGCCCTGCCTCTTCTGCCCCAGGCCACACCCCTCCCATGAGGTGGAGCCAGCCAGTGACCACATTGCAAAATTTATTAAGTGGCCCCCCTGCGAAAATTATTTCCCACTCCTGCTATAAGGGCTATGCTCTAACCAGTTGCATCATTGGACCCCTATTCATAGCAGTGCTGGTGCCTGAGCTCTGGAAAGGCCAGAAAGGTTTCATGTGACTCCAGTGCATCGAGTTCTCTTCTCTGTGTTAGAAGTTTTGGAAAGGCAAATACCACAGCCTATCCAAATGTGTGTTTTGTAAGGCTTTAATTTTGCCCTTGCTTCCATGGTTCCGAAATGAAGGGCTAAATACACCCCATTGTGCTCATGATTCAGACTTTTTGAATCATACAAACAATAAGGACCCAGCAAAAGAAAGGTCTCGCGGTCCAAGAATAGGACAGAAAGAGCTAAGAGATCTGGCTCAGCCACAGATGCCTATATGGTCTTGAGGAAATCACTGAATCTCCTATTGTCTCCTGCTGTTGCAAATCTATAAAAGCCAAGCTGTGAGAGTAGTTATAATGGTTAATTCTTTAATATTTTTAAAACATTTTGAGGTCCTCAGATCGAGGCTGCAATAAAAGTGGAAGTCAATCAATTAATTATAATTATTTACAAGTTTAGATAGATTTTACTCTGCCCTCCCTACATCTGAATGGTCTTAATTTCCAGCCTTCCCTGGATATTACTTTTATCATCAGCCTTTGACAAGGATCTTGGAATTTACTATTTTACTGAAACAGAAAATTCTAACACAGTAAAACTTTAAGCAATATTTTTGTTCCTTTTCTGAGTTCTCATCCCAGACTGTAACTAAGAACAATTACAAAACTGGGATAATTTGCATGAAATTGTTGTCTCAAGTTGCATGCAACAGTGGTTTGACAGAAAAGCTGTATAGTAAGTAGTTAGTATTTTACCTTTTTCTGCTTCACCAGAAGTTTTATATCCTATGAATCATCCTCGCGGAAAGCTTGAAACTTAAACTTGAATACAAAAATCAAAATGTGGGAAACCTGAAGGAGCCTACTGTTAAAAATAAATGCAGATATAGAGACAACTTTAGCTTGTTTAAAAATGCCATAACCCAAATTGCAAATATTTGCTGACATTACAAAGGAAAACTGACTTACGTTTGAAAATCACTGTCAGATATGCCCCTATTTTAACTTGGTAAAAATGTAATACTTTACAAAGTTTTAGAGTCAAAGTGAGATGTCCAAGTATGCATGTGTATGTATCTTACTCTTTAAATATATAATGATATGGGTTTAACTACCAATAGAGATATGTCGATAACTTGGGTGATATGCATTTGGTTAACTCAAAAGGTCTGAAGTGTCATTTGTGACTCTATAGTAAGAACATCAGCATTGTTCTCCAAAGTGATTTTTCTTCCCCCACCCCTCCAAAAAAAATCAAAATGTAGTTCTTGAGACTATTGTATATGAAGCACTTATTAGCCGTAATTAAATGGACAATATGAATTTACTACGTCTTTAGGACTCTGGCTTGTTCTGGTTTAGAGCAAAATGATTAATGCAAATACATATTACTTGAGATAACCATTTAGCAGCTAATTTAGCCAAATTTATTACAGCAGTTAGAGGTTTTTCATTTTAGCAGACGGAGACAAGGACATGCCAAAAGCAGAAGGTGTGTATGAATGCACACTGCCCTCTAGTGTGCAGAGCTTCCTGGGATTAACAGAAAATATAGATAAGCAGGATATGCACTGGAGTAATAGTATCCAGATTTATATATTCTAGACATTCTTTAAAATAATGCCAGTGTATAGTATTTTATTTCCATGAAAGATTAGCATCTCATTCTCCTTTTTAGCACAGAAATAATCAGGTACAAATCAAAGCAATTTTAACCTGATGACACTGTGGTTAGAGAATGATTGTAATCTTTTGTATTTTTAAGCTCTCGTTCTGTGGGACTCTACTAGCACAGTTTCACTTTACTGGTTGTTTTTACTTCTTCTCCATTTCTGGTTATATTTCAGGTCCTGTGAGAGCTGTCACTCTGCTTGACTCTAACCAAAAGTCAATTGACACCTCCCTTAGGCCACAGTTTCTTTCACAATCTGTCGGTACATTTATTTTGCTCCAGTATTAAGCAAAGTCTCCCAAGACCTTCTTCCTGCCGACCAGTGGAGATTTGGTTCATCTGAGAACTGTAAATTCTGTTTGACAAGATCAAAAGAAACAGATATATAAGTTCAGTAGTTGATATCACCTGTAATAAGGAGAAATGATCAAAGAACAGGGTAGAATATCTTTCCAACCTTTCAAATATCCAGACTCTCAAAGAGTTCTACCTAGGAGCTATGAATAAATCACATACAATTTTTTCATTTTTTTTACACTTTGTCGTCAAATGCACTGAAAATAACCAGGAAGAATTAGGTATTTTGTGGGCCAGAGAGATTTGTATTCTTTTTTGCTCTTCCTCTCACGCTGAAGCTGCCAAAAACTGATTAAAAACTTATTCCAAATTATTGTAGCCCATATTTCTCAACTGATGCACCAGTAAATAGTTGCCTATTTGTCATCTTCTGGCAATCGGCATTGAATATACAAAAGGGGCCAAGTGCATTCCATTTCAGTACATTGTGGGTTGTAGAGATGACCATTATTTTATTGGGACACTAACACACAATATTTATTGTCCTTTTTGTTTTCTTTCCAGTGCTGAATAAGGGTCAGTGTGTAACTAAATATTACCGTTGGATGCAGAAGAATGGAGGGTACATCTGGATACAGTCCAGTGCTACCATAGCTATCAATGCCAAGAACGCAAATGAGAAGAATATCATCTGGGTCAATTACCTTCTTAGGTATAAGTTTCAGTCTCTTCTTTTATTTGAAATTTTGTTTCTGTTATTTGACTCTCATTGAAAGATATGGAGTAAAAAGAAAAACAATGATGACTATAGAAAGTTAATATGAGATGAGCTCAAAACCAGCTCCTTCTAAGTTATTAAGACAGCTGTCATGTCTCAGGTTACTGGGAACTTCTTGGATTATTACACTATGTTCGTATTAAACTAACCCTCCGTCAGGTTTGTTGCAGGCCTCCATTGCCTGGAATTCTACCCAGCACTAGCTAAAAATCCCAAAGATCTTTCCTACCATGCACTGGGCTTATTATAAAACCTGTAATTAATTTTTAAGCAGTGGTTTCTTTGGCTATTGCAAAATCCTGATCTGACATCCGGAGGTGATCTTCCTGGCACATTACAGACATGTCTCTTGGAAAGATGATCTTCCTTCCAATATGCCTTCTTGCGATGGCAGGCATGAAGGTAGTACTCATCTTGAAAGATGAAACAATAAATAAATGCAAAAGAAGCCTGTTAAGTAGAGTTCATTGGAACCTTTTTGACAATATTTTTTGTCAAAATATATTATGTTGCCAAAGTCAAAACATTTCAGTTTTGACTCATTGATTTTGAATACATTTTCAATGTGATGGTTTTTAAAGTCCAGGATGAATTCTCTAGTCACAGAGAGAAATCCCTAATTGAAAGCTTGACCTTTTGAATTCTAAAACCATTTTGACACAATTCTGTTTTGAAAAAAAATTTGGAATGGGTTCTGGTCTGTTGTTTTTTCTTCATTCTAATTAAAATAAATTTGGAAACCTCAAAAGATGTAGCAAAATGGCATTGTCATTCTTTGGTCAGATCTACTTGTAAGTTACTTGCCAGGGCTTGTTATGTTCCCTTTGTTCCAGGTGTGATTCAGGGGAAGTTCAAAGTGATGTCTAAGCAGGGGCGGATATAGGGGAGGGCGAGCGGGGCGGCCGCCCCGGGCCCCGCGCTTCAAGAAGCCCCACGCATGCGCCGTGGCAAAGGGGGCCCCGCGAAATTGGACTGCCCTGGGCCCCGCAAAATGATCATCTGCCCTAGTGTCTAAGAGCTAGATTGTGGCTTTTATGCCACAGTCAAAGAGCATCGTAGAGATTGTGCCTCCCTGAACCATAGTCTCGGATGATGGAGTAGTCTTGATTCCCTAGGTTGGGAGCAAGGACCAATCACTTCCTAAGGGAACGCAGGCCCCTTACATTGTGAAAACTTTGCATGGCAGTGGAGTGGAGGTTTGAGGGTGGGATTTGGGGCACATTTGTGCCCTTGTGTGATTGAGTGAGCATGGATCTCTCATAATCTGTCCCTCTTCCCTTTTTTCTTTAAAATGTGATGGATGATTGATATCCGTAAAAGTGAGGAATTAGCTCAGCTTGCAAGAGTGTTTCATAGTGCAGCACTATTTGCTCCTAAAACTCTGCCAAAGCACCTGAGTCTTGACCTGCAGCACATGCTTGTTCTTCCACCCCTAAGCTTCTCCTAAACAGAGCTTCAGATATGCCATATAGTGTATTGGTTTTCTAATCTCCATAAATATCTAACCAGGATTATAAACCAATGCTTTTTTCGCATTTGCTGGTATCCAGACACTAAGTAAATCCAATCCACGAGTGTTCCAAAAAATTTGCTGTCTGCTGACAGAGAGTTAGTCAGAAACTAATGAAGATGAGGGCCTAATTGGCGATTACTTAAAGATTCCTCATAGAACTTGATTTTTCTCCCTCATTCCGATAAGTGTTCTGTTAGAGAAAGGTAACTCCTTCATACAATTTGTATATTTTTAAATATAGATTACTCCCAGTAATGGTATCCAAAAAGATCCAAGCAATTTACAGTATTTTATTGACAGAGCAAGGCATAAAGAGTTCTGATATTAGCAATAGCAAGAACACTGGTTTATATATATTTTCATGCATGATAAAACGTTCAGATGCTTGTCCAGTTTGTGCTCTGAATAGAATGTGTTGCTAGATAGAGCTGATGGTCTTGTTCAAGAAAATAGTTGTTTTTATTTAAGCAACTATTTTTTCCTATACAAGTTACAACACCCGTCCCCCACTCCTTCCACACTATTTCTTTTGCTTGAAGGGGGGAAAGTTTTGTTGTGCACTGCTGCATTGTGGCATGGCCATGTACAGTAACATCACCACATTGTGATGCAACAGCGTAATGTCGCTTTTTTGACCCACAGGACAAATCTGCAAAGGTGGCAATCCTAGGTAAGAATGGAGAACAACTGTGAATGTTTCAACATTGAATTTTCACAGTGCACTAGAATAGATTTAGTAGAGGCATTCTGCAGTTGTAATGTTCTGGACACATTTAGTTGCCTGGACAACTCTCCCACCCCCCTTGCTTCTGTCTGTACAAAATTGGAGATCTCCTGGTAACCTAAACCCATTGGACTGGAATCTGAATCACACAGGAATGATCAACTACTTAAAAATGCACTAACAATTTTTTTTAAACAATCTGTGCTACATTTTTCTAGCTATGTGGCTTCTGGTCTTGCCTTTATTTTTTAAAGGAATCCATTTTAAAAGGGCACAAAACAGAAGAAAATATTTTTGTAAGACTCTTTTTGATAATGGGGCTTTTTCCACATTGCAATCATGTTCTTTGCTAACAAGCCACAGGTGAACACCACATGAGCAGATGAAGATATGATTATAATAGGTGTGTTGACAGTTCTGTATCCTTAACATATGCATCTTAACATGCACGTGTGCATCTGTCATATATTTAGGTTGTTAATTTTTCCCTAATAGCTTTGGTGCCATCTCAGCAATGACCAGGTTCTCCAGTCCTTAATTGAGCAACAGTCTCAGTAATTTTAAAGTGAGATATACTAGTGTACGGTCTGAAGAATATAGCCCTTAAGAAAACAACTATTCAAAAGCTATGGCAAGGGTTGCATAGTGTAATGTCATCTGCATGAATGTGGTGAGCATCATAGATAGTGTAGAAACATATTTTAAAGGCTATCAACTCTCTTTCTTACTCCATCCGTATCATTGTAATGGGAAAGAGTTCTAGATATTAGACTGTGGTCTTGATTATACAAGCCAGACTTGCTTTTAGATATCAGACAGGCAGAGCTACCTAACTGAGTACTTCACTAATTCAGATATTTTATGGGCAACAGGCATTTTATTACTATTTTCATATTGAAAGAAATTTTCAAAAAATTCTGCTGTGATGAATGGAGGATAAATGTGTCTCTTCTGTTCTCTCTGTTTACATTCTTTGCTCCTGAGATTTGATATAAGAAAGAGGAAAAACTACCAAACTTCAAATCATCCATTTTTGTTTATATTTGCTGTCTGTTCTTTAGTAACCCAGAGTACAAAGACACGCCAATGGATATTGCACAACTTCCTCATCTGCCAGAGAAAACCTCCGAATCATCAGAGACCTCTGACTCTGAATCAGACTCAAAGGACAACTCCGGTAAGAGAGACTTTTCTACTACTTTACTTATTTATATTTTTGTATCTTCAGAGCCAAGTCAGTGATTGTATTTACAGATTATCAATAAATCTTATATTTTTAATGGATGGTTCAGCCATAGAAAAAATACTTTAAAACCTCAAAATCCTATTTTTAAAAGATATCAGAATCTTTCAGTGACCCAGAATGATGTGCTATTTACTCAGTGCATGCATGCCTTGTTGAATTGCACTTATCTAAATATTTGAATCCCCAGCAGAGTTTGTGAGCAAACCTTATGCCTTCAGCAAGGTGCTTAGATTGTAATGACTGAATATGATTCCAGTTCACATCTGTCAAGAATAATCACATGTTGCTAACATAAATGTACACAGTCAAAGTGTATCACCCCCCTGTGCTATGTAAATAGGCTTCTTGAATTGTTTCACTAGGGGGCAGTAAAGATTGCAAAATTTGTGTGTTTGTTTAAATTAAAAGTATTGCATTATATTAAAACTTTATGGGTTCAAAGCCTCTGTAAGTGCTTTCTTTATTTCTTTCTTTATTTCTTTCTTTCCAATACGAATGATCTGGTTCAATTAACTCTATAAATAAAAATCCTAAAAAATGGCTGTGTTCAGCCTGTTTATTTATTCCCCAGGAGATATATAAGTAATTACATATGTAGATGTACAGACTGGCTGGTTCCTTTGTACGGGATTGTCTTTAGTCCAATAAATTATTCTGAGGCCTGCTTCTTCTCTCGTGCGAGTCATTGGTTGAACTATTGTAAATCAGGTGTGAGAAGAGAATGATGAGCTATAAGTTGTTTTTTTTTTAATTAAGAAACATTTCTTATCTCATCTTTTGCACTTTTTCCTCCTTTCTCTTTTGGCATCTCTGTTTGACAGTTACAGTCATATGTTGGGCAAACATATAGGCTTTATGTCCACATGATCTGAGGTTTCATTGGTCCTTCAGAATTCCTTTTTTCCCTACCCAGTGGGAGTAATCCACTAATGCAGCTGTGAAGAAAAGTGTATATTGACCATGTTCACTCAAAGTCTCCATAGTTGAGAAGTGTATATATGTTCATGACTGCTGAGGCTGGCACAGAATATGGGATGCATTCTGATGCACTGAAGCATGCTTCTTAAGAAATAGGACAAACTGTTAACAGTTCTGGGTTCTTTTTTGTTCACTCAATATGAATTAAACAAAAATACGGAAGGGTCAAGGTTCTTAAGACCTTCTTGTCTGAAACCAATAAATTCAGTCCAAGTGTTTATAAATCTTCAGACAAACTTGGTGCTGTTTTGTCTTATCCCAAGTTGAAGTCACTCTACCAGGTGGGAATAGTTGTTTAAAAGGACACACACACCCCTTTCTGGAGGAGGGGTGGAGGGGGGGGGTGAGAAATTTGGCTTGATGTAGAAATAAAAGCTCCATAACACAAGGGCTTAGTATCTTATTAATTGTTTGTTTAAAAAATCACTCCAAATGAATTATATGAAATAAAAGTATGGAGCCTGAAGCTTTGAACAACTAACAGCTCTATCAAGCCCAGCTGCTTAGATGCTTTTAGCAAACTGTTGGAATTGCATGGCTCCAGGAGAACCCAATCTTTACAGAAAAACTGGCCCTTTTTTCCCTTGCTGAGAGCAGAGAATTTAAAATGGTAATTCTTGGCTCTGATGAGGGAAAACAGAAACATCTTTTATTTGCAAAGGAAAGAATTCTGACTGTTCTGCAAAGACAAGCTTTTCCTCAAGCCATTCATGACCCTTTCAAACAGTGTGGGATAATTGTCAGTTTTCTGAAAACTGCTCTTGGCTCCTTGCGTCTAGTGGACTGGAGAGTTTGTCTTATTCAGTTAAAATGAGGTAAATATAAAATAAAATTAAAAGAAATAGGAGGAAGACAGGACTAGATCCTAAGCTGATGTAAATTGGTGCAGCAACCTCCGTTGCATTGGTGTTATTTTTTTCTACTTTGTTTTTTTGCCTCCCAAGGGAATATTGGCACACAGCCGGGCAATGTAAGTGATGCATTCCTTCAGATGTATATGCAGAAGACCTGATTCTCCACTCACACTACAGGATCCATTGCAGTCCTCTTGATGCCAGTGTAGAACATGAATAAGAGAGAGGAGATTCAGGAGCATTGATTATCACTTAATCATGCTACTGCTCGCTCCTATTCCCCTTATAAGAATGTGTATGCTAAGCAGAAATCTCCAGAGGGCATCACCAGAGCTGAAGCATTCACTAACATTTCACTTCAGTGAACACAATTGGAATCCTGTTGTGGTCAATCCTCAGAATTATTCTCATGAAAGAAATGGTACCAAAGAATCCTACTTGAAACAGGCACCCTCACTCTTGTTACAAAAACTGCGCCCACTGACAAAGCCACCAGACCTTTGCCCATTTCCACTGACAGTCCCAAGTCAGGGGGATTAATGATAATCAAATTCCTTCAGGTTTGAAGCTGCTAGAACTGAGGAACTAGAGCTCAGAAAAACCCTGCTCTGTTGAGCCTGAGAGAAAGGCTTTTACCAAAAATGTTACAAGCGATAAGTGACATCTAATTTTAGGCAAGCAAGTGAGGTTCTACGCTTATGTTCCTATTGCTAATGGTATTTTTTTCTTTTCTTTCCTTCCAGAGGACAATGAGAACTCCAAGTCAGATGAAAAAGGAAACCAATCAGAAAACAGCGAAGATCCTGAATCTGATAGGAAGAAGTCTGGGAATCAGTCAGATAACGAAATGAACTGTAATGATGATGGGAACAGCTCCAGCAACCAGGACAGCAGGGACAGTGATGATAGCTTTGAAAATTCTGACTTTGAGAATCAAAAGGCCCCTGAGGACAGTTTTGGTACTCTTGGTTCTATGCAGATCAAGGTGGAGCGCTATGTGGAGAGTGAATCAGACTTGCGGTTGCAGAATTGTGAATCGTTGACGTCAGACAGTGCCAAGGACTCGGACAGTGCAGGGGAAGTAAATGCCCAGTCTTCCAGCAAACATCAAAAGAGGAAGAAGAGGAGGAAAAAGCAGAAAGGAGGCAGCATGACCCGCAGAAGGCTGTCAAGCACTTCAAGCCCAAACGGACTTGACTCAGCTTTGGTGGACCAGCCCCAGCTGCTCTCGTCACCAAACAGTGCCTCAGTGCTCAAAATTAAAACAGAGATCTCAGAACCTATCAATTTTGATAATGATAGCAGTATTTGGAATTACCCGCCTAACAGGGAAATCTCAAGGAATGAATCACCCTACAGTATGACCAAGCCCCCAAGCTCAGAGCACTTCCCCTCCCCACAAGCCAGCAGTAGTTTACATGTCTCCATTCCAGACTCCGTTCTCACCCCACCGGGGTCTGAAAATACTGCCAGCCGCAAAACTCAGTTCAGCACCTCATCCAGCTCAGCCTTGGCTCCTGTGTCCTCTGACCCTTTGTCACCCCCGCTTTCCGCATCTCCACGGGACAAACATCCGGGAGGTCCCAGCACTTCCAACTCTTTGTTGTACACTGGGGATCTGGAAGCCCTTCAGAGGTTGCAAGCAGGCAATGTGGTCCTTCCTTTGGTTCACAGGGTAACTGGAACCCTTGCTGCCACCAGCACTGCTGCTCAGAGGGTCTACACCACTGGCACTATTCGGTATGCTCCAGCTGAAGTTACTTTAGCCATGCAGGGCAACCTCCTCCCTAATACCCACGCTGTTAACTTTGTTGATGTTAACAGCCCCAGCTTTGGGCTGGATCCTAAAACGCCGATGGAAATGCTCTACCACCACGTTCACCGACTCAATATGTCAGGACCATTTGGAAGTGCTGTGAGCGGGGCCAGTCTGACCCAAATGCCTGCAGGGAACGTGTTCACAACTGCCGAAGGACTTTTTTCCACTCTTCCATTTCCTGTGTACAGCAATGGCATTCACACTACACAGACTCTGGAACGGAAAGAGGATTGAAAAATGACCACATACTGTGTTCAGTGTTATACTCTGAGGCATAGACTATGTTTTAATTTAGACCTTTAATTCTAGCACTTTGAATTTGAGCAGGTCAGCTTATTCTCTCAATATGATGGTCCCCCTTTCATTCCCTTTCTCTTTAACTTGATTTATTCTTTAATGTAAAGATTTTTTTTTATTATTTTTGCCTTCAGAGAGTTGAATTACCAGTTGCCTGCCATTTTGTCCTCTTCTAAGATGTGTGTGTGTTTTTTCCTTTGCATCTTTATTAAGATGCCTTTAATATGTGTATGCCTCTGCCATAGAATTCTCAGTGTTGTGGTAAAGAGATTTTAAAGTGACAACCATTGGTTTTACTTCACAATGATCTTGATGTGATCAAGATTAAAGAGACAAGCATAAACAATGTGCCCTGTTTGACTAAGTCAAATGAAAAGGGGTTTTTGTTCCTAATTCCTTTAAAAATAGGGGATAGTATTTTAGAATTTTATGCAGAGTTTAATTCTCTTTTTATGGTTAAGATTTTCTTACTTGCACATAAAATAATTTGGGTTCTTAAAAAAGTTAATTTCTGGCCTGTGACTAGAATGTTAAAAAGTCGGACTAAATGTTAATTACTGAAACTTTAACTTAATTTCTAAAACCATGGTGCTATCATTTATTAATCTGTAATGTCTTCATACAATATGCAGCTTGTGGGCTGGGGTTTTTGAAAGGAATGTGTTCTGTACTGATCTATAGGTGGGTGCTGCAGTCTCCTTGGTTAGTTAAGACAAAAGCCCTCATTAACATTTGCTGCAGGATTTAAAATTTTTTACCTCCAAACTAACAAACATAGCCTCACATTAAATTTAAATGGGTCAGGAAGCCTTTTAGAGAAAGTGCTTTAAAAAAAAACTCAATTAAATTGACTTGAGGAGCAGTTTTTTAGGTGGATTTTTTTCTCTTTGTTTGTTTCTCAGTGTAACTGAGGCTAATTTTACAACTTCAAATAACACTTCGGAGTAAAAAAATGAAAATATTTAACATGTTTTTATTTTTTCATTTAAAGTTCTAGAGGGAAGGTTGACTTTCTGTTGTTGTTTGAATTGTTTTTGTTTTTCTTATTTCTAGCATTGAAACCAATATGTTTTAAAACTAAAGAATGGGTTAATAAGCTTGAAATAGATAACTACAACTGAAAACTGCACATTAAGTAAAAGAAAAGAAATCTCCTATTTTGTCTTTGTTGCCAGAAATCACAAGTGTAGTGTCAAACACTCCAAATGACTGTCAAGTATAAATTCTTCTTCCACTCCATCTTTGGCAGCTGTTTGTTAAGGCATCTAATAACAGATGTGAGAACTGTAATGTGTACAATGTGTAAGTGTCCTTGGCTGTCAGTCCCATTGCAGTTTCAATGTGTGTTACTATATGCAGTATATACTAAGCTAATGTAGTTGTTTTGTCCTTTGTCTTCTCTGTGCTTTATCTCTAGTCCGGAGTGGTAAAGTCCCATTCCTGCAGTCCTAGTGAACCAGTGATTCTTGGGGGTTAGTGGTTTTTGTGTGGTGGCCTTCTTCTGTAATGTCACCTTATGCTGCTTCCACTGTCTGTATACTTTTTTATTTCTGCTGTTGCTTTGCTGTTGTGTATTCTCAAACCTCTCTCTCTCTCTCTCTCTCTCTCTCTCTGTTCCTGCTCCCCATTCTCTCTTCCTCTTCTCCCTCCCTTCCCCCCATTTCTCTTTCTCTCTTTTTCACTCTCAGAGATAAAAGACTCTTAACTAGCTCAAGGTTATTGGAGCCATTTTTCCCACAAAGGAGTTCTGGGTATGACTTACTCTTCCAGTGTATCACACAATGCACTGAAGAGCAATGCTCAGATATATTAAACAAATTGATGCCATATAGCCTCAGTTGTTAACATTCCCAGAGTCCCTTGTGCTCTACCTGTAAGCAGAGGGTGCATTTCTTTGGTTTTCTTCTAGGCATGTTGATGGAGTAATATATAGAGCAATTACCAGTGAGATAGAAAATTCTTTGAAAGGTCAACCAACATTGTTAAAAAGGGAAACTGATTTTAGGATTGTCACATACATTTGCCTATGTGTACAATGCTAAGATATTCACTCAGCTGTCCTTTGAATTTTTGATCACTCACTGAGTTGAGTCAATTCCTGCTTTGAATCCAAAGTGTAGGTCTAAGCTCACAGTGGAATAATAGTGAAAAGGAATTGGATGTCACAAATTTTAATAATGAGCTTTAAAGGTTATATTTGGAGGATTTAAGTAGGTCTAAAAAGCCAAGAAAGCTGATGGGGAAATTTTAAGTTTAATTTTGGAAGCTCTACTCTAGCTGTTGAACAATCAAAGGAGTGCACCTATCGGCTATAAAGAACAGCTAGACAGCTGTTGTTGTTTTATTTTTTTTATAAATGTTTCTGTGTTGTGTCAGAATGATTTCTGGTGATTTAAACTAACAGATAATCACAGCTGCTGTCTAAATCCATAGTGTTTAAAATTACAAAATGAAAAAAAACTTCATTACCTGTGAAGACTGTGTCTGTGTTTTTAACTATTTCTTGTACAAATATATGAAATCTTTTATGAGGAGACTGGTGCCAAGTAGCTGAATAATGGGGAAAGGGATTCTGTTCGTATAAATCTTAGCAGTGTTACCAACTCTACAATACAAAAAAAAAATTAAAATGTTAAAAAGTGACAGCTATGGTACATTTATTTTGTGTTAAGCTAACCGAATCTAACTTCTTGAGTGCCTGGCTTATTTGAAACATTTTTTTCATTGATCATTGATAATGCTGCAAATCAGAAATGTACATACTTCATTTACAACAGGGTTCTTTTTATACTTTTGTAGATTCTCATACATGTCATACATGGTTGTCTTTATGTAACTTAATTTTTTTCATCCCGCAGGTGCCATTTTCATAATAAACTTCTCTTGGATTTGTTACTATCTGGCATCATTTCTTTTACATATAACCATCCTGACTAATGAATGCTGGTAGTATTTGTTTGAGCAGGTACTTTTTAAATTGTTTTGTTTTAAAAAAAGGAAAAAAAAGAGGGCACGGCTAGATTTTATTATTGCTTGTGAACTGAAGAAAAGAAGCAGTTGAGATGCAGGTTAAGAATGCTAATCCAAATACTACACCAACTTGCCACCATCTTAAATTCTCAGCTACCCCAATTCATTGTCATACTGAGCATTGTTATGCACATTATCAAAGCTGAATAATGGATCTGTAACATTAACCACTATGGAAGGTGTGCATTATTTTTTGATTTATGCACACTGGAAGAGGGCAGCTTACATACATTAATCACTTAAAATGCACTTTATATTTTCATTTATGATACTCTACAATGTTATAACGAAACTCTTCAGTCACTTTTCTTCTATGTAGGCTGTTGATTTTTCTGAATATGTACTTTCTTCCTCCAGATTGGCAAAATGTAAGTTGTTGGCATCTTTTGTCTTTATTGGCCAAACTCTGTGCCTTACACATTGAGGGGAAAAGAGTTAGCCAATGCAAAAGCAAACAAACAAAAAAAACCACAAGGTTCTAGACCTCGTCTTCATGACTGAAGTACAAAAATCAATTGGACTCCAGTTTTGATTACACCAGAAATCCACACACAGTGGTTGACCTTAAAAAGTAAACAATTATCAAGAAATACCTCTGCACCACAACTGAAAAACTGTTCTTATTTCCTTTTACCTTAGCATGGTGGAAACCATTATCTCAGATGCCACTGTGGCAACTTTTGGTGAGCACTGACTTTGTAAAAGCAACCATGGTATATAAGGTGTAGAGACTTGCATAGGGTGGATTGAAAGACAAAGCAGACAGACTGGAACAGCTCTCGTTTTCACCCTTCATCCTGCCTCATGTGAAATTCTATGAATCACGCAATTTCAAAAATTGAATTTCCTTATGCTGCCTTCCTTAACTGTAACAAACTTTACATATCTTGTGATAAATCCACTCATCGAGGGGAAAAAATGTGATTAATTTTGCTATATCTGAATCTGTGATCTTGGCTCAGGTAAAAGAGCACATCTAAGAGTACAAAATAAGGGATGGTTGTTATGATCCATACATAAGTGTAGGCCACGCTCTATATTATATATTATTCGATGCTTGAATCTTTCTTCCTCTTTGGGTTCCACCTAACCAAGTTAAATACCTGGCACATCATGCTATATAACACTGGGCCAGATTCTGAATACCTTACTCACCCTAAGTAATACATTACTGCATAGTCCCATTGTTTTCAGTGCACCTACTTCCAGATACCATGCAAAAGGAAGTAAGAGTGTGTAAATCTGATAATTAGATTTATATATATTTTTAAAATATCCATGCACAGTTACAGTTCAGTGATGATTTAACAGCACACAATCTGGGTCCCTGAATTTCCAAGTAATTCGGGCTCTTGCTTTCCAGGCTACCAGAGACTGAGTTTGATATATCTCCAGTTTGCAGGAGGTAGAAAGGAACAGAGGTCAGCAGGCTGCTTTCAGCTTTGTTCTCACATTCTAGTTGGCATTGCTTCTTGTATATGAAGTAACTAGGGGCAAAGAAACCACAAGAGAGGAAGGGGGTATTTAAATCGAGAGAGAGGGAATGCCAGAATAAAGGGGAAGTGGAAGAATAATGTGTCTTTTCCAAATTAGTTTTAACCAATATTAACTAAAGCCACTAATCCCCTAAGAGGTTTTCCTGAACTACAAAAATACTCAGTGTTAGTGCCTAAGCATTGGCTAAGAGACACAGTAACAAAGTGAGCAAAGTAATGATGAGATGCCAGTGTATTATGTGAAAGAAAATGATGGCAACCCAGTCTTAAATAAGGATAGTCTTGCACTGATATACACTTGAGAATGGATTTTGTGAAATGTCACTTCGCATGAATTGTTTTCAGAGGGAACAATGGAAAGAAATCTTCATTTTCATAGGAAGAAATCTTAGTTTTGAGTGCACTGGTCAGGCATTGCACTAGTTTACTATCTCATAAGGCCCAGATGAATTACCTGCAAGGGGGAATAGGGCAGTATTGAAACAAAGTCACTTTGAAAAATTTAAACTAGGGGAAAATCTTTAGGAAGATTTAAATACCACATTGCTACTACTGCAAGACAGCCATGTCAGTGTTGCAACTGTGATGGGCTACAGCTAACGTGTCAATAGTGCTCCATAGAAGTGGCATTAGCTATATCACATCCCTGCTTTTTTTGAGAAATTTGCAAAGTCTGATTCTTAATACTGATTTTATTTTTTTTTTTGAGTGTTGGCCGAAAGACTGGTTGTCTGCTATCCTAATCTAATTAACTGTCCCCCATACAGAAAGCTTCCTTTTCACAGGAAAAGCATGGACAAAAGAGATGGTAAAGGAAACACAAATTTTCAGGTAAGATCTGAACCTTTCACAGGACGTGCACATATCTGGAAAATTCTGTTGGCTATATGATAAGAAAGAGGAGGTAGGGAGAGGGTGTTTGGCCAGAGTGAGACGTGAGGTTCAATATTCATGCCTATACTCCACTCATGATTTGAGCATTGTAAATACAGTGTACTGTATGCATAGAGGCAATGCACTTTATTTGAAAACTCTTCTAGTTGTTCCTATGGCAGCTTCCAAGTTACTGAATGTTAATTCAGACCCAATTTCTATTAAACGTAGCTAATAACATGGAACCCCTTGTGTAGACCAAAAAGAACTTTCTGAAACGCAAGGTGGTTTTTCTCCAAATTAAGTTTTTTCAGATCCCCGAAGGTCAGTCCAGGAGATGGGAGAGGATGGCCCAAAAAAAAAATTATTTGAAAGTTTTTTCTAATGTCCACCTAAACCTCCCTTGCTACAGTTTAAGCCCATTGCTTCTTGTCCTATCATCATAGGTCAAGGAGAACAATTTTTCTCCCTCCCCCCTGTAATAGCCTTTTAGGTACTTCGAGGAAGATTGATTACATGGTTCCAGTGTTTGGCCTGGTCTAGTGTTAATGCCAGAGGACCTAATGGCTCAGGAGTTTGACTTTGAGCTGTATAACAGTAAACGAGTGGCTACAATTATGCTGATAGAGGATGAAGGCCATTTCCATCTAAGAGCTATTTAGTGGCCCACATGAAATGAGTTAATTATTTCAGCTCATTTCCTAGAAAACATGAGACCTCACAAAAAGATAACACTCAGTACCTTTCTGAACAGAATGGAATGGCAAAATGACTGACCATTAGGTACACACATATTGTCAAGTCTGTAGTAGGAAGTTTGTACTGTTCTGTAAGTAAAAGACTTTGTGTTTCTCTCATTGCCTTTCACCACCTCTATGCAGAAGGAAAATATTAACATTACTTTTCTTATTATACCTTTTCTTGGGGGAAAATGATCCTGTCTTGTTTACAGTTTAAAAAATAGTTAATATTTACTAGCAAAAGGGAGGGAAGCAGTTTTCCCCTTGTTCTAAGTTGTTCATAGATTTATAGAGGAAATGACATGAACAGGATGTATTAACAATGTGACCCCAGTAGAAAGAGCATTCCGTTGGTGGATTATTGATTTGAGAGTTTGTGTGTGTTCTCTGAATAATCACAATGGGTCAAATCTTAGTCCTGTTGAAATCAATGAAAGCTTTGATAACTGACTTTAGTGGGTCCACAGATTCAGTCCAAAGTTTGAAGACAATATGCATAAGGAAACAACACAAGGATAATTTTTAGGTACCGGACACAAATCATAAATAAACAATTCTTTAAGTATACTTGCTGTTATGATACTGTGACTCAAATCCTCTTTACCCTACTGCCACTCTGTTCCATGTTCTAACCAGCCATGCATTGACTGTTTCCCCCTGTTTATTTAATTGAAAAAGGATCATTGACAAAAATGTGTTCCACTGAGAGTCGGGAATTGCACTTAGTTAGGATTATAAGGACTCAAGCTATTGTTATAATTTGTGAGTGGTATGACACAGAAGCACAGTTAGAAGCAAAGAGACAAACCCTTTTTGCCTTTCCTCCTTTTCTGTGATTTGGGGAGTGTAGCTACCCTATGAATTCCTCCACCCCAAACCCTACTCTTTGGCTGGTAAAGTGAGTACTTACTAGGAAGGCAGCGGAATCTGAAGTGAGAACACTGGTAAATCCTGGTGCTTTGCTGAAGAGCTTCTGTTGGGCTACAAATTCTCTTACCAGTGGTGAAACAGCTGATGGTATCTCCTTTCTAAACAAAGATCTGTTCCCTCACCAACTCTTCCTTCCCTTCAGGAAGAGAAGGAAAGAAAGAGACTTCCTTACCATTGGCTCCAAAGGGAGAAGAAAACAGAAGAAAAGGTGTCTCCTACATCACATTAACCAAAATCCCACTGGTAACAAAGCTAAGGGGTAACAAAATGGACTTGTTAGCATCTTATCTGCTCCTGATGTTCCATATTCAGGTGGGAGAGGGGTGGATGAATTTAAAGGGTGAATGAAGGACCAGATGGGAGCAAATGAGGAAGGTGGGAAGAGGATAAAAGGGGGAAAGAAGAGTACACAGGAGGGAGGAAAATGGATAAAGTGGGAGAATAGGGGAGTATTAGATGGCAAAAGGGGAAACTCAGGGAAAACTACTTCTTATTTATTGGTCATCACCACAAATAAAAGTTGCGCAATCAGGGCACATTTACAGTACATGGAAAATTGATCTGCTAGGGTTTGATTTAGCAGGTGTAGTATAGACCCACTAGATCAAATTCAAGAGGCACCCCCATCGGCGCCAGTACTCCTGCTCCTCATGAGGAGTAAGAGAAGCTGACAGGAGTGTTCCTGTTGGCCTCCCACTGTGTGGGTGGCACAGAAATGCAATGTAAGATATATCGACTCCAGCTACATAATTTATGTAGCTGGAGTTGCATATCTTACTTTGTTTGACCTTCCCATGCAGTGTAGACCAGGCCTCAGGGCCATATTGTCTTGCTTCTTGCTCACTAGTAAGACAAAAAAAAAGCTCTAAATTCAACTAAACATAGCCAAGTACAGCTCAGGAACCAAAGGACCTTGATGCCAATACTGAGAGCTACATTTTTGGTTGTAGATACTTTTATTTCAGAAAATCGTAGACTTATGGATTTCACCTCCTAACAGATCAGGGGCACGGGTTTAAAGTCTGAATTTTGAAAACTGTGCCTTATCACACACCTCTTGTGCAGTGTACACATCGAACCAATACTGAGGAGTGGGATCCTCTGCCACATTTCATAGTTACAGTCCTTCCCACCCTATTATGCTAAGTACATGAGAAAACAGTAGGTAAGAAAACCCTTTTCCCTCTTTGTTACTGTCCTGTACCTTTTCTGAATTTCTACTTTCCTTCCTCTAACACAGTGCCTCCAGATGGGATGTTAGTCTTTTGTAGCACAAATAATGTTTTCTTCTGATTTTGTCCCCTGTCGCTGTACTAATACATTCTTCTACTCTTCTGGGCACTTTCCTAGCTGCTACGAGATCTGGAGCTTCATAATTTGAGATTTCAAAACTCTCTCCACTCTAGATTTTTTTTCATGATTGGCATCTCTTGACATTTTTCACCTGTCATGGAATAATTCATTTTTGTCCATTTTTTCCAATTCTCACTTCTTTACTTGATATTTGTCCATATTAAATTGCATATATTACTTGTAAACTTCATCCCTCTGTTTTCCCCTAGCCTCTTTGGAGCCAAACCTTCTTTTAATATTGCTAAGTTTATGATTCTATATCTGCAAATGTGCACTCCTTAGCATGTATTACTTCCTCCTATGTGATCTAAAACCATTATTACCACTCCCTAGCCTCTGCTACCAAGCCAATTTTATATCCAATTGAGTATTTCACCATCAGTACCGTACTTGCTAACCTGATAAATTAATCTATGTGGTACTGTATTGAGAGTCTTTTCAAGTCCAAGTAAATTATGTCTACTTTTCACCCCTGTCCACTCTCATTGTCACTTCCTCAAAGCAATGAACCACGTTTGTTAAGCGTGACCTTCCTTTTGTAGAGCCATCCCCACTATCTCTAACCAATCTGTATTAAATCAGGACACAGAAGGACTCTCAAAGGGGGCCTGCTACATAAATATATCCTGAGGGTGCTTCATGTGGAGATGAGCCATGGGAATCACGCACAGCGCTGGAGCTAACAGCACTTGGTCTGATAGCTTGCTGATATCTTGCTCGCTGTTATATCCCTTCACTGACATGGCAGCCTGAGCTCGTTTGGAAAAAAAAATCTGTCAGTGGTATTTGTCTAGTACACTTGCTAAACAGTATCATAGTTTTTTTTTCCCCCTATTGCCAAACTCAATCCACTGTGAAAAATCATTCCTAGTATCTGCCTAGGCAAATATATCAGCTTTGGAAAAATGTATTCCAACCGCTCTTTCAGGGAAACCATCCTTTATTTTTTTTAAGGCAGATAAAATAGCATTATTTTGTATTACCATCAGTTATCCTGGCACAGGGCAGATGAACAGATTTTGTGCTCATCAAAAATTTTTAAAGCTGATCCTACTTTCTAAGGTTTTTTGTAAGATCATTGAGATCACTGCTTCCTTACCAAACTAAGAAATAACACAAATTGTATCAGGAATAATGTACCTTTTTTCTCCCTCTCTCACTCACTCACTATTCCCAGAGCCTGAGTCTATAATAATTCCTTGCTTGCTCTTGTATATTATTGTTTGCTGAAGATACTTAGGGGGAAGGCCTTCTTGGAACATGTGACTTACTTTTGGGCTTAAAAGCAATGAGGTTTGTGTGTATGTAACCTGCTCAACTGCTGGGTGTGGTCCACTGTCCCAGTTAATGGCACTCAGACCACATACAGAGAGGAAGAATTAGTTTGCTCTACAGCTTTAGCCAAGTGCCAGCTGGCTTTACTGCTAACACTGTAGAGAGGCCCATGTCTAAGCTCCAGAAGTGCCAGGTTCTGTTTTATCTGCAGATGTTACACTTACTCTGACTTCGTTTGGCAAAGAGTTCTATTGCCTGGGTCCCCACCGATGGGAAAGCTCTGCCCCCAGTGAGTGACTGTCTACACTTGGTCATTCCCGCTTACATTGCACTTGCAGCCTATAGCCAGTTGTCTTGAAGGATTGTGCACAATTAATTGGTCTCCACAGTAGTTAAGTCCCAATTCATTAATGCTTTAGAGACTATTATCAAGACTTTGAATTCTGTCCTGAAATGCACAGTGAGTCAGTGATGTTTGTAAAATATATGTGTGCCATGTGTTAGAATCTGGTGAAGTGCACTGTTGTCTGCAATAATATCTTCCCTTTCCCAGACCTGGAGAGCTCTGTGTAGCTTGAAAGTTCCTCTCTCTCACCCACTGAAGTTGGTTCAGTAAAAGATATTATTTCACTCACCTTGTCTCTCTCATTCAACCTCTATGGCAGTTTCATTCGTCGTCAGTTGGAGTAGTCTCTGCAGTAGGTTATGAAAGTGTGGCTCATAGTAATTAGTACCATTCCTGGGATGTGGGGGCATAATTTTCTGGCCAGCCAAAGATAGAAGAAACCATTCTTTGCTGCTGTTGCGAGTCATGAGTTGAATGTGAGCTCAAGGTTTTGTGTCATCTTGTTGATCTGTTTTAGGCTGAGAGTCAGTAATGAGGTAAGAGTATTGACACATTCCTCCAAGTGCTTTCTCTATCCCTGAGATCATTTCTGAGCTAAGCTTGAGCCAATAGCTCTTCATCCATTTACAACAATGTTTCTCAAAGTGGGCTGCAGGGCCACTTTGGGAAAGCTGTGTGAAAGGGCCCCATGTTGCTCTGTATAACTAAAGGCTCCATAGCCATGGAGCCTTGCATCTCCCCTTGACTCCAGTTTGCCGTTTCCAACCACAGGGAGTTGCAGAAAGCAGTTTGGTTTGGGTCAGCCCCAAATAAATATTTATTGTATTTCCTGACTAAATGATACAGCTGAAAAAAATTCTGTGGCAGGTCAAACCAAATGTTTTGTTCTGTTTTGCATTTTATTTTAAAAATCCAATAAAGGTTTAAAAATCTTGAAAATTCATAAATGAATCATTGTTTCTGAATGGAAAAGTTAAACCATTTGTAATTTCTGATTTAAAAAAAAAGAGTTGACCCAAACAATTTACCACAAATAATCTGAAATTTGCAAATTGTTCCAATCCGCCCAAATCTTCATTTTTGCATGAAAAAAAATTGCTCAGCTCTACTTATGAGTCTGCAACATATCATGCAAATATTAAAGTGACTAAAAGAGTTCTTAACCTTTTGGGACTCTGTAAGTCATGGTCCTCAGTGAACAGGAATAGGTGCTCACATGACTTTCTGACAGGATTGAATAGAATAGATCAACTGGAGTATTGTCTCATTTGCTCCAGTAAGCTCCTGTGTGCATGTTGTTATTTTACCACCAATGCTATATGATAAACAATGTCCAAAGACTGCCTGCTGGTTTGCTTCCTGTAATGGAAGCACAGGAAAGATCACTCAATGAGCCATTTCCATGTTTTGTCTGATCGGAATATTGGCAAGATGTAGATCCCACCAGAACTTGGTTGTAACTATTTTTTCAACAACCTTGCGGAAAAGTAATAGGTATTGAGTATAGGCTGTTTCAGGAGTTTCCATAATGTGGCATTAAGGTATCAGTCAGATAGGATGCTTTCTCTAAGATTGCCTGGAGTCGGAGGTAAATACTTGTCCAGGAGAAAGACCTCAGATGTCTCCACATGAACACTGTCCAGGAATTGCTAGTGGATTTGGATGCTCCTTAACCTAGCCACCTCCTCCTGTAGCTCTCCCACCTGCTGCCTGAGAGATTCCACCAGCAGGTACCTTTCACATGGGATGGTCCTCCCAGCGTGGATATCAGTAAGTGGGAATTGCAAGCCACAGTCCCTGCAAAAGCACCCCAGGATCTGCGTAGAGGCATCCATGCTCAGGTGGTCGGTCTGGCTACAGGCGCAGGTGGAGGAGACAGAAGCAGTGCTGGCATAGGTGTTGCAGGTCTTCCTGACTATTGTAGGCCTCCCTCTGTCAAACTCCCTCTTAAATTCCCCTGTCTGCAGGCCCCTGGTTGTTCTGCCTCTGGCTTTTAAAGCCTGCTCGCCTAGGTCAGGCCTACCCCCTCGTGAGTCACACAGGAGAAGGCTGATCAAAAGCAATCAAGGGAACAAAGGTCAGGCACTCAGTCCCAACTGCCACAGCAACTGAAACTAAAGTCACCTGAAATCAGAATAAAAATTAAAACAGTCGAGCAAACTCACTCACACCAAAAGCTAGTACTCTCTCTTACCTGGTGGCCTGTTCAGCGGCGGGATCTCTTGCTCTCCCTCTTAAATTCCCCTGTTCTGCAGCCACCTGTCCACTTCACCTGTCCACAACTGTTTTGCTGGCTTATGGAACTGTTTTGCTGGCTGGCTAATTCAATTGTGTGAATGAGTAAGCTGCTTTTTATGCCAACAGATGAGAGGGGTGCTGAGTAGTTGTGACTGAGCACTGTTACACTATTGACCTCCTTGCTTCATTTGGTATAGCTCCTTGGAAGACAATGGTGAACTGCACAAGAAGAAGAGGCATTGTTTGGTGCCGTCTCTGCAATGGTTTCAATCAATCATTGGTTGTAATACTTGACTAGTTTCTTAACATCCGTGGTTAGTTTTGTATGCATAACATAGCTCCCTTTAGTTTAAATGGGAAATAATTTATCCATAGCCTATCTTGGGCTTCTTTTACAGAAATACTTATTGAGTGCTCTGAGATCTAGGATCAGCCAAACCCTTTTAGGGAGAAAGCTGACCTTGTATTTCACACCTCAGAAAATACCCTCACTATACAGCAGTAGCCTACTAATGCATGTTTTGCAACAGTACGTGTGCGGTTCAATTTCCCTTGTATTTTAGAAACAGAAATAAAGTAGTCAGGTTTGATGTATGTTGCTCTGAGAGACGTATGCCCAGTCAGATATGTTGAGGGCCTTAAAAATTCAGGTTCCCATCTACTGGAACAATTTAAAGAAGCCTCCTACCACTTTGGCCTTCAGACTGGGCATTGCCCATTTAATAACCAACAGAGGCATGTGCAGAAAATAAAATGACAAAACAGAAGGTCCCAGATTTTAAAAGGTATTTAGGCACCTAGTAGATTTTTGAGAGTATCTAGGAGCCCAAAAACCCATTGCTTTCAATAGCTGTGGAAATGCTTTTGAAAATCCCAGTAGGTGCCTAAAGCCTTTAAAAATCTGGACTTATGTCAATACAATATAGACAATTTAAAGGTAAGTATTTTAAGGAAATATAGAAATAGCAGAGGGCTGCTTTATGAAAGCTCAGAGTGCTCATGCTTTATGATGGAAGAAATTCTGGAAGCTCTTGTTAAACAATCATGCATGTCTTAGTCAGGTATATAAAAAAGCAGAAAAAAAACAAAGCACTGTTCAAGCTAGAAATATCAGCTCGCTAATATCTGCAGCACAAGCATATATTCTGTGATCAGCATAAAAGCACATCAACATTTGTGTGGAATAACTAAATGTGGATTAATATGAGGTTCTATCTGCAAATGAAGTATAACCTGCGATAGCAGACACCTTTAAGAAATAAGCTATTGGCAAGTCAGATCTTCCTGGGAAAATAATCAGGTAACTAGTTATGTTCTCTTATCAAGGCAAAATTTTGAGGCCTATTTGAGACAAGGGGTCACACTAGATGATCACATTGGTCACTGCTGACCTTAAAATCTGTGACACGGTAAATGGTGCCTCTCTAATATTGGTAAATGGTAACATTCATAAATGGTGCCTCTCTAAACTTGGCTTTACCAACAGGACTTTACTAACAGGCAAAAAGCAAGAAAAGGGACATAAGCCCGTCCACAGCCCTAGAAAAATTAAGAAGTAATATGGGTCAGTCTCTCACCTCAGTCATACCTTATGCAGGTTTCATGAAAAAGCAGTGAGACTAAAGTCTTACTAATCAAGCTAGCAATGACATGACACAGGTGTGAGGATCCACAAAGAATCCTTAAGAGTTATATTTTCAATGCTTATCTAGAAGGAGCCGTGGACATGGGGAAACTCCCTTGTAAACATAACTCCCTGACAAGTAAAAGGGTTTGAAGATGTAACAGCTTTTTAATTATCTCATCCATGATCAGGTATGTTAGAGATACTGCCAAAACAGTTTTCAGTCTCATAATTCTTGCTGGATTCCACTATTCTTATGGACACCTGATTAGCCAGGAAAGTTTTCTTCCAGTTTTGCAGGTTCTGTCCCGCTCAATCGCTTGGTTCTGTCCCGCTCAATCGCTGTCACATGCATTTGTGGCCTGTATATAAGATTATACTAACATGTTTTACCAACGGCTGACAAAGTGGACAAGTTGGAGTCCTCATTTGGTAAAGAATCTATCTGTCCATCTCTAGGCGACACAGATCGATGACAGCACAAGGTACCTATCTCCCTAAAAGTTACTTTGCAAGACCACCTGCCCTTTTGTGCTTGCAAGCCATATCCATACTAGCATTCCCTTGTAGGAGGCATCAATAGGGGATCCTTCATGGTTGGCCCTGTGGCTCTAAAACTCACTCCCACTGGTAATTCACCAATGCCTAAACCTGGTTACCTTGCAGCAGCAATGCAAAAATGGATCTTCTTAGTCAAGATGAATAAATGCACAGAAGTGCTGGTTCCCCTTACCTCCCGATCTGATGGGCCAAACCTTTTTCGGGAAGATGCTAGCTGTTTTCTGGCCCTGAGAAGTACTGTCCTACACCTTACTATTAGGATGACAATGTATACCAAAAGGCATTCACACCACAGTTATAGATGCCTCATAAAGGTATGTAAAATCATAATAGTAAGCGGTGTTCATCACAGACTTTCTATAACGTTGAAATCTTATTGCTTCCATCCAGACGTCCAGCATGTGTATCTCTGTCATCTGCTGAGCCATAAAGATGAGTGGGATGCGCTCAGTGTACCTGACCCATACAATGAAATGGTTTATGAGAAATTATGATATATGATGAGACTACAGAAACCTGATGATAATAGGTTTATTTATTGATAGCAAATAAAATTCATGAAGTGTGAAGCTGAAAACTGCACTGGAGGGAATTGGGCCAGGAGGACATTAGGAAAAGAGTGTGTGTATTACATGTAAACGAAGTTAAAGGTTGCCTAAAGGCTTCTGATTCCATGAGCAAAGCCTCTGAGGAGAGAATATGAAAGCCTTTAATGCTGCTAAAGCTTTGTCAGCCTGATATTTGCATATTTTGCCTACAAACCAAAACGCTGTATTAATTCATTTTTATTTACCTTTCTGAGGCATCCAAAAGAAACCTCACAGGGAGCCATTAATAACACAGCTTCATAAGAGATAATTTTCAGAGAGGCTTTGCAGGTAGTGACTGAAGGGGAGAAAAAAAATGTGTGTCAAATTTAGGTTATTAACAATGTAATCCTTAAACAGACCATATCTTGAAGACTAATTCATCTTCAGATTTGAAGGAAAAACTGCCAGATCGTTACTCGTTTCATTTTGTTAATTTATTTTGAACATCTCTCTCTCTCTCTGTCTTTCTTTTAAAGTGTTTATTAGGTTTATATGGTTAGAAAAAAGAGGAAGAACGGTCTAGTGATTAAGGCCCTGGCCTGGGAACAGGTTCAATTCCCCAAATTGCCACAGGCTCCTACATGAACTTTAGCAAATCATGGATGCACAAAAAGAACCAGGTATCTAAGTTCCTGTTTTAAGGGCCTGTGACTCAGATTTGGCAGCACTGTAGTGCACAAAACTTTCACTGACCCCTGTAAGGGTTTGTCTATACTGCGGGACAAAATCAAGTTAAGAAATGCAACTTCAGCTACATTAATTGCATAGCTGAAGTTGAAATAGCTTAACTCTGCTTTTGGCACTGTCTACACAGCGGGAAGTCAAAGGGAGAACACTCTTCCTTCAACTTCCCTTACTCCTCATGAAATGAGGGTTACAGAAGTCAGAGAAAGAAGCCCATTATTTTGAAATTATTTTGAAATAATAGGCTTGCTATGTAGACTCACACTCTATTATTTCAAAATAACATGAGTTAGTTCAAAATAAGCATGCAAGTGTAGACATAGCCTAAGTGCCTGAACTCACTAAGTGCCTACATTTTTGTAGTAAAAATTCCCAAAGTGACTGTGTTTCTGTCTCTGGGCATAGGCACTGCTGCCTCCCACAAGGAATCTGGGGGCCTGTCTCCCACCTAAGTGCTAGAATGGTTTGGCCACCTAAGTGTGTGCAGGGCTTGATCTGATGAGCTCCCTTTGAGGACACCTAATGGATTGTGTGGGGGGTGTATACCCTCATAGCTTTTAGTCCAGGGATTTGAGTATTCAGCTGGGATGTAGGTGTGTCTCATTTTAAGTGCCTCATCTACCTGAGAGGAAGGAGAAAGGAGTAAGCAAGGATCTACCACCACTTAGGTAAATGCTTTACCCACAGAGGTATTGAATATTCTGATACGGGTCTCTCTCAATCTCTCCTGCTGAAGCTGTTGCTCTGTGGATAAATAGTTAGTCTTTTGGGTCAGCTTCAGAAACCCCAGTGGTCTTCTAGATGCCTGGAAGTTAGGTAGTGTGATTCTCAGTGACCTAATGCCTAATTCCTTCGTGCCTCCGGGCCTCTGTCCCTCAGTTTTCCATCTGTGAAAGAGGAACAATAATGCTCCTTTCCTTCCTGTTGTCTGTTTATAAACTTACTGCTATATGATCAGAAACGTGAGACTGGGCCATGAAACATTTACCAGACCCCAGAAGAGTTATAGTGCTTATCACCAGGGTAACACTGAACTAAGTTGGGGGCTTTATGCAGTACTGTAATTCAGATAATAAGAACAATGGCAGCATGAGGAGCCTTATTCATGGAATTTTCAGGGAAGTGTCCAGCATGTTTTTTTCTGCTGGCGGAGGAGAGAAGACAGGGCCGAATTCATTGATTTTTGGCACTGCTGGAAAGTTGGAATTCTACAACAAATAACTCTGCTAACCAGTGTTTCCTCTCATTTTTTCCATCCATGTGTGGAAGAAATTTGTTATGTGCACTGAGGCACCTGTGGATGCATACTGCTAATAGAAACACAAAACCAAGCTGTGCGCACTCTGCTAGTCATCTGGGTACCATTTGAATCTCCTGGGTGGCTACTCAAGAGCTCAGCTTACAGGGAACACTACTGCTAACACTAGACAAAATAATCTAATATTCAAGGGCTTCTTAGGGCTCATCTACACAAAAATTAGACTCAAAAGAGCTGAATGGATTGTAATTTACACCTTTAGTTGCAAATTCTTGTGTGGACATGCTTATTTTGGAACAAAAATGTCCTATTTTGAGGTAACTGGAGTGAATTTTTTGTTATTTTGGTTTGTTTTCTGTGTAGACAAGTTTTAAGCAAGTAAGATGAGGGATGATTTTCCTAAGAATTACTGGATACAAACCAGGAGTCCTGTTTAATTCAATTTAATAATACATATGCCGTGTCCACCCATGACACTGTAAAATAATCTGCATTCTGGAAAGGAGAGAGATTATTTTACACATTGAGTAAAGCCAACCAACCTGTAGCCTCTAATTCTGTGAAAAGGGAAAAAAATCATGCTTCTTCTTGAGTGCAAATTTGCAAAATTGGCCTTGAAAGCACAATCTGTGGCAGAATCCGACTGATTTTTGGAGATGGTGACTTTTCCCCTCATGATATATTGTTCCTTTTAACATAGAATCATAGAATACTAGGACTGGAAGGGACCTCAAGAGGTCATCGAG
>CM057848.1:44571041-44583693 GCA_030068395.1 Apalone spinifera | reverse complement strand
AGCAGGGGGCAGGAGTGGAGAAAAGGACTGCTATCTACTATGTATTTCTGAGAGTTTGTCTGTCTGTATGTCTGTCTGTCCCCCACCTGGAGGGCATGTATCTCTCCCGTGACTGTGCACACTGCAGATTCAGTGGCCATGGACAGATGCTTCTCACCTGACCCTAAGCTGCTGTGTCAGAGAGGGCTGGAGTTATCCTCTCTCCCCAGGAAGGCTGCATACTGAACCCCTGATCCTCAGCCCCATCCCAGAACATCGATTTAAATGAAGAAAACAAAACTTATTTGAGGTAAGGACCCGAGCAATGCCAGGTAAATCTTCTAGTGTGGCTATATTAATTATTTGGGCTTTAAAAGGCTTAGGGTGTAGTGAGCGCTCCAGAATCTGAGTGATATTCTGAACCTATAAGGCCTGATTCTTATGTATGCTAAGGCCCATTTATCATCTTCTGACAGGAAGAAAAAAGTGCCATAAAGTAGTTATAAAAGGCCTTCTGCAAAAACTCTTTCCCAAAGGGAGCCAGACTGCCTGTTGTTCTGCACCTTGTATCATCATTACCGAGTCTAATCTTTCCAAAATAATGTAGTAGTCCCAAAAATCTATATATGTTAGCATGCATCTGTCTGTGTGTGTGTTTGTCCATGAGTCCATTTGTTCAAGAACTCTTCCTAAATAGTAAGGGCTAGGGCCACCCAATTTGGTATGCAGCTTCCTCTTCTCCTAACTTAAATCAAGGTTGGGGTTTGGTTGTGCCAGGAGAACTGGAAGCCCCAGGAAAAGTGCTGTTTTCCATAGCATAGAAAGGAAGGGGCTGCTGTTTTGAGGGATGCAATATGAGAATGGCCACTGGGGGCGGTGAGCCCGCAGGGGAGAGCTATCCTGCAGAGTGTACCGCCAAAGGAAAGGCCATCGTGTTAGGGGTGCTGCAATTTTGTCTGCCATCAGAAAAGGTAAGTGATGCCTTCTGCCTTGGAGACAGGCCTTGCCATGCCCCTCCCCTCAGTAGGGGCCAGGGGAGAGTGAGAGGGGGACTGCCCCTGCTAGTCCCCACCAACTCAATAGGAGCCAGGAGGGAGGGAGAGCTTCCCTGTCATAAGAGGGGCCAGGGAAAGGGCACAAGCACCCCTGCCCTGGGTAGGGTCATGGGGGAAGACACCCTTCCCCCCCTCCCCCCCCCCCCCCCCCCAAGAGGAGCTGAGGCAAAGGAAAGAGCATTCCTTCTGGGTCAGGCCAGGGGGAGAAAGAGAGTCCCTCTGCCCCTGGGCCAGGCCAGGAAGGGTGGGAGAGAGTTCCCCTGACCTGGGAGGGACCAGGGAGAAGGGAGAAAGCCTCCCATCCCAGAATGGGCCAGAGAGGATGGTGAGAGTAGAGGGTGAGAGCCCCGTACCCTAAGCCAGCACAGGGGGGAGGGAGGAAGCTCCCACTGTTGCCCAGGGGGAACAAACCACTGGGCAGGGTACACAGTCCCCATTGCTCTGGGCCATGTCCCAGGAGAAGCCAGTGGCCACCCACTCTCCCTGTCCTGAGCCCCTTTTCACTCCCTGCCCTGACTCCTGCATCCCCCACAACTATACAGGATAGTCAGTAGCCCCACTCACCGTCTCCCTGCATGATCCCAGACTGCCTACGTCCTTCATCCGCCTTCATCTACATTCATTTGCTCCTCATGTTTCTCCTGCACCTCAGTCTCCCACCAATCATGTTCTTTCTCTCTTCCACACCATGTTCCTGGACCCCCACTGTTTGCTTTATGCTTTCCACCTTCCTCTGCATCTCTTCAATCTCCTCTGTGCCCACCCGTCAGTCATCTCCTGCTCACCACATTTCTCTGACTCCACATAAGTTCATGTCTTATTTCTTAACAGATTTCCCTTCCCTGCTGCCCCCACAGTTCCATTCTGGCACCTCCACATTGTTGGATGTCCCTTACCTGATCCTCACAAGATGACTAAGGGGCCACAATCTTCACTGCGGACAATCTCACTTCTGGCACCCTCTCCCCGGAAATGATGGGAGGTATTACATACTTTGCTGCCTCACATTTACCTACTAATGTTAAAGAGGTATGGTGTGGTCTTGTTGAGAGCAGACTGTGCCTTCAACACAATTTACAATAATGGGAGAAAGTGGGCATGGTACATAAGGACAAATGGTGAGATGATTGCAGCCAAGAATCAGATTTACTTAAGATCCATTTGAAACCCTCAAATATTATGAGATTTATTATCAAATCATGAATATTAGCAGTCTGTGAACCTCCCACCAGTCCCATGTATTTCACACTGTCTATCTCCCCCTCTCCATGCTTTGTCACCTGGTGTTGTGAGGCAAGCAGGGGAGGCAACCATCTCTCCTGCTCCTAAATAGAAACATCTGTTGTCTCTTCTGATGCCACAGCAGCCCCTAGTGGACAAAAGGGATAACTGCAGCACCTCTCTGGCAGAATGTATTGTCTGCAGGAAAAAAATCCGCAGGGAGACATGAATTCTGCATGTGCACAGTGGAACAGAATTCCCTCAAGATTAATCTGATCTGCTTGAATTCTGTAGCAAATTGTGATCTTGTTTTGTTAATAAAAATATTCATCTGCGTTCATAGAATACAATGTGGTCTTTGGTTTTTAACCCTACATTTTTCCATCACTTTTTGTTATGTGAATTTATAATATTTAAAACATTATTTCTATTCAATTATTCAATCATTATTTTTTCAATTTTTTTAAATAAAAATATTTAATAGGAAATATTTGGGAGATCATATATTTTGTTGTAAAATGGAGTCAAAGGTCCATATGCATATGTGCCTGCAGATACATATGCAAATATCAGGATTATACACATGAATGAGGTCTTTGAAACAAGTATATGTCAGTGGCACAGGATGCCCAATCAGCAAAGTACAGAGCAGCCCAGGCCCCCAGAATGATCTGCCAGCCTCAGTTTCCCAAGTACCTGGGATTACAGGTGCATGCCACTGCACCCGATGTAGTACACTTGAACCTCTTTAATTTGTCAACCCTCAGAAACCCTGGAAGGACAGGGAAGGCGCTGTAGGGTGTGGGTATGAGGGGGACGAGGGTGGGGCACTTACCTGACACCTTACTCTTGGCGTCACACGTGACTCCACATCCCACGCCGCTCCCAGACTTTACAGGAGATAAATTGTCAAGCATAACACCTAGTATCTTAGCATAACGTAAGGTCTGTCTTCTAAAGACAATAGGGATGTGTTATGTACAAGGCCACTGTTATGCTTTTAAGTGCCCCCTGTGCAGCAGGTACACCTCAGAGATCTTAGGGAAGCAGCTGGACTTGGTTTTGTGGCAAGCATGGTAAGAGATAGGTGGGAGGGGGGCCAGACATGGCAGCGAGGCAGAGTAGGGGCTCACACAGTGACCATGTGTTTGGCACACTCTCTCCTCCCATTTGCCAGGACAGTGCAACTTTCTTTTCCTGCAGGAGCATGCAGGCAGGAGGGGCAAGAGGTTCTAGGCTGGGTGGAAGGGCAGGGGCTCACATGGACACCAATGATCATCAGTGTGGGAGGGGGGCTGGGCATGGTGGCATGGCAAGGGCTGAAGTCATGTTTCATTGGGGATGAGGTTTACTGCTGAGGCATCAGTTAATAGCTTCCCCTGCTTCATCCAGGTTGCCATGCACAATAACAGTCTTCTCCAAATCACACAGAGTGATAAGGAGCCGGATGCTGACGACAGCATAAGGTCCAGGTTTCCGCAACATTCAATGATACCAGATCACCAGAAGTGCCCTCCCCACCATCAGGGCCCACAGGGAGACATCCAGAGAGAAGGGGATTGTCGCCTTGTTAAAACCAGAAGTACTGAAATTGACCTTAATGGTCCTTAAAGTCAAGGGAACAGGCCTGGTGGTGTGAACTCATTGTTTAGAAAATTGACCTACTAAAGTTAAGTTTGACCTAAACTCCTCTTGTAGACCAGGCCTTAGGCAAGATTGGATTTACACTTATTGAAACTAGGCAGGAGCGTGGGGCCCAAATTTATAGGGGAGCAAAATGTTTTTTTAACCCTTTCAAGGAAAAATGTGACTCACTTGAGTGGCATTGTGAACTGCTGCACCAGGTTCCACATGTGACACCACTCACATTTACCCTGGCTGCCCCTCTGTCATAACAGCAGGTGACCAGACCACATTTGAGTGGTATTGCAACCCCAGCCACTAGTCGTGATGTCATTCACATGGGTGAATGAAGTTCTTTCGTATGCAAAGCCACACCAGTAGGCAGTTGCTAAGAAAGCAACTAATGCTGACTTTTCCTTTCCTGGCAGAGCCATGGAGAGAAGAAGGCACTGGGTAAAGAAACGACTTTCTTCTCCAATAACAAGTGAACAGGCAAGGATGGCATTTAATGCAGTGGCACGTTATAGGAGAAAACATCACTTTTGGCTTTTGCCCTCCCTCCTCTTCTTTCCATATCTTTCCTTCCATCTATCCTCCTTCACGTTAGAAGGTGGGGGCCCAGAAGTGGTTAATCAGGCCCTGGACTTAGGGAAAAGTGCCTAAGGCCCAAATCCTCAAAGCTATTTCGGGTCCTAATTTCAGTGGAAGTTAGTCCCAGATCCTCAAAGTTATCAAGGCTTCTAAGTGACTTAGAAAGCTCAATTCTACTTAAAAAAGTGATTTAAGAACTTAGGAGCCTATATCACTGAAAGCCAATGGAACTTATCCTGCATGAGTTAGGAAACTATGTCTATACTCTGATTTAAAAAATGACCACAGCACCAAATCTCAGAGCCAGAGTCCATTCACTTGGGCTCCGGTGTGCAGGGTTGCAGAGCTAAAAGTAGCTGAGTAGATGTTTGGGTGATGGCTGAAGCTCAGGTTGAGACCATAAGTGGGAACAGGGTCTTACATCACAGTCTCCAGCCTGAGCCTAAGAAACACCTCTGCAATGTTATAGCCCTGCAGCAAGAGGCCCAGTCAGCTGACCTGGGCCACTCACAGCACTGTCACGGGTCTGTTGTTGTAGTGTGACATACCCATAAATGCTTCTGAAAATTTCATCCTAAAACAAATGCTTAAAGTTAAGTGCTTTGCTGAACCAGGGCCTGTGAAAAGATCAAACATATTCAGTCTGTGGCCCTAGAGCTCTGAAAAGGCCATCCTTCCAGGAGCCTCTGAGACAGCACCTATTCGGCATCTCCTCTTTCCTCTTACGTGGAAGCCAGGGACTCTGTGCAGAAGGTCATGCAGCTGTATGATTTTTGCTAAGACATGCCATCTGTGTTGGGGAGGAAATGGTGCACATTCTCTCCACATCCAAACACCAAGCATGGGTCTGTTACACTGTGGAGGGCTTTCTACAATGGCCCTGGCAGAAAGGGGGGCGATGCCCCAGCCCCGGTCTGTACATGCACAAGGTTCCCTTCACATGCCGATCACTGGCTCTCCACATGAAGCCAAAAAGAGCAGTTTAAAGTGGCTATCAATTGAGACCAGAACAGATGCTGGTTTAGTCACTGCTCTAAAAAAAAGAAAAATGTGAAGAGAAAACATGTAACTATAAAAAGGAAGCCAAAGTATGCTAGCATGTTAGAGACTACTCTATAAATTAAGAGCTAGTGCCTAACCTATCTTTTACCACTTGGTGGCAACACTTTCATGTTTGATTTATTGAATCTACTCTATTGTTTTTCTTCTGATAGTTGAAAGGACAAGTGTAGACCCCAGACCAGACTTTTATACACTAATTACTGTAGAGAGGAAAACAAAACTTTAAAATGCCCTTTTCTGACCCCTAGGACTTTTCAATTCACCAATCCCTCTACACAGCAAGCATATGCTGCCTGGAGTCTAGAATATTTTTAATCAGAATGTTCTTAGATACCACAGAGGCATCATTAAAAGTTTTATTATGCTACAATCTCATCATGAATAATGATACCAAATAATTTCCTCTGTATCATTTATGTGACTGGAGCCTTAAAAATGACTATACTGTATGCAACGTGGTCTGTGTATAATCTGCTACTTTGGAAACTTTAGAGAATAGAGAGATAATTGAGTAAGACTTTCATTTGTATTTTTCAGCTTTGCTTTTAAGATTTGGGGTGAATTTTAATGGTGCCCAAAAGACCAAATTGTTAGCCCTGAAGATTGAAATCTTTTATGTATCTTCAGAACAGCTGTACAAACTTCCTCACGTTGACCTCGGCATATAGCTTAATCCTGCTCTGCAAAGACCATTGCTAGGGTTAAGAAGGATTAGTCAGTGACCAGCCTCTTTATCTCTTGACCTCTGTCAAAACTGCCAAGTAATGCAAGCTGTGGTATAGGGATGTTCACTATTACAGGTGAACCCTTCTTTACTAAGGCCACGTCTATATTAGGAAACTTTCAAAATTACTAAATTCAACATAAGAACTCCTGATTTAACAAATTCAAACAAGCATGTCCTTACTATGAGGAAGCATTGAAATTAGTCCAAGGCAAGCTTCATTAATGTGGACGTGCTACCTTACACTTAAAGTCCCAGGAAGCACTCAGAGGAACTGCAGGAGGCCTGCAGTTTGAATTAGAGGCACTGGAGCATCCACACTAACGTTATTTCAAAATTACTATATAGGAGATAGTGTTACTCCTCATGGAAAGCAGGACTACAGAGTTTGAATTCCATGGCCCATTAGTTTGAAATAACAAGCCTGGTAGTGTGCACACACTGCTTATAAATTTGAACTTGGGGGAATAAGGTCTTAGTGTAGACCAGGGCTAGGAAATGGACCGAGACCACTAAGCTCAGTTTGCTTGCGCTAGGCATACACAACGACATACAACTTTGTGGAATAATTCTGGCTCATATGACAACCCCAGTATGTAGCTCCAGCCTGGTAAACTCTTGACCAAATACACCTCAGGCCACTAGTGTCTTCTGAGTCTCCACCCTCCATTTGTTAAACTTTTGAATAGTTTATTTTCATTGCACTTGTAGCTCATTTCATGACTTTGATGAATGAAAGACAAACTTGCACGTTAGGATATGTATTTATTCATACCGTATGTACAAAAAATAATTTTCTCTGAGCTCTTTTATTTAAGAATAACTGAACTGTACCGACATCAAGAAATTGAACTATGCACCAACATTAGGTGGGCCAGTATTAAATAGTATTACAGTAGATAATAGCATCAGAATGTTAATCCTAGTTCTTTAGTTCAAAAGGTCACTTTTCTCACCTTTACCCTTGTGACTTCATTAGACTTCATTGTATACATTAGAGAGCTCCAAAGGTTGGCCAATGGCATTTTCAAGCAGTAAAAGAGCAAGAGATGTCAGTCTCTTGTCAGCCATTGTTGATCAAAGATATGTTTTAATGAGCCTGAGCTTTGAAAAACTATGCTTGCCACTTTTTTTTGGCAAGCTGTGATCAGTGGCATGAGCAGTAGCCTCAAAGCTATTCACACATTAAGGAAAGTATCCTTCAGCTCTGCAACATGAATAACCTGGAGAACCTGGAGACCCTGGAGTGGAGAGTGCTTCTCATTGTGCAAAATGTGGTGAATATTGTCTTGATCACTGATGTCTGAACATTTCTCATTTGTCGGCACCCCATGAAGATCCATACAATTGTGCAAGAATATTTCCCCATCCACTGGCAGCTTACTAAGGTCATACAACTTTCCTTTTTCCTGTCTTGTTATGGTGCTTCATTTGTCCAAACTTTTCTTCAGTGGACACTCACGAAGTGTCAATGAGCAAGCAAACAAACTCTTGAATTTTTCTTCAAAGTTTTCCATCATCTCATCTCTGCTCTTGTAGCTAACCAGTCTCTTCTGACAATGTATATGGGTTTCCCTGAAGACAATCTCAACTCCTAACTTTGCTGCCATTTCTTTGGCAGCGATGATGGCATCTGCAAATCTGGCCAGAACAAAATCAAGGCAGCTTCTCAACAAAGTCGTAGCAGTGTTATGCTTATAAAGAGCACATGTGGGGATCTTTTTCAGGAAGAAAAGACAATATGCTGCATTTCTTGAGAATACAGTATAGAAATCAGTATGTGCATTCATTTTCACACACACATGCATCCTGTAGCTGCTGTCATATTACAAGGCTTATGGGTGCTCATGCCAGCCAAGTGGCTACTGGACATGAGGAAGAAGCTGGGTTCTATTAGTTGCGATCCGATGTTCTAAAGTTGTCTTCACAAGACTAACCCAAAGCTTTATGGCTACATACCTCACTTTTATAGTTGTAAGTCCCAACTGTAGTCTGTGGGTTTTGCAGTGTCATCATGGAGTCATCTAATTGTTCATTGGTGGTTACCTAAAGGCCGCTTCCATTGTCATGTGCCATCAGTACTTAGATGAACAGCCTAGGAGTGTCTGCAGCTTGTACACAGGTGTATGACTTTCTTTTAGGGTTGTCAGTTCTGCCCCTCTTCAGCCATCCTGAATTTGACAGAAGTCTGAGCTCATACCTCCTTCTTAACTGATCTGCTGCTGATCCCTGTCTCTTGTCTTCACACATTCCTCATTACAGGAAGGACAGTTCATTTCAGAGAAAGCAATTTCTCTTACAAAAGAAAAGGCAGGATTTCTTACAGACTTACAGAGTTAAAAAACAATTTATTCTATAAACATTTTCTTACTAACCTATAAACAATTTTTACTAATTTATAATATAAAATATATTTTAATACCTAGCAGGTGCTATCAAATAAAGGTTATAATTCAAAATCTATATAAATACATAAAACAAAGCTAGAAAATAAAGCCTATATAACTATTACTATGTATCAGGCCTATAGCAGTCAATTCTGATGCCTTACTTCACAATGCCTTGATTACTTGAGTGTTTACTTGAAACAGTTTATCATGCCCAAGCCACAATTGAGAGCAGAAATTTGAAGTCAGTGATCTTTACACCTCCTGTTGGATTCAGGCTTCTCCTTTACTTGACAGTGCCGATTCCAGCAAGGCATGGTAAATGAAAACGTCATTCACATGATATCTCATTGGAATCACTGTCACTGCTGAGCATCACTTAGGGTACGTCTAGATTACATGCCTCTGCAGACAGAGGCATCTAAAATAGGCTACCCAACATAGTCAGTGAAGCGGGGATTTAAATATCCCCGGCTTCATTAAAATAAAAATGGCTGCCACACTGTGCCGGCTCAGCTGATTGTCAGCACAGCGCATGAGTCAAGACATGGATCGGTCGACAAGGGAAGCCTTCGTCGACTGCTCCCTTATGCCTTGTGAAATGAGGTTTACAGGAGCGGTCGACAAAGGCTTCCCTTGTTGACCGATCCTTGTCTTGACTCACGCGCTGTGCCGACGATCAGCTGAGCCGGCACAGTGCGGTGGCCATTTTTATTTTAATGAAGCCGGGGATAGTTAAATTGACTATGTCGGGTAGCCTATTTTAAATGCCTCTATTGGCAGAGGCATGTAATCTAGACGTACCCTCGGTGTCTTCATAGTTAGATCTATAAAATGGTCCACAAGGATCTTCCATCTGATAGTTGATTCTGAAAACAGGCCATATGTCCTTTGCATTACTCCGAAGAGAGATACTGAACCGAAAAAAGATGCTGCTGCATGTGACACAACCGTGCTGCACACATAAAGCTCTTGGATTCAGTGCAAAGATCCTTACTTGGATGCCACTGTTTCTTCCCTTCATGTTCGTGCTGGTGTTGTAGCCGTGACCACAGCAGTCCTAAAGCTTTAGTTTAGTGTAATTCTGAACATTCATAAACGTTTCTCAGAGGGGTAGCCATGTTAGTCTGTAACTTTAAAAACAGTAATCTACAAAACCGTTCTGTTAGGCCTTTTCTAGTAGAGTAGCCCACATACCAGCAACAGATAAAGTGTTCCTTTACTTAGATGCAGTCATCCTCATAATTAACAAACCATACAGTAAATGATATCTTTTCACTGTGACTAATGGTAGGAGTGGAGGCATAGGTGTAGTACTCTGCAGTAGCAATGTGAAGGACTAGATTTCACTTTGAATCGCCGAGGAGTCCGGCATCAGGCTCCTCACAGCATTTCAAAGCGGCAGCACCGTGTGGAGCCAGGGGTCAGCTGATCCCGGGCTCCATGTGGCACTTTCACCTTTGAAGTGTAGCTGCAAAGGCTGCAGCTACTTAGGGCTGTTGCTACACTTCAAAGGTGGAGGCACCCTACCAACTAATCAAATAGTCGATGCAAAAAGGCATCGACTATTCGATTAGTCAGTTACCCAATACTTAACATCCTTAGTCTGCAGTGCCAACCTGCATCAATATCAAGCAGCTTCTTTACCATGAGGTCATCCCTCCCCACCTCTTCCTACCCCCACTCTGCTCCAGATTCCCTCCCACTCCACCCCTTCCTCCAATCCTCCATACCACCCTGCCTCTTCCTGCCCTCACCCTGTCTCTTTCTACCCACTTCGCTCACTTCTTCCTGCCTCCTGCTTCTCCCCCTAGTGCCACCTGCACACTGTGAAACAGATGATGCTGGTGGGGTTGGAAGCACTGGAAGGGCCAGGAGCCCATCAGCGGGGATACTGGTGGGTGGGAGGCACTTTGGGCGGGAGGTGGTGACCCACAGAGCTGCCATGGGTCAGCACCTATGCGATCAATATTAGCAGAGTTCCAGACAGAAAGCAGAATCGGAGGTATTGATTTGTGGTGTGCAATTTTTCTCACTGCTGTTTGTCATCATGCAAGGATAATTTTTCTTTATGGTTTCTCTCTTTTCTTTGTCATTACTCTCCTCTCCATGTGAGTCACATTCTTTTTTATCATCGCTCTCCTTTATGTCACTACAAGAACCAGATGAGTTTCTATCACTATCCTCATATTCCCATTCCTTATCTTCAAGTAAATCTGCTAATTCCTTAGTAATAGGACTTCCATCATTTATGCTTCATTCCTCAAGTTCTGCACTGGAACAATTGCTATTATCTAAAGCCCGGTCTATGCTGTTTTATTTCAGATATTCTCCCACCAAATTTGCCCCTTGATGCAAACTGGACTATAACTGATCTTTTCTCTTCCTGCACTGAGCTTCTGATGCTTCATGTGGGGCATCTTTTATTTTCTATGGGAGGAGAAACAGACAGTGTTAAGGAGAACAAAAGTCTATGTTTTGCAGGCTTAGAAAGTCATCAAACATGAGTTGTTAAGAATTACAAAAAAGTAATAGTATTTCTTTTATATTTTTGCATAGATAGGGGTTCAATGGACACTTCTGGCATCTCATTAAACAGGTCCTTTATTAATTGCTACTTACACTCTTCAAGTCTTAAAACACAAATACACTTTCACAATCATACATATAGTAGCCCAATGTCTGTGAGACTGTAACGCTGAAATGCTGGCTGTTCCCTCTGGGCGACACTGTTGCCTCCCTGGCTGTTCCCTCTGGGCGGCACTGTTGCCTGAGTCACGTCCTTCGCCTCCCACCATGGTGCTCGGCTGACTTCTGCGCCGCTCAGACGGGCTGCTGTGGGGGAGCAAGTGGCGCAAGCAACCTTTTGGGCTCCGCGGTCCCCCGACTGAGATGCAGGAGGGAGAGGAGAAGAGAAAGAAAGCGTGAGAGGCAGGAGGCGGAGGAGAGCTGAGGGAGGGGAGGAGGCAGTAGGAGGAGGAGAGAGAGAGAGAGAGAGAGAGATACACGGAGCGAGAGACCGGTGGCTCAGGAGAGAAGACCGACGTGGAGGACCCGAAAATCCTGTCTTATGATGGGCTAATTGGCTAGTAAAATAAGGTTCACAAAATCACAGCTGGACTCACACTTCCTTCTTATATCTCTCTAGCTGCAAGGTGATGGCTGACAGCATTCTAGAAGGCTCAAGGAAAATGTAGTTTTCAGATAGTCCAGAAGGTTCCATGAGATTCTAATATGGTTCAGAACATTCTAGGAGGTCAGCGAAAAATTAATCCATGTATGAAATACCTGAAGCATTTTACTTTAAACAGGATCCGGCGATGGATCCTCTGGTGAGTGTTGTGCTTCTCACTCGCAAGGGCGGGGGAGGTGGGTGCCTGGGGGGGTGGGATGAGCATCCCTCACGCAGTTCGAGCTGCACACCGAGTAGCAGTACACAGCACGGGCAACCTCATGCAGCCTGACTGTGTGGCATGTGGATGCGGCAGGCAGCTCCAGGACATGCCTGGGACCCTGCTGCTCGCACACGTCCTGCCCGGGGTGGAGAGTGGATGCCAGCTGGATGCAGCCAAGGCCATAAGAGCCCAGGCCAGACCTCACACCTCCTGAAGGGTGCCGCACACAGACAGCATGCAGCCATGCCTGGCCGTGCAACACAGCATCTGCCCTGGGAAAACCTCAGCAAGCCAGCCATGTGAGCAGGCCCACCACGGAGTCCCTAGGCTGCTCCCAGACCCTAGGCTGCCTCTGAGGGAAACCCCTCACTGTGGCCACACACTTCCCTGGGCTACTTGTCTGAGGGCTGGGGGGAGGGGAGCGGGGAAGCGGCCAGTCTGGGCCCCTGGCCACTTGAGTTTTGCTGCAGGGACAGTACACTCCCCAGTCGCCCTGGCTCCATCTCTGAAGACATCAATTGACAGGGTCCGAGAACCCAGACCTCGTCTGCCACACTTGCTCCCATGCAATGTAGGGGGCTGCATCTAGACTGGCAAGTTTTTCCGCAAAAGCAG
>CM057848.1:44549569-44561625 GCA_030068395.1 Apalone spinifera | reverse complement strand
GAGGTTTGGGGCAAGGAGGAGAACCTTCAGGATCTCCACACAAGACTGCATAATCTCCGACAGCTTCTTGCGCAAGAACAGCTTGCAAGAACTTCTCTTCCCACGCTTTACTGTAAATCTTCTTACACAAGAGTGGGCAGGCCGTGTGACACTCTGTGGGTTCTTGCGCAAGAACCCACCAGTGTAGACATAGCCTTGGGGAAGCTCGTGGGTCACTCATCATGGTCTGATGAGTTGCTGTGGCAGCTGCAGTGTGGCTGTGGGCCATCAGGGCCAGCTTCTTACCACAAGCCCTTTCCCCTGAAGCTGCAGCTTTTAAGGGCTGCAGGGGAATGGGAAAGCAAAGTTACTCACCGTGGTGCAGTAACTGTCATTCTTCAAGATGGTCCCCGTGGGTGCTCCACTGTAGGTGCTGGGCTTGCTGCGGGGACTCCTCGAAGAAGGAGCTATAGAGTCCTGATGAGTGTGGACAGAGTGGCCAGTAGGGCATCTGTGAGATTTCCTAGAGGCCCCTAACTTCAAAAGAACTCCAGCTGACATGTGCACACACACGTCCTATTCCAAAATGGCTATTTCGGAAGAGGAGTTATTCCTCGTTGAATGAGGTTTACAGAAGTCAGAATAAGCCATTATGTCAAATTTATTTCAAAATAATGGAATTGCTGTGTGTGATGACCGTTAGTCCAAAATAATGCTGCTATGTTGAGGCACCCTCAGTAGTTAGAAACTGAAGACTTTTCAGAGCCAAAAAACAGCAATATACAGCCACAGTGACAGTCAAATGCTCCTTGAGCTTGGAGTAATTCTCTCCATGCTTAATCATAATCTCCCCATTCTCTCAGATCCATTCTAATGCTACAGGTTACCAAAAAGGTTCTCTCTTCTGACTCCCTTCCAGAGAAATCAGACTCCGAGGTGTAAAGATGCCTTTGATAGGATCAAGGACCAAAATCTATAATCTCTTTTCTGCTCCAGGAAGATTTCTCTGGCACTATGTCTACACTGACAGCTTCTTGCGCAAGAACAGCTTGCAAAAACTTGTGCAAGAACTTGCCTGCTGTCTACACTGCACAAGCATTCTTGCGCAAGTAAATTTACAGTATAGCATTGTAAAACAGGGCTTCTTCTGGAAGAGTTATTCCTCTCCCCATGAGGAATAAGCCCTGTTCCGCAAGAGCTCTTCCACAAGAGGGCTGTGTAGATAGGCAACATGAATTTATTGCACAAGAAGCCCCAATGGTTAAAATAGCCATCAGAGCTTTCTTGTGCAAGAGAGCATCCACACTGCCATGGATGCTCTTTCGCAAAAGCACATTGCAGTGTGGACGTGCTCTTGTGGAAGATTTTTTGCACACGAACTCTTTGCAAAAGAGTTCTTGTGCAAGAAGCCGCCAGTGTAGATGTGGCCTGTGGGTATCCAGCTAAGGAACAGAATATGTTGGTGTTGACTAAGGTTACCTGCCTGCAAGTTTTAGTTTAGCTACTAGTTTTAGGCTCTAGTGCTGCTTTTTTAATCTCATTCCTTGAAGTGGATGGATAAGAATGTGTGTTTCTAACCATAGCTGCTGAAGAGGGTTGTCTCTCTTAATAAATGGGAATGTTCCCATATATGAAACTGTGGGAAAGGGGGCTTACTTTTACTAACCCCTCTACTTTGGGCTTCAACCTCTGACAGTAGTAGCAGTTTTAGGAGTCATGGGAATTCTCAGTGTAATATATTTAGCCCTATTCCTTCAGAGCGGGGGGGTGAGAGGACAGAAGAAAGACCACTAAATAGCTGCAGGATAAGTTTACTATGAATATATTTGTTTGGGAAAGTTTGGTCAGAGAAAAACAACTGCAGGAGAGCTCTGTGTAAGCTCAAAAGCTTGTCTCTTTCATCAACAGAAATTGGACCAATAAAAGATTTTACACCTCACCTATCTTGTCTCTGTTCAATGGTAGAATTAGCATAGCTACAACTAAATTTTAGGCATTTAGATGGAAATGGCACTTGAGCTCTGATTCTACACCCCTTGTTCAAGTAAAGAGCATGTATTCACAGGAATAGACCCACTCATTTAAAATGGATCCTCTTCCATGGGTACAGTAAGGAATCCTCAACATTACAGAAGCAGACCTCTCACTTGGGCTATATAGAACACTTCAAGTGGGAGGGGTGAATTCTGTAGAATTCCTCTTTAAAAGGACACTAAACGCTCCAGTACAGGCTTGTTTTGCTTAGGGGGAAAAAAAATCCCACAATAAAAATACTGGGGGGGGGGATTCAAGGGGAGTTCACAGCACTGCATAGTGAAAATGCCCGTTATTAAATATACAAAATGTTAGTGCTAATGTGGAAAAGTCTCCCATAGTTGTGGAAAACTGCGAAACTCAATTAGAAAAAGTAGCAGACAAAGGATGTGAACTTTTTTATTTTTAACAAACATATCAGCTGAGAATGTTAAAACAAATAAGTGCTTCAAGAAGAGTGTAAGTTAGCTAGGTGACTAACCTCAAAAGAGTAGGAAGTGGCCAAGGAAACAGGCCAAATTGCTGGAAACAGAATGGATTTCTTCTCTGACCGCTTTCCAGAAATGTGCAGTACCCAAAAGGACTACTACAATTATCTATGGAAAAGTACTGATTATTATGTTTTATGTCATGACGTTTCTCAACTCTATAATACATTCAGCTATGCAAAATCTCACACCTATTGAATAAGAAATGAGACTGAAGAGACTTGCTCGGCCCAGAATTAAACATGACCCAGTGTTTATTGACTCCTGCAACATTTTATTTGCTTCATTCCACGTTTTTTTAATTAACACAACACAAGATGTGCTGGATCATAAAATACCACCATATGAATCAGTATCTATTGATTCTGAAGTGCCAGCATTGTTGACCAGCATACAACCTGACAAGAAGAGGTTTACCCATAACTCATTCTCAAACAGACTTGCTGGTAGTACATCACAGTTGAAGTAAAAATAATTATTTGCCTGCAAATAGATACATTTCCTTTAGATGCAAGTGGTGTTCGAGCCAGCTACAGCCGCTCCCCGAGTTACGACCACCTCCACTTACGACCATCCGCACTTACAACCAAAGTGGTCGTAAATGCAGATCCAAGTTACGAACGAAGATCCGCGCTTACGAACAGCGCGGTCGCCATGTATCTCTATGGGATCTGAGTTATGAACACTTCGAGTTACGGACCAAGTGTTGGTCCGTAACTTGTTTGTAACTCGGGGAGTGGCTGTATTTGCAAAAAAACCACACACAACCCCAACCAAAACAAAACAAAACCAAAAAACCAAAGAAATCACATCCAGACATTTTATATTCAACAGGAATGGAATAAAAACACTTTACAGAAATAAGGGGTTAAAAAGATCACGAACTCTTCAAACTCTACTTCTGCAGAAGTCATTTGCTCACAGGAGCAAGGGTAAGGATTGAGAAGCCCCCTCTTTGCTTAACAGGCCAACAAGTCAGGTACAGGTTTAAGAATACAAATAGCTCCTCTATATTATCACTGCCTTCTGGTTTTGCTTTATAAACAAGTTATTTGTCCTCTCCCAGCTCTCTTACAAAACCAGCAGGCCTTGTTAGGAATGATAGCTTAGTGGAGTATGCATATCTTCTAACAAGGTCTAATGTAAAATGAAGTCACAGTGGGAAAGGCCACTCATTTCTTTAAAGCCATACATTCTCCAGCATTGGCCATTTTAAAATCCAGATTGTAGGTTTCATCTAAAAAGATGAGCTCTGGGAAATATTTGGGGGAAGCGCCATAGTCTCTGTTCTACAGGAAGTCAGACTAGATGAATGGCCCTTTTTGGCCTTGGAATCTATGGAAGAAAAACCAAACAAAACTTTAACGTTGCTTGTATTTGGTGTACAGCAGTTGTGCAGACATGAATGATGAAGGCACACATTCACCTAAATGTGTAAACAGTCTGTTGGTGCCTTTGGGAGGACTTAAAATTAAACACACTGGAGAAATTTTTAAAAAAGAGTCTGTTTTCACAGCCAGATGGCACATGCTGCTTAGCATTATATATTTTAAACACTTTTCCATGAAACTGAAAGCTTCATGAAACTGAAAGAAAGAAATTCCTTAAGTCCACATCTAGAGAAGAAAGACATACATATTATTATCAGTACAGCTGCTTTAAAAAAACCTCCAAAAACTTTGTTCTTGTGTAGCACTTTGCAAGCACTCTCTCAAGAAAAAGTGGGAGAAATGTAGGAGAGATTTCAAGAATAAGGCTTCATTACATGGCTTATTAAAATTAAAATGTGAAAAGTCATAAAAGCTCCCTTCCATTGATCTTTTTTCTATGATGAGAAAAAAGGGGGAATATTTTTAATTATGTACATTGTTTCTTTATGTTTAAATTTTACATATTCAGAGATGAAAGGTCAGTCTCAACTAGCTAAATCAATTCATCATTCTTCTACATAGGCCAAGAGACCTATAGGCTGAAACAGAAAACATTCAGCAAACATATTTTTTTTACAATAAGCACACTGCTGGTGCCATGTGCTGGCAACAGAGATAACAAAAGTACCTTTAATATCCAGATTCTTAAAAACATTGTACACGTTACTTTGTTTTCGGCAGTTGATGTGATTCACACCAACACCAATATCTAATGGACTTACTGTACACTGATTGTTTAGGGTTTCTGAAATCTGTCAGAGCAATGTGTTTAGTACATTTGACCCTTCAGCTAAATAAAAAAACCTTTATAGAACATTTAAAAATGTAGAAAGTCACCTTTGCATAGAGACACTCAAACTATTAAAACATATCCCCCGGCAGCCATTGTTTCAGAGAGGTCAACACTTATCCTTTTACATATATTCCACTTTCAAGGGATCACCTTTTGCTTTCAGTTAAGACTATTGGCTCCTCTGGAATTAGAATTTCAAGCTGATTAGGTTTCCTCCATGCTCATTCTGTGTAGTGGAAGAATTTTACTTTACAAAATAAATGTATCAAATTACATGCCTTATTTGAGGGAACCTATTGTGATTTACAGGAATGACTTGTGTTGTGTCATTCCCCCATCTCAATGCAGATCTCTCATTCAGAAGGATGCGTGCCTGAAGACACACAAGTCAGGCTAAGTGGCATTAAGCCACATGATCACACATTGCCATTTCTCATACCAGAAAAGCAGCTGCTTTTAGATCTTGTGTTGCTGTATTGTCATGAGTGAAGTTGGCTTGAATAATGTCAGAAGATCCTAATTTATATGCAGATAACTCTCATATGTGCTCTCACTCGTTTTCTGGGTCAAGTACGGCAGAAGCCATGTGTTTGTCCATGAAGGCTTACATGCCAATTGCTCCCCTTCTGTCTCAGCCTGTGACAAACTGAGTCAAGTGTGGGCTGTTTAAAATGGGGAAGAAAATTCTTAATTGGCAAGGTTCCCTCAGAATCATTGTGGTCCCCTGACCCAGGGGAGTATGGGCCAAAGAGGATAACATTAACTTGGAAGACGATAGTAGGTACTGACATATTAACAAGCCTGGTAAAATTATATTGAAGTGTGAAAGTTTATACCATGTGTGTACAATTGTTAAAACAGGAATGGCTCATTTACATGTTCAATGTGACCATGACATTTTCCTCAGCATCAGTGAGATCTATGTAGGGCTGCTAAGTGCAGGATTTGGAAGTTAAAGCTGACACATTGGAAGTTATTCATCTAGCTTCTAAATATTTTTTTTAAATGAAGAAAATGCGTTTCTATTCATCTGAGCCTAATCCTCTTTTTGCATAACTAGCATCTCAAATGCAGCAGGAAAAATAATTGGAAACAACTGGGACAGCATCACTTTTTCATTCAAAGTACACATACATACAAATTAGCCAAATGTCCGAGTTTAGGATGGGCATCAGAGAGAGAGATCAAGACTCTAAATTAGAGATACTTATTCATCATACATTTGTGAGGTAGCCAAACGTATCTTTACCTTCTAAATTCACACTTCTATCCTAAAGAGATTGGTATATTGAGACTCAGTTACAAATTCTTGGACTTTAAAGGCTACAGCATTTTGTGTATCATCAATCTTCCCAAGTTACCAATATTATGGAGAAACCAGCTGCTTTAAAAAAACAAAACTGAAAATGGGAAGTGAACACTGATTTTCTTTTCTTTTTGATTGAAGATGAAAGTCACAGATTTGTGAACAGATGTGTAAATGCCTCCCCACCAGCCCCTTCAGTCCAGGAGCTGTGAAAGGGCAAAGCAACTGAAGTGCTTGACTGTTGAAATGTGAACAAAATCCAGGCAGTTTGATGGCAACATGGAAGATTATCCTTTTAGAAAGTAGTAATTCAGGAGAATTAAGCCAAGGCTCTGTGCAGCAAAAGTGATTAGCAGCCCATCAATGGCCCCACATTAAGCATAACAGAAGATGACCCTCTACAAATACCTAGTTTAATTTCACATTTCCAATATCGCACATCACCCATCTGCATCTTCAACAGATTTTAATTTGTAAATCTCCTTCCCATTGAGCTAAGACATTTACATAAAGTGCAAATAAGATTCATTTCACCCGCCCTCCTCCCCCCACACTGGTGCCAATACTGGTTATCTTTATAACCACAATTACTAAAAGCCAGTTGGCTTAGCTACTTGCTTGGTGACATTCTTCTTTTACTAAAACCCTGGTTACTTTCTTCAGTTAAAGGCAAGTAGAAAACAAGGGTTCCCTCTGCCAGATGCAGGCATGATGGGAGGCTACTATGAGTACCATCAATGTAATATGCAGGTGTTAGACAATAAGTACATTCCTGTAAGAAGAACGCCCAATGGTCCGTTGGAAATGGACAAGTCGTCTTTGGATCTCATTATTTGCAAAGAGTTCAGGAACAGTTGTTATAAAGTCACTGTGGCAGCAGATCACCATTCAGTCTTCATGCAGAGCTGCTTCTGTCTTCCCTGCATCTACAATGAGCAATTGAAAAAGCAGTTAAGTCCTAGTAAGTAAGTGTTTTGAACATCTAATGTGATAGCAGTAATCAGGAGACTTGGGGGGGCGAGGGGGGAGGGAGGAGTAATATCTGTATAACAACAGCCATAATGGGTCAGACCAATGGTCCACCTAGCCTAAGATCCTGTCTCCAACAGTGTCCAGTATCAAAGGTTCATGGGGAATATATGGAACAGGACAGGAAGAATGATTTACCTTTGACTTTTCATTCTGGCAGTCAGAGATTTAGGCCTATCTACACTACAGAATTAGGCCAACTGTGTGGTCCTGTGTGATTCTGTAGCAACTGTGACATCACAGCATGGTGCATGCTGGATAGCCATCGTGAAACAGAAGTGCTTTGAATTCTTTTCAGTGAAGATTTATGAAAAAAAATCATACCAGTTAAATTCCTAAACTTTTTTTTGGCTTCTGCTCTTTCTTCAGCATCAAAATACCACACAGTCATGGCATATCTGTGAACAAAAGACAGTAATTTATATCTTACTCCCAAGATGACAAAAACACCTAAGAACACTGGATTTTTATTCTAATACAGAGAACTAGAATGCACTGGTTTTATTTATTGTACAATTGGAAGCCTATGAATAAATAACTAATTTGACTTGCAAGTCTGCTTATCATCCATAAGAGAATCTCTCTAAAGACAGATTGTGTGTGTAAAATCCAGGGAGAATTTGTGCTGTACCTCATGGAGGCATAGCACAGATCTGGCAGAGGAAGGGCAGAAAATGCTTTTAAGATCCTTCCATTCTAGGTGCTCCAGGTGCTGTAATAATGCCTGGTGTGACTTAACTTGGGGGTTTCTCTGACTTACAGAAGTCTAGCCAGGTCTGGCTTGCCTATGGCTGGAAGCATCACCCGCTATGCCTGTTAATGCTACATGAAAAAGGTCTATTCCAAAGAACCTCACACTCCTACCCGCCATTGCTGATTTATACAGTGTCTGCCTGAAGAATTCTTTCCTCCATAGCTAAAGGGCTCACATCCCCATATGCTGTCATAGTAGCATACAAGGGCAAGAGCAAAGAGGGTTGAGGGAATGGGGGATTTCACCCTACGTGGCTACGTCTACACTGCAGGCTTCTTTCGGAAGAAGCTTTTCCAGAAAAGATCTCTCAAAAAAACTTCTTCTGAAAGAGTGTCCACACTGCCAAAGCACATGGAAAAAGCAATCTGCTTTTTTGAAAGATAGCGTCCACACTGAATGGACACTATCTCACATTTAAGCTGATTACCATGGACAGAGTGGCCACCAGACCACCTGTGCTTTTTCCTCTTCTTTCGAAAGATCTCCCTCTTCCTCGTCCACATGCACCTTTTTCCAAAAGATCTTTTTTTCGAAAAAGGCTTCTTCCTCATAGAAAGAGGTTTACCAATGTTAGAAAACCTCCTCTGTTCTTTCAAATTTCTTTCGAAAGAATGCGATTGCAGTATGGACGTAAGTGAGGTTTTTTCAGAAAAACTCTGCAGTGTAGACATAGCCTGTGTTATGCACATATGGCTTGAGCCTGCTCTTCATTTCTGTAGGAAAATTTCCATTGACTTCAGATACCCAATGTGAATGGAGTATTTATTATGTACCTATGCATGTGTGCATCTATACAGATATAAACCCCCACATAAAAGTTACATAATTTTTCTACTATAAATGTGTTAGATTACATAGCTCAACTTTTTCCCCTTGGCCACAGGTCAGTACTGAAGACCTTATTTACCTGGTTGCATAAGAAGGTTGCACTTCGTGTGGGTTCCTTCGGTCTGACCAGAAAAAAAGTAACCTGTCAAAAATGGGCTCGATATCGGCTACATAGGACCTTCCTTCTGGAAATATTCGAAGAATTCCACCATGTAGCTGAAAGTAGAGTAAAGGGTTATTTTTCTTTCATACATATACTCACATGCACATGACTGGATTCCCTCCTTCCCCTACAAAAACACACAACAAATGTGGGGTAAAAGTTTGGGGCAACGCAACAGCAGCACATTATAATGCTGGAAAGCTGTGTGTTGCAACACCTTAGTCACTTTGATTTTAGCAAACTCTTCAGATAGAGATTTTCAATCAATTTAAAGGAAGTCAGCCAAGATGAATCAGCAACTGCTTTTTTGAGACTGGACTTCCCCCTTCACAGAGGCCCTGCCACAAACATATGGAAACCACTTGAGCTCACAGTCTCATTTCTAAAGTTTCATAAGACTCACAAGAAGATTGATTGTTCATCCTTAGTATTTTGAGATCAGACTTCCCTGTACGGCCTTCATGATGACTATCAAATAGCATTTCAAAACCCTTGTACTGCAAACACAAATGAATTTGCTTTAGGGTCTGACCATGGAACACTGCACCGGACACAAATATGCAGGTTTATATTTTGTATATAAAATTGTATATACATCCTCCACTCCACTCTTTCAGGCCCTTGTAGTGTGGTTTCTATCATTTCCATCATTCCAGTTTTGGACATCTCATGGGAGAAATCTGCACCAGTTTATGTGTATCAGTAGAAGTGCCTATGGTACAGGTCTGCAATAGGTGGACCATGCCGTCCCTCCTCCTCCTCTACCATCCTCCTAAAGGACTAAGAGAAGTGCAACAGGCTGAGTATATAGTCATATTTTTCCACTTTAATATGTGGGGGTATTATTCATAGGGTTGCCAGATGGTTTCAGAGACAATACCAAACAAAGCCAAACAAACAAACAAAAAAACCCAAAAAAACCAAACCACCACCATGGCCCCTTTAAAAACCTACTTAACAGGAGGCCAGCAGCCACCCACCATCTTGCCTCCCTGTGCCATGCCGGGCCATGCCAGACAGCTCCCCTGTGGAACCCAGTAAGCACTAGGGTTGCCAGGCTGCCTCCGTATTGAGCCAGACAGCCCAGGATTTTCGCCTCCTGGCCAAGGGGAGGGGAGGAGGAGGAGGGAGGGGGTGGGGAGCGGGGGAAAATCAGAAAGTACCTGAAAAATTTTCTTAATTTTTTTTACCAGACAGGAGGAGAAAATACTGGACTGTCTGGTTCAATACTGGACACTTGACAACCCTAATTATTCATAACATGCTGTGGATTAAGGATTTTTCTATAATACTTATAAATAATATATTATATGCCACTGAAAAATCCTGTAATATAAATCACTTCTTGGAAGTTAGTGGAAGAAGCATGTTGTAAATAGGTAGCTGCTTTACATGACCAATGCATGTTAAGAAGGTGGTGATCTTAGCATTATGTGACCAGGAAATAACCTGGGAATTGATGTGAAAGCATTCTAACAATGTAAGTCTGAAGAAACAGTTTCTGATTTTACAAGCCTTATCTTCTTTATTATTTAAGGTCAGATAAATCCCCCAACTCTCGGTTGAAATAATTGCCTTGCAGTGTTACAATGTGCGCTGTAACAGAAATGAGAGACAGCTCACTTGATCAGAAAACAAAGTCTTGGGATGTGGCCAGAGAGGCAGGAAAACTATACTTTATTTCCCTTATGAAGTGATTCCCTGCATAAGGCAGAGCAACATTGGGGCTCAATCCTCAACATCCATTCAATGTGCCCCCTATGTTGAAAATGGTAAGAAGTGCTCATGCAGAGCATTTATACCAGTTCTACTTTGGCCAGGGGTATTGAGGAGGAGAGAAAATCCCTGAACCAGGGTATTCCCATAGGGTCTTTATACCCATTTTATAGTAGTTTTTTTCTGTTTCCAGAGAACCATAGAACAGCCTTTGTTTAACCAGGAATCAGTTACAATACTACCCAAGTCTTTAAATTAAGATGGAGAGAAATCAAACATTTCTGACAAGAAATTTTCTAGCAAAATCAGGAAAGATCACAGACTTCACATTTCTAATATCCCTAAGGTGAAAAAGACAGCATAAATTAATATCTTTCATGCCCTCATGAATAATAAGCCACAAACAAAAAAAAACCCGAACAAATCCAATTTTTATAAGTCCTTTGCACGTCAACTTAAAAAAGGACATACCTCAAAATTAACCCACCATTTTTGTTAAGACTGCTCCCAGATTCCACTTAGAAACCGCATCCACTCATGACTTTCTAAATGTGTCATTACTCTTTATTCTAAACAAAACTGAAATGCCAGCAGCCCAGCATGAGTTGTTCTACAGCAGCAGTTCCCAATGGGAACTTTTCCAGATGGGGACCCTTTTTGACAACTCAGGAAAACTTGGTGATCCAAGGCAATTCAAAAATAGGGGGGAGGACAGAGGACAGAGCCACCTGGGGAGACACTTGGAAACCTTTTTGAAATGTTATGGCGATCCATATTTGGGTCCTGATCCATAGGTTGGGAAACCCTGTTCTACAGCAACAAATTGGAAGGAGGGAAGCGGAGGAAGGGGACATGGAAGGAAAAAAAAACATGTTAAGGAAACAGATATAAGTTTCAATCTTCCAAAGGGGTTGTTATAAACAGCAAGAAAAACCAAAATGTAACTGAAAAGTACAGTCTTTATTTAACCGGCTGTTCAAAAGTTCATGGAAATGTGCAATGCAAGCAAATAACAAATAGTAACGAACTGTTTCTGAGCCAGCCTTCCCCTGTCTAGGAATATGGGGCTATTTGTGGCCCCTTTGCCTCACATACCTTTGAGTCCCAGTCCTTATTCAGGTAATAAATACAGGTGATGCAGCGTCCATCGCCATTTGGATTGTCTACGTGACGCACATACCCAGTTCCGTTCCCAGGGTAGCAAGCTACCATTGCCTAAATCAAAGAGAAATATCCATCAGCTAGATTCTTCAAGATCCTCCCTTTGTCTCTAAGCCTTCCTGAACAGGTGATTTGACTCTAAATTCCAAATTAATCAGTGTATCAATCCAAAGATTCCAGTAGGTACTATGAAGAGAACCAGTCACATAAGTTCCTTTTCCCATATGATTCTGCCTCTGGACAATTCCATGTATGTAATGCGTTTGGTGTATAAGAGTAAATACACTGGAGGGGAAAATAATTTATTGTGAGTGATATGCTGAACATAAGAACATAAGAACGGCCGTACCGAGTCAGACCAAAGGTCCATCTAGC
>CM057848.1:44530799-44547570 GCA_030068395.1 Apalone spinifera | reverse complement strand
GGAGAAGGATAGCAGGAGACAAATCGCTTGATCATTGTCTTCGATCCACCCTCTCTGGGGCACCTCGTGTTGGCCACTGTCGGCAGAGAGGCTACTGAGCTAGACGGACCTTTGGTCTGACCCAGTACGGCCGTTCTTATGTTATTATGTTCTTAACGTAAGACTACACAACACAGGCCCCATTTAAGTCAGTTCTGCTGATATTAATAAAATGAAATATTTACCCAATTTCCACCCATATGACAGCACTTTTAATGAGCAATGAAAGTCCAGGAATTTAACTACTAAAACTCACATCAGCAGAAGACCATTATATTGACAATTTTTTTGTTTTGGCTCCCACCCACAGCTGGCAGGTTGATCCCCGCATAAACTCAAACCGCATTGCAGGCCGCATGTTGAGTAGCCCTGTCCTATACGGTGCATGGGGAGATTCAAGTGCCTAAGGCAGGGATCTTCAAAATCCAGCAGGCTGAGCAAGGAGCTGCCTAAGCTAACCAGAAATGAAATGTCAGGAGAAGGACTTGGAAAAAAAAAGAAGAGGGGCTTAGGCCCTTAACTGGCTGACCTGGTGTATCAGGCTGAAGGGCTAGAGATGGGTGCCTATTCAGGATCCTCAGTCCCAAACCCTCCCCTGAAGTTACACACCTAAGCAATGTCAGCTGCTTAGGTAGCCCATGCCCTAAGCAGCCAGAACCCTCTCCTTGGGCTTGTTGAATTCAGCAAGTGGAGGTATAAATCTACAGCACACCATGCACTTGGGGCCAGTCACAAAAGGTGATATTCTGGGCCCTAAAGGGGTTCAGAAAGGCCTCACTCAGCTCCCTCAACACTCTTGGCACCTAAGCGTCTACAGTAAAAAACTCCCTCTGTGCTTGTGTGTTCTGCTGCTTTACTCTATAAAGTAAAGCTTACGCCATAGAGCGATGCAGAATTTTTTTTGGGGGGGGGGGGGGGGGGAAGGGTATAGGAGGATGGAAGGAGAGCAGACAATCATCCTTTCACTTTGAGCCCCACAGGTAAGCTATTAGATAGGTGTCTTCACTGCTCACCAACTGGACTAGGCCTTCTAGGTGAGCTAACACAAGAAACAGGCACTTTCAGTTCAGCCCTTAGGGTACTCATCTGGGATGGGGAAGGCCTTGATTGAAGCCCCTTTCACACCTGACTAGCTGTGGATGGTCTTCTAATCAGCTGGATGGCATCTGAATCTCTCCTGGGTGGTCACCCAAGTGCTCAGCCTACAGGGAAGGTTGCCTTTCAAGCAAGTGCCCTTGCCACATGTGCCCTTGCCCTAGCTATAGGCTAGCTTGGCATGAGGTTTTCCTCCGCTGAAGCTCTTCCACTATGAATAACTATAGGTTGTATCTCCCTTAACCCGGACTCACTGGTCTGGCAACAGCTATGGTCCACTAGGACCACATAAGTTCCTGGACCACAGAGCTCAGGTATAGGGAAGTCTAGCTGTGGTGCCAGAGAGCAGCAGGGGTCACTCACTTGGGAGCCCTATCTGAGGCTATGTCTAGACTGCAGGCTTCTTTCAGAAGAAGCTTTTCTGGAAGAGATCATCCAAAAATACTTCTTCCAAAAGACAGTGTCTACACAGCAAAAGCACATTGAAAAAGCGATCTGCTTTTTCGAAAGATAGCATCCACACTGAATGTACACTATCTTGCATGTAAGCTGGGATTACTATGGGCAGAGTGTCCACCAGAGCACTTGTGCTTTTTCCTCTTCTTCTAAAAGAACTCCTTCTTCCCCGTCCACACAAGCCTTCTTCCGAAAGACCTCTTTTGGAAAAAGGCTTCTTCCTCGTAGAAAGAGGTGTACCAATGTTGGAAAAACCCCTCTGGTCTTTCAATTTTCTTTCAAAATAATGTAATTACAGCGTGGACGTAATTCAAGATTTTTCGGAAAAACAGTAATTTTTCCAAAAAAACCTCTGGAATGTAGACATAGCCTGAGGTAGGAGGCGTGGTGTAGCAGGGAGTTCTGGCCCCAGCAGCCGGGCAGTAGTGTGGGACCGGCTCCTGAGCCTTGGCCACCAAGCCGCAGCCCCAGCAATAGCGGGGTCAGCAGCAGCTAGAGTGCTCTGGCCTGGGAAGCTATAGCCTGCCAGGCAGCAGTGGGGCCGAGCTAGAACCCTAGCCAGGGGATAGTGGTTCAGCACAGAACTAGGAGTTTCATCTGGGGCAGGAGGTAGTGCATCAGGGAGTTCTTGCCCCAGCAGCCAGGCAGTAGCAGGGGATCAGCCCCAAGTCTGAGTCCCCCACCCCAGCTTCCAAGCCCTGGTCCCCAAGCTCCAGCCCCAGCAGTAGCAGGGCATGCAGCAGCTAGAGAGCTCGGGCCCAGAGAGCTACAGCTGGCCAGGGAGCAGCGGGGCTGGGCTGGAGCCTTAGATTGGGGGGAGGAGGGAAGGGGGCAGTGGTTCAGCACAGGCCATGAGAGAAGGGATTTCCCCTGGTCTGGCAAATCCCCTTGTTCAGATTAGTCAGCTCCTGAGAGTGCCAAACCAGGGAGGTCCAACCTGTAATAATAAATTGGAACAAGGGGACTAGAGGCTGGGTCTCCCACCTCCCCAGGGTACATAATTATTCTCATAGGGTTGGGGTGGGGGGGAAGAGTTAGACTGTAGCAGCAGCTGTGTGATAAGTTTTCAAAGTGTCAGTGGTGCCTAAGTATCTTTGAAGATTTGGATCTAATGCCTTAACACTGAGGCCACATCTCCCTAGGCCTCCTCAAATACTATATTTTAATAAGAAACATGTGCTTTTACTCAGCAGAAGTCTCAAGGTATTAATTATTATTATTTTGCATTGGCTGCATCTGCAACCTATAATGTCCCTGGGGATGAATGAGTAGAACAATTATCACAGAAGGCAAAAGCATTGACAGTGTTGATATGGAAGGTTAAATAGGAGCTTTCCAGCAGCAGCAGACTCGGGGGCAGAAGAGCAGAAGTGAAATATCCCTTTTCCTGGCACTGGTAATGTCTGAATGAAGCCTTAAACAATGAAGGGAAATCATTGTGGTCCTCCTAGAGCCTGTTGAAATGATATCAAGTTTTATCAGAGCACTGGCTGGAGCAGCTCCAGCCTAAATCAAGCTGGCCTCAGCAGGGCTTCCAGCTGTTAGTACTGCTTTTGGACTCATTCAAAAGCAAACAAGAAACAGGAGATGAGATGAGTGACCCAGACCTAATTTAGGTAATTGGCAAACATTGGTATTTGCCAGGTTAGCACTTGTGCTTGCTCCAAGAAATGGAGACTGGATCGGATCAACAAAATCACTATCTGCCTGGATAGTAGAGAAGCTAGTGCAAGAATAAAAATTACTCCCAATGGATTTGTATTGCTGTATCAAGGAGAACGCTTTCCTTTGGAGGCATGTCTGTTCCCAAAAAAACCCAATTCTGATTTCATATAAATAAATCACTCAGGCAGTGGAAGTATGAATGTGCTTTGTTGTGCTATTTTATGGTAGTGAAATCAGCTGCAACCACTATCAAGAGGCTTAACTTTCCACTGCAAATACTCAAGAGTAAAACTCAGCAGATGTCCTCCTTTTAATAAGAGTGAATCAGTAGGTGAATCTGCTTTCATTAGGCTGCAATTTGTTGATGCCAGAAACATATCATGGTCTAATACTCCACATTAAAAACCTCACACATCAGTGTAAATAAACTATTTAGCTGGTTAAAGGCGGACAATCTCAAATTAAAGCCCTAAAATTCTGGAGTGTTATTTACTACCTGTTTGCAGTCAGATCATAGAGGAGACCCGTGTGATTGGTTTTCCTTCCATTTCAAGTTTTCTATTTAGCAAACCTAGGGAATTTGGAAAACACGAAGGAATCAAGAATACTACCATTTCTGTATTGTCATTTTCTGAGATGTTCATTTATACCCACTTGGGAAACCTAACCACCACTAAATGAAAAGTAATTACTACCCATAGCAAGGAGCCAGGGACCGTCAGTGAATTACATGTACAAAAAGGTTTACAAAAGGAAATAATGATCATTCAGTATGTAACGTGTGACTTTTACCAGGAGAAGAATTCTGCAAATGATAGAAGACTGCAAGGAAATACAAATGAAGACTCAAAGCTTACAAAAAGCTAGCGATGATTAAAGGAGGTATTTTTCCTCCTCACTTCAGTTTTCTTTCTCCTTGATACTTTTCCAATAGGCAAAAGCCCTGATTCATTTTTCTTATTACAGACTTGCAGCCACCTCACCATACATTGTGGTGGTGTCAAATTTCACATATTAAATAGAACCTGGCTGAGTCACTACTTGCAGATTTCTTAGAGGAATACCTTGGTAATGATGGTGGGTCAGAAGCAATGTTTCCTCTATTTTTTGTCACCCGTGTGAGGAATACATTTTGTTATCTGCACCAAGGCATACATAGATGTGCACCATCAGTGGAAAGACATGCTGCTGGCTGTAGGTGCTCTACTAATCAGTTGGGTGGCATTTGAATCTCTCCTACGTGGCTGCCCAATTGCACAGCTTACAGGGAACACTGGTGAGAAAGTGGCATTTTCTCTCTACATTAGCATTGAACCAGTGCCCTAATACCATGGTAGTAGGGACTATAAAGGTGACCTTTTAGGACATGCATGGGGAACCTCAGGCCCAGGGGTTGGATGTGGCCCCTGGCTTGCCTGGATGTGGTCCCCGAGGCTCAGGGCTCTTCTCCCCCCCCCCCCACCCCCAGAGATTGAGGAGTCCACGCTGATGCTCCAGCCTTCCCACCACCCCACCATGGGGCTGGAGCTCACAAACTCTACTAGCCCAGGTCCCCCTAGGCTCTGGTGAGAGTGTGGAATGTGGGGAGTGTCTTTCTGCTTCTCAGTCATGGGCCACCAGTGAGGGTTTGTTTTTGCTTCTTACTTGTGTGCTGTCCCCAACTGACTTTTCTGTGGGTCAGTGACCCCGACCTAAAAAACGTTCCCCACGCTGGTTAACATAAGAATGAATAGTCTGGTATCTAATGCTCAAAGCTAAGTGATTTTCAATCAAGGCTTATATGATACACAAGCAAAATGGGACATTTCTTAAATACTTTCTTTTTGCACCCAAATGTACACAAATGTTTTCCACTGTGTAATTTATAATGGTCAGGTATACAATATACATGGCTATCATTAGTCAGTCTGAAGTTTATGAAAGCCAAGTCTAAACTCTCCATCACCACAGATAAGTATAGGTTCATCTGATCATATTGGTCTAATGCAATGGTCCCTTACAGGAGAATAAATGTGGGGAACAGGAGAGAGAAGAATGCTTTTAAAAACCTGAACAGATTGTCTCATGTTCATCCAAAGGTAACCACCCTACTCTCCCAAAAATCTCAATTCACTTCAGTGGCGGTGCTGAATAACAAAGCAAGTTCTCAGTTGAGTGTGGTCTTCCCCTGTGAGGGTATCTACTGGCTCAAAGAGAGTCATATGACTACTTGCAAAATTAAGCATCTGCTGCATTGTTACCAGCTTCCTGCTGGCGGTTAAAGCAGGGGTGGAAAAGTATCTTGGAATTAGGCACACAGCTCCGTGGATTTACATTTCAGAAAATCTGCATTCGGTCCTAAACTAATGGTATCGAGCAAGAATTCCCATGTATCTTTGGTAGAAAGGAAGAAGGGATTTTGTCTTCTTTCATTAACATAAGGAGGATTACATTCTCCAGATTACCGTAGCTAGGCGGTAATGCCCAGGCCCAGAAATAAAATCCCTCGGGGTCCAGTTGACAAGCTTCTACTTAAGGCAGTGGCCACCAACAGGTTGATCGCAGCGCCCCTAGGAGTTTTGGGAGGAGTTGTTTTGCTTCTCACTTGTATGGTGCCCAACTAATTTTTCTGTGGGTCAGTAACCCTTGACCCAAAAAAGTTTCCCCACCCTTGCCATAAATAAAGAAAACATTGAAACCTTGTGTCAGATGTAATATTTTACTTTATTTAAAATGAAGTTTGATAAACTAACGTGAGAAAGTTAAAACACTTAATTTGTTTAATAATTTAAATTAAACCGTTCTCCCCAACTGCAGCATTAGCAAAATGGCTCGGGTGTAATTATGCAATTAATGGCAAAAGTTTCCATTAGCAATGCGTAGTCCATAGAAAGGTTTGGAGAGGGCGGGGCTTCAAGAAAGGGTTGGGGTCTCAGGGACGGGATGGGGTAGATTCTTGCTTTCCCTGACACTTAAAAAGTGATCTGGGGTGTAAAAAGGTTGGAGACCACTGACTTAAGGTCTACATGAGTGAGGGTGCTAGATGAACAAGATCAGGAGAGGAAGTCGCAGGAACCAGACTTGACATATAGACAATCTAAAGAACTACAGGCTCCTAGCCCAGATTGAAGTAATCATGGTTATTTCTGCTTGATTCTGGCCTATTTTATCAGCTACCCTGGTAATCTGAGTAAGGAGGAAAGGCATATGCTAGAGACCATCCAGAGGCGTGACTGTGAATCTGTTTTCCAAGATTGGGATTGCCAGCATCAGGAGCAAATTTTTACTACTTTCCTATTAGGCAGGAACACATCTCAATTAAATGATGCAAAATACATTGATTTAAACTCTCTTTCCTATATGCCCACGACACATCAGCTTAGCTAGTTGGCTTGGCAGTTGCTTTTCCCTTGGATACATACGGAGCAGATCTGGATGTTCTAGGAACAGGAAAAAATTCTTACTTTGCTTGACCCTGCTTTGCTGGGCCTTGGTGGTTCAGCTGTACCACTGCAGCTTAGTTGTTGCTTCCACATGCACAGAGCTGCATTTGAGAGAAATGTTCAGGAGCAAGAAGAGTGTTGGGTTCTTTAAATGTTCTCAGTTCCAGGAAACTGCTGGTATACTTTAAAAAAATCCTATTTACCCTAAACTATGTGGTATCCCATCTGTGTACCCCAATGCTGCCTATTATTCTGCTTGCCACAGACTAAACTCTTTCCTTAATTAGAAGAAACGGTCTCCAAAGAAGCATCAGCCAATAATCCAAAAACTATTCCTGGTAGTTCTGGTGGTGGATGAAGAAATTTGTCAAAGGGTAGGGATGAAGCTTTGCCCAAGATGACATCTACAGGTAGGCTAGCATTATGCTGAGTAATTGCAGTGAGTGGTGCGCTCATGGTTTCTCTAGAAGTCCTCGGTGAATATTCAAGTCATGTGGAATCTTTTTTTGGGTAGCTACATCATAGATTGATGTTGCTTTTAAAAAAAGCTCCTTGGTGATCTTGCAATGAGGCTTAGGGAGCTTTCAATAATGGTCCCCCCCCAAAAAAACAACCCACCCCCACCAAACTTCCTCCCCTCCCCCCAAAAAAGTGACCTACATAGTGTGAAGAACTGCTTCTTCATATGATTGAGCTTTGGGCAGCAGATTGTTCAGATATGGATAATGTGGAGGCTCAAGGTGGCTACCGGGATGACAGCTTTGGAAAAACTGAGGGTAATGAACAGAGGCCAAGATAAGTCTTTTGATATTGGTGGTGGTCATCTCCAACTGCAAAGGATCAGTACCATTTATCAACTCTGCATTTTCAGGAGAAAGCAAAGTTTTGAAAGTTAAGGAAATAAAACCAAAGGTGTATGGAAAACTATAACATCGTAGGGTCATAACTCTGCTTGCAATGAACTTGTCTCTTCTAATTATAGAAAAGTTAACCTTCATTTATGTAAGAAGTGTGTTGTCATGCTCTTTAACCCATGTTTGTATTTGCTGTGATTAAAATTTCTCTGATTCCTACTGCTCATTGTGTTTTACAATACTGAAATTATTTTTTTAATTATACTCCAATTTAAACTTCTCTTTATGCTGAAATTTTATTCAACTGGTGTTCCTCTGATGTGCCCACAGGCAGTAAAGTTTGTGAACGGATTCACTTACTGCATGTTGAGAGCAGCTATGCTATCCCCATAAAGACTGGAATTTATGAGGCTATAGCCAATTAATTACTTTACGTCAGGATAGTCAGATTTAGTCTCCAATTAGCAGATGTAAACGTGCTTGATGCATCAACGTATCAATAAATGCGGTTTCAGTTTAAGAAGCCCGCCCCTTTCTGGCTGCCGGCCAGCTACATGATGGCTTAATGACAGTGCTACGTGCAGAGCGTGAGGGTATCAGCAATCTAACACAAACTTTACTCCAGAGTACACTTCACAGAGAAACTGCTGAAGAAAGGAAACACGCTTACAGTACATACAGTCAATGCACTTCTCATTTCTGAATCTTATGAAAGCCCTCCTTCCTTCCCACACTTTCATTTCCTATATATTTTCTTTTAATTAATGTTAGATGCCAAAAAGAGACTATGGTCTAAATAGTTTTTTAGAATTTTTTTATTTGCACTTCAAACCTCCCTCCCTCCCCACCCCCAAGCCCATGATCACAAAAACAGAGGGAAAAAAACCCCACACAGCCCCTTCACATACTAATTTCATTTTTTATTGTCCAGACACAAAGCCTATTCCAACTATTCCAACCAGAAGCATCAAACATCCAATAGTTTATATACTCTAATGAGCCACAAGAGAGACAGTGACCAAGAGCTCAGCCTTGTAGAAAAACAAAGTTCATAAATGCAAGCTCGTTAAGGGAGACTCTTCACAGATTTCCTTAAGTTCAGTTATCAATGGGGAATAAAGGCATGGTAACCAGAAAATAAATCTCCTTAAGGTTTGAATCAAGTGGTTTTATATAGTGTGGAGGATAATTTCATAGTTCCTTTAATATTTGATCCTTGTATGCCCAGTCACCACTTGGATCTTTACCATTCTGTTTTTAATCACCCAGAGAAATATTGACAAAGAATTTGATATACTAAGTAATGCCTCCCCAGAAACAGTTAACATAATTGCCTATATTTTCAGTTGTGTGTGAACATTAACATAGGGCCTCGTCCTAGTCTTAATGAAAGCAAAACTTAAATGGGAATTTGCCCGTGTTACAGCTGCAAGATCAAGCGCTATATCCCTTTTTGACTTGTGGACGCTGTGGGAGATGGTAATATAGCCTGCTGTACTTTCAATGTGGTATATTTGTATGCATAAATAAGCCATTTTTCCACTACCTCAATTAAACGCTGCTGAGGGGAACCTGGGCTAAGCCAACTTATGGCAGCTGCCCCAGCATCTCACTCTGGACCAGAATCCCTCACAGTGCTGAATTTATAGCTACTGACTTTTCTGCCCAGACACCCCTCCTTCTTGCCCCCAGCATGCCTCCTATGACAGGGCTTCTGAAGAAAAGCAGCATAGGGCTACTTGTGCTGATCCTATGCTGCTTTTCCCCAACTCTTTGGCCACAATTATAATCACTCTGTATGGTGCTAGAGTAGTTGGTGGAATTTAAAAATTATACAATAAATTTGGAGAAAACCCCAAAACTATCTGTGTCTGCTCCCAAAATTCTCAAGCCCAGTGTGGCTTCTGAAGCAATGCAAATACTACTGAGCAGCATGAACACAAGTGTTTACCACACCTATACCAATAAATTAAAAGCTAATTGATGAGGCTAGTTATCTCAGCTGTAAATTTGGAATAAATCTAATTTTACTTTTTAAAAGTCGACTAGCTAGCAGTACATTCATGCCTGCACTGTGTTGTGTGTTAACTGATATTTATGGGTAAAACCCATTGAAGGGGCCAGTGATAAATTATCCTCAGAAATAATTTACATTGTACTCTAAATATTGGACACATTTTAGTCTGTCAGCTCCAAGACCTTTTCTGTATAGACTACTGGAGTTAAAGCAGTACAGCCCTTCCTCACGTAAACACAGTTATACTGGCATAAACTTTACTTGTACCAGTACAGCTTGTCTCCATATAGTATGGGGAACAAGCTATTGCATTATAAGGCACTATACAGTAGAATGTCTGAGTTACAAATGCCTCAGGAACGGAGGTTGTTCTTAACTCTGAAATGCTTGTAATTCTGAACAAAACATTACTGTTGATCTCACAAATGAGCACTGACTGAATACAGCTTTGAAATTTTGCTATGCAGAAGAAAAATGATGCTTTCCCTTTATTTTTTCAGTCATTTACATTTAAGTGCTGTATTTGCTTTTTGGAGGGGAGGAAGGAAGGAAAGGGTCTCTGCTGCTGCATGATTGCATACTTCCAGTTCCATATATGGTATGTGGTTGACTGGTCACTTTGTAACTCTGAGGTTCTACTGTATTGGCATAACTGCAGCCACTCTAGAGTTAGACTGGTAAAGCTATGTTAGTTAAAAAAAACCAAAACCATAAAACAAACTGACACACTGCCATCATGAGAAATCCAGTGCAAATAAACAAACCCTCAACATGCAGCACTATACATATACTTTGTACTTTTGCATTTTGGATATGGAGATCAATATGACCACCAAAGACTGTTAACCCATTACCATTTTCATTTTACCAGGGCCCAGAGAAGTTAAACGGCTGCCCAAATTCACAGTGAAAGTCAGTTTCAGAGTGCACAATTTAACATTTGAGTGCCTGATTCCCATATGACAGCTAGTCCATGAATTCTGGCTGCATTATCTAAACTAGAAAACAAAAGATTTGGTAATTTACTAGGTGGGACAACAGCAACGTATGTACAGATTCTGCAGGCCACTCATACTAGCTAAACTGTTTATCCAGAAGGTAGTACAATGGAGCAGACTTACAGCAAGCTGTATTTGGAGCCATCGTGTAACTGTGGCTTGCGGGAGATTTCCAAATTTCAGTGGGGCTCCGTACAGGTTCAGAAACCTACGCCTGCAGGATCAGGGCTTCAAGACTACCCATTAGGGATGTAAAATCCCATTTAATTGCTCAGCTGATTAAGGGAAGGTGGGGGGAGGCACTCCTGCCTGACCAGGCTGGAATCCCCACCCTCCTCCACAAACAAAGATTGCTCTGGTCAGCCAATTGGAGCAGTTTCTATCTGCAATGGAGAGGCTGGGTTGGGCCCGTTGAAGATAGGGATTGCTCCAGTGGGTCAGTTAGAGGAGCCCCGGCCTGTAACTTAGGGCTGTGGGGGTTGGGGCAGGTGAGCTGGGCCTACCACGGACTGCGCTGCCTAAGGATATGTCTAACATTTTGGGGACTGTGGCAGGAAGCTTCCTACCCCAGATCAAGAGATTCAAACTAGTGGGGCTCAGCTAGTATTCTAAAGAGAGCTGTAGATAGTAGACAGCCCACCACCCCTCCTAGGCTTCAGAGCCAAACTCCATCTCAAGATGGAACTACAAAGCAAAGCAATCAGGGATAATCTGAGGCCTGCTACCCCAAGTCAGTCAACTTGGCCTGAGGGGCTTGCTCCCCGGGCTCCAAAATGCTGCATTAACATACCCTTAAAGTCTAAACACTTTAGGGCAAGCACCTTTTCAACCTGCCATTTTGTACAGTAATTACTCGTTTAACACATATCCGCTTAACACATTTTCACAATAGCACGATTTATTTTTTTTTTCGAACAACACGACTGTCCCCGAAACAACACAAAAATAATCAAGTGGCGGACTACTTCGCTCAGCAGTACAAGTTGGTGAAAACAGTGGTAATACACATGAGCAGTTGAATATACATGGTCACAACGCTCCTCTGCTCACTCGTGTTTATCTTCGTATTTTAACAAACCACGGCGACTTGTGTTGCTAGATAGCTAATGTTGACGTTGACTACCCACCACCACCAAAGAATTGACTTTGCCACCACCACCTGAAACACAACCCCCACCTTTTCCATTACTTTTAATGGGAAAATTGACCCTGCATACCATGTTTTCGCTTAGCACGAACATTTTCAAAAACACATATATAGTGTTAAATGAGGAATTGCTGTACAGGGTTTGGAACACATAGTTGGGCCCTGATTCTGGCAGTGAGACTGTCATATGACTAGTAATAATCACATTTATATAAGGAAAGCAATGAAACAAATAACCATGGGCCAGAAAATGCACAAAGTAAACTGAGAGAAATAACAGAACAAGTGTTTCTCCAATTCAGCTGTTCCCGTTATATTACACACTCCATTTTTAATTTCTAGACCGTATCTCACTCAGTTCACATTCACAGCCTTTCCCTCTGTAAAAGGGATCTCCAATACAAAAAGTTGGAAAACCACTTCTCTAATCACTTAGTCATCCTAATAGTAAGTGTTACATCAGTTAATTTTTTAAAAAAAGAAGCATGACCTAAGTTGACTGCTTAAATCAGGAGCCTAAATATGAATTTAGCCATTTAACATTATGCAGTCTTGACACTGTGGCATGTTGATCACTTTCAAATGTTTAATGTTCCTATACCCGGCCAGTAGGACAGGCATTACTAATCCTCTTCTTCCTCCTCTTGTGAAACACACCCTGCGAAATATTTAACCACTCAGTGACCTTTCCTGTTGGCCTAGTTCAGCTGCAGTGTACATGTTTCACAGGCATGGCATAGACAGAGGAAGCTAGATGAAAAGTTAATCCATTAAGGAAAGGGATATATTGGTGAATACTGGAAAGAACAGAATTGTCAATATAGCCACAGGGAGCCTGTTCTATTTATATCTACCAGCTGTCAGAAAGTGAATTACATGCCTTGGCACTAGGACAGACTGTAACACTCCAACCTCACCCACTGCTCCCCACCCTTCTTTCAAATCCCTTCTCAAAACACACTTCTAACAAGACACCTATAAGAAATTAGACACCACTAGCTGGGTTGAACAGCCATTGATTTTTGTTTTAATAATCTCAATCAAAATATGCAAGTGTGTATAGGTTAAAACTCTCTAGTCTGGCACCCTCAGGACCTGACCAGTGCCAAACCAGAGAATTTGCCCAAATACAGGAGGGTCAATATTGTGTAGAAGCATTACCAACACTTCCACTGCTAACTGGACTCATAGAAGACATTTAGGGGTACATTAGAGCTAAATAAAAGCACAGAACACTGAGAGCCAGGACTGGTGGGACTGTGGGAAACTTGGCCACACCCATGATAAGTGGACATTCAGCTAACTAAAATCATGCCAGAGGTTGCCAGACCAGAGAATGCTGAACTAGAGAGGTTCAACTTGTATTATTTTCTAATGATTCCTTCCCCCACCTGCCGGCACCTGTTTGTATCCACTAACCAAGTGGTAGATACAAACAGACTGGACAGGAAAAAGAGGGAAAGATTTTCCTCAACTTATTTAAGCCCCCAATCCAGCAAATCATCCCTATTCAGCAAGGTACTTAATTAAGCACATGCTTTGGTCCCATTGATTTACAAAAAAAAAAAAACTGTTGAATTAGGACTGAACCTTTCAAGAATATTTTATTGATTTTTTTTTAGAAGGGTTCAAATCCAAACAAAACCAATCCAGTCCAATAAGTAAGTAATCCTTATTGACTCCAGCCAAGAGGAATGAAAACATACACAAAATACACAAAAGGGCTAGTGCATGACCCTCAAATCAGCATATACTATATTGGTTACAAATGTAATTTTGAGTATTAATTTTGCTATTAAGAGGCATGCATTACCTATTTCTTTGTAAGATTTAATTTAACTCCTATTTCAAGCATGTGGAGTTTTGTAGCAGAGCAAATCTTTATTTTCAGGACTATGGCAAGCCCTTTGCTTATATTATCCCAATATTCCTGTAGTTTAGTCAAGTTAAAAAAAAAAAATTGAGGACAGGGTACCTAGTCACCCATAGGTGGCATCTCCATTCACGACACCTAGCCTTTACCTGTTTCTGGTGCCCAGAAAGATCAGTTTCAGATTTTGGATCTGAACCATTCTGACAAGATTATTAAACTGACTAATTAGTTTGTAATAATTGCTTTGCTTGGCATCATTAAATTTCTTTAATAATCTTGTCAGAATACGGTTAGATAGAAAACGATTACAAAGAACAACCTCTCTCTCTCTCACACACACACACGGAGTGCGGGGGGTTGGAGGGAAGGGTGGAGGGGAAATAGAGCTTTGCATGAGGGAACAGCGAGAGACGGTTTGGTAACAGAATGCCATGGCTGTGAATCATTTGGACAGAAGGATGTAGTCTTAATCTTTTCCCTTTCTTCATTGTTTCTCTAGCTGACAGAAAGGATGAGCTACTTCTGGCCAACTCCCTTCCACGTGTATTTAAAATCACGTTACATAGCAATGTTATGTGTAAACCAAAACCATTTCCAAGGTATCATAAAACAAATATCATGTAGTAACAGAGCAATTATTCACCCTCAAACCTGCTAAGGCATGCCCATACACGGGAGCCATCCACCATCTCCAGTGCACAGGTGCTGAAAGCAGTTTCGAAACTTTCCTAAAGACCAGGCTCCTCTTTTAATCTTTTTCACACACTTGAGCAAAGAAGGATTATGATCCTGCTAAATAGGAGCCAGGTCTGTGACACTCATTCTTGTTGGAACATAACACACCTCTTTCCAGGAATTTAAAGCTGGTAACTGTTATTGCAGAGTTCCCTTACTGAGATGCTTATTCTCACAGCCTGTCTACTGTTATAGAGTCACAGCAGAGCAGGAAGCATTCAACTGGTAATTTGCCACTGCTTATTATGGAGTGGAAAAGGGAAAAATCAAGTCAAAAGCATGGATAACATATCTTCAAAAAAATTGTGTCTATTGTTCATAAGACCACTTAAAATGTATAATGAAAATCTGTGCCAACCAATTATGTCCTTTTCTGCCTTGCAAACACTGACTTAACAGAACTGCCAAATATCCATGTTTGGATTATGTGACCATGTTCCCCTTCTCCCTCACACTGCCCACATTTTGAAGGGGAATTTATTTCACAGCAGTGAGGAATGACTAGGACTAGAATTGTTTTGTGTGCTCAGGCACTGTGAAGACTCTCCAAAGAGATCTTTGCTTGATGGGCAAAACTGTTCTTCAATTGTATTAACTCAGGCAAGTTAGCTTACCATGGGTGAGATGATCATACAGGCTAGCACAGGGGTGGGCAAAAGTCCTTCGCGGGCCGGATTCGGCCCGCCAAGTGGGTTGATCCAGCCCATGGAGGCCCTGCTGCTCTCCCGTCCCCGGGCCAATTAGGTGAGATTCCTCCCCCCTGCCAGGAGCACGCGGCACTTTGAAGTGCCACACGCTCTTGGCAGGGCGGGAGGAGACTTTGTGCACTCCCCCACCCCCGAGCCCTGATTGGCTTGGGGGCAAGGGGAGCAAAGTTTCTTCCACCCTGTCCCGCGAGGAGCATGCATACTTAGAAGCGCCATGCGCTCCTGACAGAGCGGGAGGAGGCTTTGTGCACCCCCCCCTACCCCCAGACACTGACTGGCCTGGAGGTGGGGAAACCTAGAAGCATTTGGCCCCACCCCTTCCATTTGAGATCATGCCTACTACAGTGCAGCCCAGGCAAAAAATTGCCTTTTTGAAGTGGGCCCCGGTAAAAAATTATTGCTCACCCTGGGCTAGCATGTTTGCAGCCATGTTCAGCTGGCAATCTTGTGTTCTAAGAGGAAATGTAGACTATCGTGCAACCAGCTAGCGCAGCCTTTATGTTATAACTGCACCCTAACAGAGCTTTTCAAATGTGTTTTCCAGCTCAGCTAAGCTAAAACAACTGAAAAAAAAAAAGAGTAAGGTTTTGCCCATCAGGATTTTCCCATAGCTCTGCTAGAGCCCTGACCTGCAATACTCCAGTTCTGGTTGTTTTATCTGGGCATGTTTACACTACAGAACCTACACTCACATAGTCATGTTTGCATAGCTATGCCAGCATAGCCCCCCAGCGTACATGCAACCTACCTTTACAGGAGGTTTTCCTGTCAGTGTTTGAACACAAACTTCCTGAATGGCATTAAACATGTTGACAGACATAACTGTGCCTACTCCAGGAGGGTTGACAGCATGTGCGGCTCTGTGGTGTGGCTTTCACACCTCCCACCCCCGGCGGACATAGCTACACTAACATTAAGTACAGAACTAGCCAGAGATTGGTAATCATGCTATTTATATCAGGACAAGGACTTAAACCTGCAGGAGAAACTGACTACAAGAGCAGGGCCTCAACCTTGCCAGAATTTATAACGAAATCTCCATCATTAAGTTTACTTATTCATGATGTAAAATTTGAACCTTTATGACTACTTGCAATAAATTCATGCAGAAACCCTCTGCATCAGCAAACCACCATGTATATGAACTTGGAAGGTGGTTGAGAGAGGAAATGACATGTAGTAGAGTTGATTCCACAAAGTAATAAAGACCCAAGTAAATTGTTAACTTCCTCACACAAGTAAACAGGTTTACATTGAAGTATACGTGCTTTGCTACCTCAATCAGTGTAATGAACATCCAGGCATTTTCAGTTCATCGCAGCTGAATGCTAAGATATAGATATTGAGTTATTAAATACTGAAAAACTACTGCATACAATAGGGTTGCCAGGGGTCCGGTATTGTATCGGACAGTCCAGTATTTGCACTCTCTGTCCAGTTAAAAAAAAAAAATCAGAAAATACTGGGCATGTGCAATGTCCGGTATTTTCTGATTTTTCCGGCTGTGCACCGGACGGAAGCCTGGTGGGGTCAGGGGAGTGGCTAGGAGTCTCAGTTGGGAAGCGGGGCCGCAACTGCCAGGAGACCTCAGTCAGTTGAGTGTGAGGAGGAGGGGAAGCCTGCTCCTCGCTCGTGCATCGCCGGGAGCTTGCACAGGACAGGCAGCAAGTGCCCAGGTCAGTCCCGCTCCCCTCCGGCCAATTTGCTCACCCCCCCCCCTTCCCGGCCGGCTGGTTCTCCCCCACTTCCCCTCCTGATCTTCC
>CM057848.1:44498797-44530699 GCA_030068395.1 Apalone spinifera | reverse complement strand
CCCCCCACGACCAGCCCTGCTTCCCGTTGGCCCCCCCTAACCCCATTGCTGGCCCCCCCATTCCTGGCCAGCACCACTCCCTTCCTGGCCGCCCCCCCATGAAGCATGGTTTTTTTTTTTGCTCAACAACTTTGGTCCCCCCCTTCAACAAAATTTTTTCCTGGTGGGTTTTTTTTTGGGCGGGGGAAGAGGAGGTCGGTATTTTTCTTTCAGCCATCTGGCCACCCTACATACAAATATTAACAGTTAAGGGGAAATTATCTCATCCCATGGAGAAATGCACAGCTGTGGAGTCAGGAAAGTCCACAAGGTGAATCTTGCAGAGCTTCCAGAAAATTGTAGGAAGTATCTGGGGATGTAGAAGCAATGAGATGTGCTGTCATGCGCTGTAAATCCACAGGAAGAAGTACTCTCACTTCTGTAATAGTTCAGGCCCACAGCTCTACTGATCTGGTACACAAGAGCTATGCTGCCAGTTAGGAAGCATTATGTACCGTCACAAAACGCAATTCTTTGATGGAGTTTCAGGTATAGTCTTGTTTATGGTGGAGATTTGTGCCCTGGTGTAGTTTCATGCCAGTCTAGCAACACCAGTAAAGGCCTCCACTGAACCAGTATATAGGGTGGCTTGTACTGAGGCAACTTATCCCAGTTTGAAACATGGCAATGCTAAACAAACAAACAAACAAAATCAGAAAGTAGCCTACTAGTTTATGACTGGATTTTAGAAGTTTCACCAACTGCTATCAATGACAAAGGAATAATAATACAGCTTTTCACAAACTTGAATTTCAGGCTACCGACAATGGGATAAAGCAAACTAATCCTTAAATTGTAATTCCTCCAGCCCTAATCCTACAAACTCCAATGCATATGCAGTCTCACCAAGTTCCCCTCAGGATAGACAACTCTGTTCTTTACAATATTCAAGTGTTTACCAATACTTCCCATTCCTGAATGGATTAGCTGGTCATCTATCTTCCTGTCTGGGCTAAGACAGTAAAATGTAAGGATGGTCTCTGACAAAGGCCATAGGAAAGATCACTGTGTGGTGGAATGTTTTACAAACTTCCTTTCCCCAGAAAAAGATGTACTGGCCATAGCAACCTCACTGACCCAAAGTCTGACCCAATGCCACCTGATGACAACAAGAGTCTTTCCGTTGACTTCAGGGGTCTTGGAATCAGGCCTCGGGTACATTACATTTGGAATCAGATAGTGGTGATGTGTGCACCAAACTTTCAGTCTTAGGGTTTTAAACCACAAGATCAACTATTTAGATGCCTAAATACAGATTTTAAAGGGCATTCAAAGTTTCTCAAATGCATAATTGTTTGTAGGGTCAAGGCACTCTCTCTGCAACATCAGAGTCCTGCTGGGTAGAACAGGAATCTGAGATGCTGTTGCTATACTCATTTCAATTAAAAAAAAATTGTTTAAAGTCACTGACCAGAATGAGAACAAAAATAAGAGTAAATATAACAAAGTATATATTGCTTTAATGCTTGATTGTCAAGAAAAATATCCCCATTCCTGTGTATAATTAACCTAGCTAACTAATCTTGCTTGACAAACATAGATATAAACATCAGTTCTGACAGTGATCCAAGGCAACTGCTCTAGGATCTCTGCCAATGCTGAATTCCTCAGTCTGATATCATAAAATGACTTGTCTGTGGTATTTATGGTTCCAATGGCTCTGGACTCTGTTGAACATTGGGCGTTTTGGCACTCATCCAGAATAGCAGATTTGAACCTGACCATTATGCCAGAACATGTGCATTTGATTAGAAGAAAAAAAAATTATGCCTGGTTTTTCTGGATGGCAGTATTCGTCAGGCTTTTCATTGTACGCTAATTGCAAGGTACGCTGCTATGCCAGTATCAAAAATCTTTTGTAACAAGTTGTATTTCTAGATCCTATGTTCCCCTGCATCTTGATCATCAGCCTATACACTGCTCTTTAGATTTGTACCCAGGACCAGGAGTTTCACTTTGCATTTTAATGTTAAAACAAGAAAATTGCTGGGGAGGAGGGTTATTTAATGTAGATGACAAATGTAGTTTTTCGTCCCCCAGAATTACAATTGACAAAAAGCTTCAATTTTGGTTGTTCTGCAATGGAATTTTCTGAAAACATTTCTCCTGCAGAAAGTTTTACATCTCCCACTTCCCATTCCAGTTCTAAATGGATAGTTTTCAGAAATGAATTTTTGTCTATAGGACAAAGATTCCAGTTTCTATCTGAACAGCACTTTATCACAAGATAGCTTTCCCCAGGGCTTGAACTGTGGAGTACATGGCAGGCCAGTGCTTCCTACACTTCTTCCAACCAGCAGTCGTGGGCTCCAGATTCTCGGCTTTAGCTAAAACTAAGGCCATATCTGCACTACAAGGACTTCAGTGGGATAGCGATGGGGCAAAAGCTACACGGACACAGCCCCAAAACTTAGATGCAAACTACAGCAACTGTTTTTCCATTGCTGTAGAAATTCCTCCTCCCTGAGTAACAATAGCTAGGTCAAGGGAAGCATCTTCCATTGACATTGCTACATCAACCACCATGTTTCACAGCTATGTTGTAAGTGTAGATCAAGTCCTACACAAGTATGTCTACACTATGCAGACTATACAATAGCTATACCAGCATAGATCTCTAGTGTAGACACAACCGACACTGACTGAAAGAGTTGTTTCCAAGTGGAAGCCAAGATGACTTCCACTGACATAGCTAACTTCATTCATAGATGGGGTGTTCCTGCATTGATGGAAGTTATATCAGCATGGCTATGTCTTAGGCATGTGAAAAATCTGCATCCCAAGAGATGTAGCTATTCCTACCTAATCCCAGGCATAGACAATACTAGGTCAACCACCACTTAGGGAAATGGCACACCTATGCAGATGGGAGAACCTACACTGAAGCACTACAGCATCTGTGCCATTGTAGCAGTTTAAATGTAGACACCCTTATAACCTATACAATTCCTTTCCAGTGATACTTAAGACAAATTTAATTGACTAGGCTACAACTTTACCAATGTAAAGTTTAAGAAGTGGATCTCTAAATAATTATCAATCTTGTGATACCTGTATTTATTTCCACAATCAGAATACTTATCAGAAGCTAAAGGTTTACATTTGGGTTAAAAAAAATTGTGCTGGGATTGTTAAATCTGTGCTCTGACCCTCCCTTCTTGCCCTCTCTCCTCCAACCCAGTGATCTACCCTAGTTCCACAAAAGGCCTGTTTTCCTAAAAGAGTAATTATAACAAATGTGTCAAACTGAAAAATACTTAAACTCTTGATAAAAAACCTCAAGCCTAGGCTATTGAAAGTTTTGAGCATCAAAAACTCAAAGCATGCTTTAAAAAGAATACAATGTGGTATATAGTCAAACATAGCTAGAATTTAAAATAATTATAATTGTTGTCTGAGTTCACCAGATCTCACAAGACTAGCCAAATGGGCCTGATCTTGGATAAGAATCCACCAAGAAATAGTGCAGGAAGCTGTGATAGCTATTATGGTGATTCAAAAGGGGGGGAAAAAATCTCTCTCTGAGGCAACAATGGTGTATAGTGCAAGAGGGCACTGTCTTGCTGAACCTGCCATCTTTCAGTGGAGATGTAGAACGACTATTTGTGATCCTCAAAAATTCCATGGTACTTTTTTTGATAATAGGGATGTTATCCCATCTGTTCTTGTTGATTTCCTATTGAAATGCTCCCTGCACTTTACAGCAGAAAGCACATTCTTCCCTTATGGTCCTGAACTACTGGGTAGGTCTTAGGGGTGTGAAAAATCTGTTTTGAAGTGTAACACCTTCCACCCCAAAATGTTCACAGCTGAAGAGACCCATGTATACACATACATGCCAGAATATTTGTAAAGTGGGTTGAGTTCTCTGGAGGATACCATATGAAAGTCAGCTATTACTTGTTATACATAAGTAGCAACAAGAAGTATGATTCACAAACACTGAGGGCTGTGGGAACACCACAGCTTGGTTATTTAATTTTTTTTTACTACCCACAGTAAAGTCCTAGAAGAATTTGCCCTGACCATACAAGTGTGAGTTTCTGTTTGCAACTGGGTAACAATTATATAGTCATCCCCCTTCATGTCTGGCTCTAGCTGTAGCACAAAATCCCCTCTTTCTTCCCCTAAGGCCAAAGAATGAAGCGCCTCACTTACAGCTTTACTCAGGCAAGCAGCATCCACTCAGGGAGAATACCTAAATCAGGATGGGGAACATATGACCCAGGGCCAGATGCAGCCCCCGTCTTGCCTGGATCCTGCCCAAGGCTCCCCACAGCCACCCTCCACAGGGCTGGAGCACAAAAAGATGTGCTAGGCCCAGGCTCTGGCATATGAGGGGAATATGGGGAGTGTCTCTCTCCTCCTTAGTAGGGGGCCACGTCCGTAAGAGTTTTTTGGTCTTTGCTTCTCGCTTGTGTGTGGCTGCCAACTGATTTTTCTGTTGGTCAGCAGCCCCCAACCCAAAAAAGATTCCCCATCCCTGACCTAAATTGTCAGCACAGACACAAGTCACTCATCCCCATCTTACAAAGAAAGCATTCCTTCTCCTCCACACCTCTTTGTTTAAATTGAGTCCTCTTCAAAACCAACCTCTTCCACTTAATGGGACAATTTTTTAAAACTGAGCAAAAACGATGCATGTTTCAATTTTTAAGATTTCAAGGCTGTTTAAGAAAAAAAGAGGAGGTAGCCTCGCTATATTATTCCCACTCCTTCCCTGCTGAAAAGTTTCAACACCTCTACCCACACAAACTCTGCAATTTAAGATAACGTGGAGAGAAATGTCTTGGAATTTTTTACTTTTTTTTTAAATATATAAACACAATATACCCACACGTTGTTAGGTATTAGTTGTATTCAATCCTCCAGTCATCTCCTTGTCCCACTCCACTTCTCTTCCCCAGTCCCTCAGGAGAAATCCACTGGGATAATTTTGAATATCTACCTGTCCTAAGCTTCAGCGGGTAGCCAAGTTAGTCTATAAAGTGCTACCAGACCGGTTTTTGTTTAAGTTTATCCTGTACAGACTAACAAAACATGTAGCTGGTATCATGAGCTTTCATGGGCACAGCCCACTTCTTCAAATGACCCCACTGAGATGCTAAATGCACAAAAAAAAATGAGAAGTTGAATAACTTAGATAATTTGCAGGCAATAGACAAGGAAGTTTTCAACAATCAATACAAATGAACAAAGTTAATTCCATACAGGTGAAACAGTGAAGAGAAACCAAGTTAGCCCATTCTGTGTGAACAGCATATATGCTATTCAAATTCTACTGGTGCCTGGAATTGGAAGTGGCAACATGTGCCTTTCTTTTCACAGAAAGATACCGACACTTAAGCATAGGATCTTTCTTTTCATGCTTCACACCATTTCTAATGGCGACACTTAATGGTTCCATCAGTCATCGTATCCCTCTATAACCATGAAACAGTTGATACGTGACTACTGAACTGAAACTAGTTGGAGTGAAACACTTCAGCCACCTGATAGTATAGTAACCCACCAAATAAACATATCTGAACTGAGTACGTGCACAAGTAAATGTAGATCACCCCTCCCCGCCTTCTGAGAGCTCTCCCTATCTAACTTCAAAACACCTCTGAAAGTCAGGGGAAAAGGGGAGGGGACAAAGAGAGCCCTTATTAGAGAACACTACTGTGCTATGATCAGTTTATCAGTGCACTATGTCAGCTGTGCTTAGCACTATAAGAAAAGCATTGGTGGGCAGGGGTTGTAAGCAAATAAAGCGTCAAATCTCAGAAAACATTCACTCTAGGACCCAAGCTTTGGGCTCCCCTCACTAGAAAATTAGATTAAAAACGAATTGCCATGCGAATTTGCATATTTACTCAGCTGTGGCCTCTGCTAGTATCTATGGGCATAAATTAGGGATTAAATTGATCACATTTTAGACATAACGAGCCACCAGGCGCCTGCCTAGCAATCAACATTACTACTGCAGTGACCAAGCAGACTCCCTATGGAGAAGAGAGTAACTTGAGGAGACAGTCAATTCATATCACATACTTCACAAAGTTTCTTGTTCAACATACATATTCATTCCTACCCTTGACAACTAAACATGAAAATGCTTCTACACTTTATCGGTGCTATATTAAGTCTCTGGTGTACATGGTGGTTCCTTATCAAGCATCACAGGAACTGTTTATAAACAACTTACTGTACTTTCAGATCTGGCAGCTAACATATGCACTGTGCTCCAAAAGGACAAATCTACAGCGTTAACTCCCTTTTGCAGTACTCGTTTGAAGAAGTGGGTCTCACCCACGGAAGCTCACGATGTTTTTTGTTAATCTTTAAGGTGGCACAGGACTACTCTTTGTTTTTTAAAGTTACAGGGTATCTCTCCGAGCCTTTTTGCTGCAGTAATCTGCATTTGAAACTGTGGATAGGAAGAAAACTTACTATTGGAGATTCCGGGAGCAGTATTCTCTACAGTTCAGGAATTTAGAAGTGCAAAGTACTATTGTCAGATTATAACTCAGTGTTAACGTTAGAACATACAAACACTAAATATTTAGGACCAAGCACAACGCCAGTGACTATTACAAATTCAAGCAGCGATTTTGATCGCTCTCTTACCTTGGACCTTTCCTTGACATAGTATTTGCCCAGTCTACTTCCACAATACATCACCAACCTGTCTATCAACGACAAGAGAAAGTTGATGGCCTCACATCCTTCCTCTGTGCCTCCGATCCACTTTATCTGGTCTCCTCGCAAATGTCTTTTGGAAATGCCATTGCTCTGGCCGGCTAGCTGACCATCCTGCAGCTCCCCGTTGTAGTGCATCTGTTTCACGCGCTCCAGCACACAGTCTCCTACTACCTCGCCCAGAAAATGGTCCAAGTAGCAAAAGCCGATGTCATGCAAGCAGGGCACAATGTAGTCGAGGGCTATTTTCTCTAGATCTAATCTCATTATAGGTCCCAGAGGCATCTTGATCGGGTCTCTTTCTCTTTCAGTGTTAAGCCAAATGTGCACCAAACCGGTGCTGAGCAGAGCAGGAGATGAGCAATCGCGCTAATACTTTGAGTCAACCGGCATGTACTTTTTAATTGACGAAGCAAGGAACGCAAGGTTAGCAGCGAGAGCCGTGTGGGAACGTTTGCTGCTGCAATGTCTCTTCAGTGCAGGTTTCCAGTTCCACCCAGCGTTTGGGTTACTAGACTGGATAATTAAATGCACGGTGAGTGCACTGACTCCCCCACTCCGCAGCCGCACCTTTGCTGCCAGATAAGAAGTGCCGAAACCAGAGGGCTGCTGCTTCTGAAGCTCTTTTTTTATCTGCTATATGTGATCAAAGTGTATGAACTCCCTCTTAGTGGCTGTAATCACTCCCCCTTTTTTGGAGCTGATGAGTCCTGCAAAGTGCAAACCCCTTTCGATTTATTTACCAAGGCAGCAGCTGGCCCCTTTCTGATTAATACGTCTGCTACGTGCAGAATGTGTTCTTACTCAGCAGCGATCAGCACGTAGGTGGAGCCCAGTCCCAGGGCAGGGACACGCTCTCCCCTTCCCCACTCCAAGCCCGGTCGGCACTTACCTAGCCAATCAGGGGCCGAGTGGGCGTGGCCTCCCTCAGCACGACCAGCCCCCCGCCCCCCACACACACTGAACTACACAGAGCTCAGCCCTTCAAAGGTTCCACAACTGGAATCGAATGGAGGGGCGTAGGGGATTTCCACGAACCTGAAGGCCGTGTCTCTTGTGGTTTGGCAGGCTCCGCCCACAGCCCTTCGGGGGCGTGGTCTCCGCCATTGAGGAATTCTCCCTCAACATGTACACAGCTACTACAGTCACATACTACAAGGCAATGTAAACAAACGGTACTGAAAGATTAAGTGCTAATCGAACTGCTCGTGACAATTATTTTAACTCAATAACACAGGCCGGGGCAAGAGTCATTTTTTCCAGGTGGGGACGCCCCTGACCTCACACATCTTTGCACACAAACCATCCGGAGGGGATTTAAAGTTATTTAAAAACAGTTTTGCCCTACGTTTCATTCATTTGGTGACAGGCGCCCTCCTTCCCGAATCAGTTTTAAGAGTTATCTCCTTCTTGCGAAAAACACTCTTCTATGGTTCAATGAGGCGCTTAAACTAAAGAACCCACTCATTTCTCGCTTTAAAGTGACTGTCCGTCATTTAAACTGTCCCCTGAAATTATAGCAATGCCAGTTCCAACAACTGGGGGGGGGGAGTGTTAGAAAAACTGAATGGATTTTTTAAAAAGTTTGTATAAGAACCTAGTCTTCTGCCCTTTCCCCAGTTATGTACGGGAAAGAGTTCGTTGGTTTATTTTGCATTGTGGCATGAAGTGCACGAGATGCTGTCAGTTCCTGAATTCATCACATGAAGTGTTTAACTTCCAATCTGACACATTGAGCTTTAATCTTCACTTTTAAAAAAACAGCAATCTTTTAGCTATCATCACTACTTCATTGTCAGATTTTTACATCCCCCTCCGATTATCAAAGATGATACCATATATGTTACCTGTAAAGTATTTAATCTCTGTTCGTTTATAAAAATGTATTCTAATTAAAAGCAATTAGATTAGGTGGCGGAACATTTTACGACTGACTCGTTTAACGAAGTCCACTAACAACACGCCGAGTGCCTAGGACTTGCTAAAATTCTTACTGTAAGATTTTGTGCGCATTTAACGCAGACTAGAAACCCGGGGGGGGGGGGGGGGGGGGAAGGTTATTACCTTAAAACAGGCCATTGTCTCTACAATTACTAACCTTATGTCTTCCTCTAATTTTGTAATTCCCAAGTTTCCCATCTGCGTACATGATGAGTTTATCCATTCGGGACAGCAGGTAGCCTATGTGTTCACATCCTTGTTCATTGCCCTCCACCCACAATATCTTGTCCCCACGAACAGCCTTAGTGCTGCCTGATTTTTGACTGGCCAGTGCTCCATCCTGGAATTTGTCACTCAGGTGCAGAGCCTGGACTTCTTGCAAGACTTTGTCTCCAAGTTTGTGTCCCAGGAAATTGTCTACTATGCACAAGCCATAGGAGTTCATGCAAGGCACTATGTACTGCAACACTAGTCTCTGACCACTTCGGTGATCCTTAGGAGGAGCTCTTTTAAGAGGGGGTGGATTCAGAGGGCGCGCTCTGCAGGCACTAGACTCCCCTGCTTTCGCTGGGCAAGTACCTCCTTCTGAGCATCTGGACGGATCGGCTCGCTGCGCCTCACTACTGCCCTGGGCACGCTCGCTGCTCTCGGGGCTGTCTGCAGCGATCAAAAGGCTTTTCATGCTGGCTACCGGTTCGCCAGCGCCGTTGCCCGTGGGCGGCTCGGCTCCCCAGCTCGTGGCCATTTGCAGAGCGGTCCCCCCCCGTCCCCACGCATTGCTCATATGCTGCAGCTAATCCGGGAGCCGTGCGAGGGGATGGGAAGGGCCATGTTCCACCCACAGGATGCTACAGAGAACAAGCCGCCGGGCGGGAGCGCGCACACGTACAGGCGGGAGCGCGCAGGCTCATCCGCCTCCGCCTCCCTGTCGTGCCGCCTCCTCCGTCCCTGGGGGCCCGTGGCTGGGAACATGCCAGTTCCAGCAAAGTGCACGAAGGCTGGACGTGCAGAACGCAGCGGGAGCCCCCGCCTGCAAGGTGTCAAGGGCACAGGCTGGGGGCGGTGCTTGTCTGGCCCCCTGCCCCTAGATTAGACCATCAAAAACACGAGGAGGTGGGGGAGAGAACAATACAGAGACCCCCGCTTTAAGGAGGAGGTTCTCCACAAGCCTGGATCCCCTCACAGCCGCTTGCTGTAGCCCAGCAAAATGTTGGCCTTAAAGCCCCATATTTTACCCTCTTAAAAAAGTCTGGGTTCTCCTGCACCAACAAACTATAGTTTGGCACAGTGGCACCCAACTACCACAAACCCTCCAAACCCACACCTGGCTCTAGAGGAATGCTGCCAGATTGTGGTACCAACTGCCCAAATTGCACTGTCTAAATACATAACTGTAGCTGCCTCTAGTCCCACCAAAAATATCCAGCTGCCTTGCTGCCAGAATATGTCAGGTCTAAACTCCCAGATTCAAATCCTAGGTCCACTGAGATCCGGGTAGTTTTTGCCTTCTAATCCCTGAATTTTACAAGGCACTGGTTTCTCTTGCACTGAAAAAAAATCTGATGCAGGACTACAAGAACTTGGATAATGCCAGTTTGAAACCTACATAAAGCAAGCAGCTCCTATACACCAAAAATTCTAGACCTTGGTGCAAAAAAAAAAGATATTTGACATCTGGATTCTACCAAATCCAACTATTTTAAACAGCTATGCAGAGAAATGCACCTGCTAAAATTGCACAGCAAAAATCCAGACTCCAAAGCACTGCATTCTATCTTATGTATTTTACAGGTAGCATTTGCAACAACAAATGCTGTAGTTTGAGTTTCAAACACATTTCTATTACAGCTAAGCTATAGGATCAAATGGTCCCTGAGACTAGTACATGTCTGCAAGGAAGGTGTAAATTTTCACCTGCTGTTTCAGGCTCTGTACAAGGAATAATCTCTGCACCTCATGGGATGCAAATTGCTCCAAAGGGGAGTGGAGAGAAGCTGGGAACATGACCCTATTACTCATCTGTACCAACACACCCAGTTGAGGAATAAATTGTACCAATCCTAGGAAATATGTAACACATGGTTTTTTCCCCCCTGCACAATGGGGAGCACCCAAAGAGATTTTGCTTCCTAAAGTACCACACCAAACAACTCCTGGAGCTGCATCACACAATCCACTACCATGGCAAAATGCCACAGGATAGCCCATAATAATGTTACAAATGTAACAAAATAAAGATGTGTGAAGCTAGGCTTATTTATAAACATCATCTCAACAGCTGGATGTTCAAAAAGCCTTATTCATAATTGTTGTGTTTCCTATATTTGAAGATGCCAAATTTTAAAAAGAAAACTTGTCTTTATGAACTGCCTCTCTGCCCATCCTACATGCTTCCTTTTTGAAAGATTCTATTTAATTCTCTATTGGAAGCTCTGGAGGTATTATAAATGTATTACATTTACCTTTGCAATAGTTTTTCTGTAACACATACAGTAAAGTGTGTGTTGGTAGGATGGCTTTAATGACTCTTGTTTTGGGATGACTTGCATAATTAATTAGCAAAGTAAAGCCTTTATACTACATTCTACATACCACTGTGTAGTTTTTAAAAAGCCACATATTTTACAGTTATGCTATCTTAAAATTGAGGTTTAAACATTTTGGTATCTTATTTTTCCTCTTCTCCTCCTATAAAACCAAGCTATTTTAATTCCATGAATTCCAACTGCCTAAGAAAGCATGCATTTTAAAAAATATATATCATAATGTGATTTTAAGGTTTGATACTTCTTGATCTGATTGAGCTAAAAAGATGACACCCTAAATCTTAAATTCTGACTGTATGAGGGAAAGTTTCTAAACCTGTGGTGTCCAACACAATAGCCACTAGCCACATGTGGCTATTTGGCCAGTTGAATGGCTAGTTGGCTCGAACAATGTGGCTATTTAGCCAGTTGAGCGTGGCTAGTTTGACACCATGGTCCTAAACATTTCCCTCCATTGTTAATACCATTTCATCAAGTACTAGAACAGCAGGATGCCACTGTTCACCACTGTTTTTAACAACATGCCATAACACTGCTAAATACAGATCTAATTGACACACAGTGACCTTGTCCAAACTAGATTTTGGAAGGTGTGTTAGTTAACAAGTTAAGAGCCTAGTATTGGCTGTAATTCTTCCAGTTTAATAGTGTTAAAGGTACTTTGCTATGGTTACAGTAGCCAGTTAGTTAACCCATGTTAACACCTTCCAAATCCTACTCTAGACAGCCAGTGTTAAAGGCTTTGTCAGGCTATCTGCTCCAGCTTCGCTGATATTGGCAATGGAGATGTACCAGTGTAAGCAGCAGTGAGAAATTTTCTAAAAATCGACTCTGGTTCTTGTTGAAAACATGGCCGTAGAGATGTGAGATTCCTAGCAATCTAATGGGATTAAACAACCATATCTTCTTCCAATAGTCCACAAACTACTGAACCTTGAATATGCTGTGTGTCCAGGGCCAAATGTCATCTGTCATGCACCTCGCGGAGAGGAATGGATTTTTTTGGCACGTTGACTGTTCAAAGCCTCCCAGAGATTTGGATTGTTAGAAGTAGGCGAGCTGAAAATAGATCTGTAGGTAGAATGCAAGAATGGCAAAGGTGCTTGAGAAATGCAAACATTATATGGCTTGACAATGTACGAGAGCTTTGCAGCTTATCATAGGGATATCACCTGTCAAAAGATACTAGGAACCAGAAAGTGAAAATGATTAAAAGAAAACATGAAACAGACACATTATTTTCATTGTCTAATATGAAACATGCAAAAAAGTAAATGTTAGCATATATCATGAAAAACAAATTGTATTTTAACAATTCTTACATTTTAATGCAAAGTGTTATTATTAAAATAGTTGTTCACAATGTAATTTTTAAATCCATAATGTCCTTTTAGGTATGTGGATAAACAGGCATTCAATATGGCTGTGTCTAGACTGGCCAGTTTTTCTGGAAAATCAGCCGCTTTTCCGGAAAAACTTGCCAGCTGTCTATACTGGCCGCTTGAATTTCCGCAAAAGCACTGACTTCCTTCTGTAAGAAATCAGTGCTTCTTGAGAAAATACTATTCTGCTCCTGTGCAGGCAAAAGTCCCTTTTGCACAAAGCTTTTGCGCAGAAGGGCCAGTGTTGACAGCTCAGATTTGTTTTCCGCAAAAAAGCCCCAATTGCGAAAATGCGATCAGGGCTTTTTTGCAGAAAAGCGCGTCTACATTGGCACGGACGCTTTTCCGTAAAAAGTGCTTTTGCGGAAAAGCGTCCGTGCCAATCTAGACACTCTTCTGAAAATGCTTTTAATGGAAAACTTTTCCATTAAAAGCATTTCCAGAAAATCATGCCAATCTAGACGCAGCCTATATGTATTTCCTTGGTTTTAATTGGTCTTTCTTGACTTATAATGCCAATATAAAGAACATCTTCCTGGTGCAAGGAGAGGTTGAACCTCTCTAGTCCAGAACTTTCAGATCCAAAAACAGCTGTGGTCTGGAATGATTTGAATTAGCTGGATGTCCACTTTTCATGGGTGTGACCAAGTTTCCTGTGGTCCCAGAAAGTTTGTTTCCAGCCACCAGTCCTAGCGCTCAGTATTCTGTGCTGTTATTTATCTCTAATTTACACCCTAAATGTCTTCTGATAGCCCAGTAAGCAGTGGAAATGGTGGTAATGCTGCTGGACAATACTGACCTCCCGTGGTCCAGAAAAGTCTCTGTTTCGGAACTGGTCAGGTGTGCTGGACTAGAGAGGTTCAACCTGTACTTACATTTGAAAGGCAATATATACAAATTCACAATAAATCACTTTTTGATTGTGTGAAAAAGTGCAATTTTTTAAAATTAGGCATCATCCCTTTTCCACTTCACCACCAGCTCGTATCTGAGGCTATGTCTACCCTACAGGCTTCTTGCGCAAGAAGATTTTTGCGGAAGAGATCTACAAAAACTTCTTGCACAAGAGCATGTCCACACTGCAAAAGCACATCAGAAAAGAGATGCACTTTTGCGCAAGAGAGCATCCAGACTGCACGGACACTCTCTCGAAAGGAAACTCTGATTGCTATTTACAGACTGGCCACCAGGGCACCTGTGCTTTTTTCGATTGCCTCTTTTTGTGCAAAAAAAACCCTGTTCCCTGTCCACACACACCTTTTTGCAAGAGCTCTTGCTCAAAAAGGAGTTATTCCTCATAGAAGGAGGAATACCTACACTGGAAAAAAACCCTCTGTTCTTTTGTTTTACTTGTGCAAAAATGTGCTTGAGGTGTGTATGCTCCATGAGTTTTTGTGGAAATACAGCCATTTTTGCGCAAAAACCTCTGTAGTGTAGACCTAGCCTCAGAGTTTCTAGAATTAAATGTTAAATCACGGTGATATAAGTACATATCTGCACAGATCACTGCTCTGTACTGAACTACAGATTCAGCTTCTTGTGATACATAGTTGCATATAAACTAGTTACAGTTTCTATTTCTTCACTGGTGTCCTGTCAGGAGTTCGTGGGGGAAGCTATCAGGATAGTGACAGAGTATAATGAAAGTAGTAGTCTATTGTATTTTGTTTGCACTTCAACATAGCCTGCAGAGGATTTTTTTAACAATTGGATATATGTCCCTTTTTTTTAAATCTTTTTCAGAGATAAAAAGAAATTCTGAAAGCTTCATGGCAAATTAGCCTGCTTTTTAGCTTAGAAATAACAGTAGTGTCACATCTCCTCTCTCTTTTCTATTCCAATGTAGTCTCATGGGGCCCTCATAGTTGTATGTCAGCAAACTTTGAAAAGTTTACGAGTCAAATAGCAAACTCACATGTTATCTAAAAGGTGACCTTTATTGATGGAGTGAGGGTGTGGAATCTCTAGCAAAGGCTTCTGTCAGGGTGTGCTCAACTCTCACTGTGGCACTTCCTTCTGGTAATTCTGGGAATAGCTCCACCCAGTTCAGCACCCCCTTCCTGGTCATCCAACATTTCTACCACTCCCAAAATCACAGTACAGGCTTCATGACCCAATCCTCCAGCCAGGTCACACAGTAACTTCGCCTGCCAGTGGGAAGCCTTTCAAAGTCCTTCCAAACAGCAGCATCAGTCTTCAAGCCTGATGCCCTTACTATGCCCCTCCCTCAGTTTTACTATTCACTTCCCCTAGCAATACAAGTACAACCCCACCCTCTACTCTCGGGTCTAGTCCAAGGTCTTACAGAAAGCAACTGAAGTGTATGGCTATATACCTACACTTACTGTTCTCTGGATTGCTTCCTACATGCTTCCCCAAGCTTTTTATTTTCTAGCTTTCCAGCCAGACATATCTCTCTTAGGCCTGTTAGGTAAACTCTTTCTCAGGGGGTTCTTATCTTCTACTTCCCTCAGGGAGACAGATGGCAGACTTTCTCCACATAGCCTTATGTTATTTTCAGCTTCCTGGCTTTATGGCACTACTGCTTGTTCCCACAGAGGTGAGTTTTCTTCCAGTTAGTGGCCTCCACACGGCCTACATCTCCCCTGTTCGCAACTTAATTGGGACTTTGCCATAATTTTACTCTCTCCAGGCCATTTGGAGTTCCTCACAGTTTTCTTTCTTCAAAATACTAGTTAGACATTGAAGTTATATAAGTGTTCTCACTCACACACTAGGTCAAAGGAAGAATTCTTAAGGGAGTGGCTTTTTCACAACCCAGTGCAGGGATGATATGTGTGGGGGCGGAATACAGTGCCACACCCCTGACCAACAAAGGTTTTACTGACAAAGATGCAAGTGTATACATAGCCTTACTTTTCAGTCTCTTCCTTCTTGTCATATAAGTTTATAAAATCTCCAGTCAACATGGTCCTTTCTGCCATTTTTTTTTTTTTTTTTTGGCTGGGGAGAAGGGGGCTAGAATTAATTGATTATTAATTAACTCAGATAGCTAACATCTTTGTAAAGGCTAGTGTGGACACTCCCAGGTTGTAAACCTTTATTCTTTACCTTGGCTGAGTTCTTGGGCTGTGTCTTCCTAGAAAAAAAGATCTATTTTAACCAATGTTAAATGAACCCATGTTAATTAACCTTTGTTAAAATCCTAGCAAAGGCAGGGAGTTCTTGTATTAGCCTGTTGAGCTTGGGAACCACTGGTATATAGACTGGGGAGTGTACTGGTTAGCATTTGCAAATGTGTTACCTCCTTGAAAAAAATCCATTGACTTTAGGTTTAGGTACTGCCTCTCAGAGTGATAGATTAACTACAATTGATGGAGAATTCCTTCCATTAATGAAGGAAGCATCTACAATACAGCACTGCTGTAGCACAGCTGAAGTGTCATAGCTCTGTTGCTGTAGTATAGGTTGCTCCAAAATCCAGGACTCTCTGATCCAGCAACATGCATGGTCCAGAAAGACTACAGATATTGCTGGATCAGAAAGCACCAGTTGGCCAGATCCAGGAGCCGGGCTGGTGGTGGGGAGCCCAGCCTCCACTGTAGCAGAGCCAGCATAGTGAGAAGCACAGTCCCCACTGGGGCTGGTGGTGGGGAGCACAGCCCCACCCTGGAGCACTGCCGCGCTAGCAGCGGGGCCAGCACAGCAGGGAATGCAGTCCCACCCAGCCAGAGGCAGCAGGGCCTGCGGGGGCTGTTAGAACAGTCCCAGCCAGGCTAGCATAGCAGGGAATATAGCCCTGCCTGGGCCAGAGGCAGCTGGGCTGGCACCCGGGAGCACAGCTCAGACTGTAGCCCAGGAGTGCAGATCTGGCCAGGGTAAGAGTTCAGCCCCAGCCAGATTTAGCACGCTGGGGAGTGTAGCTCTGGCTCCAGGCAGGAAGCGCAGCCCCAGGAGGTGGGGAGCATGGCCAATAGCTGGAAGGAGAGCCTTGACCTCCCTGGTCCAGAAAACACTCTTGTTCAGTTTGCTCGGGTCCAAGAGTACCAGGGAGGTCCTACCAGAGAGGTCCTACCTGTATAGACATACTCAAACCCTCACATAGACAAAACCTGGATTTCTAATGTGAAAAAAACAATCAGAAAAAATTCTGATTAACCAAAAACAAAACAACCAACCAAACAAAAAAAACACCAAACATCTTTCAGGCCAGAATTCTTTATATATCATAATGATGCAAAAAGGGGATAAGGTCAATTATTTTTTTTAAGGTCATAGAATTTTGTGGGTTTGCTTTCTGACCATTATAAAAATTATACAAATGCATTTTTTTTAAATTACTAGGATTAGATGTTTATACCTATGGGTGCCTTAGCTGAATATGCAATTACTACAATTGCTTTCCTATAGCAAAAACAATTGATAAGTTGCCATATCTAAGCATAGCAACTGCATAAGTAGTTAAGATTCATAGAGTTATGGAAAGGCCTTCTTTCTTGCACTCTCTTTTACACTGTAAACAATAGTTCGAATATAAAATGTGAAAGTTGATATGATAAATCAAAGAACAAATTTTGCTCTTCTGATATATCTTAATTGGAGTTCTCTAAGCACAAATGGAAAGAAAATATGGGTAGTCATTCTTAAACTACCTGGTTGTTGGAGCATGTTGAACACCTATTGTGCATGTATTGAGACTGTCTTATTTTTAGCTGCTTATAATTTAAATACATCTACATACATAAATTGTTCAACTTATATAGCTTTGTATCTGTTTTAATATTAAGCTGAAGCCATTTTGTTCAGTGCAGAGTTCTGAATACCAATAAATTAGTGAGCACTCTTTGATAGGTCTAAAATCTGAATTCCTTTTTCAAAAATAAAGCTTGATTAAGTACATGGCACTTCTGCACTTCTAAAATGTTATCTTCCGATAGGCATTTTTTTCTTCTTTTAATCTTTTCCTGTCTCAAGAGTGGTTTGCGTGCCATCCAGCAATTTATTAGCAACAAAAATCAATACATTATTAGATGATTATCATAAATTAAAATTTACCAGTATGAATTCAGTAACTATCACACTCACACAGCTTGCTACTCATTTTGGGCAAACATTACCTCTTAAAGAGCTCTTATCCTAATGTTTAAACAGGATGGAAACAGCTTCCAGATCTGTGACACTGGGCCTTCCCGTGCGGCCCCTTCCCCTCCCCCCGCTGCTCTCTTCCCAAATTATGTCCCCTTTCCGCAGCATCTATGCCAGCAAAAATACCACTTGTAATTAAACACATTGCTCAGTTTATAGCCAATAAGAAAAGTCTCTCCTCAGAGAATCTTTCAAAAGAAAATCCAGTTCACATAATACAGTATGTAGTAAAATGTAGGTTATTCAGATTATTTTTTATTTTTAAAAATATCTTTTAAAAAATACTATCAAGTTCTTTTTCATAAATGTTGAAATTATTATATATTGTGGTTTCTAAGCCATGGGAAGTCTGAAGCTGAATCTGCATGTTGTGGGTAGAGATATAAGTGACTAGTGGACTAGTCACTCCCCACCCATTGCTGCCTCTATCAGAGGAAGCAAGGTGGGGAAGCAGAAGCCAGTGCTGGGGGGAGCCGGTTTAAAAGCTGGTTTCCCCCAGCACCATCTCCATGAGGGGCAAGGGAGGCAGGGGGATAGTGGGGACCGGGCATGAACCGGGAATCAGCTGACTCAGGCTCACGCGTAGTCCTTGATGCGCCTCTGCATTTTGAATGTATTTAGAACTGACAGGCTAGTAATCTATTTACAAGTCTAAAGCCCAGCAGGAGGGACCCAGCGCAAGCTGGGACAGCTGATTCCCGGCTCATGCAGGGTCCCTCCTCCCCCCACTGTGCACCAGCCTTTTAAATAGATTAAGAGCCAACAGATTCTTACTCCATTTGAAGGGCAGAACCGCAGGAGGTTATTTAACTCCAGGCTGGGAGCTAACCCCGCTGCGGCTCCCCGCTTATTGACTAATCGACTAGGTAATGTAAAATCCATCGACTAGTCAATTATTTGATTAAACTAAATTTAACATCCCTGTTTGTGGGCACTGGTTTATGACACAGCAGGATGAAAGGGAAAAGTGGGCTTTGAGGGAGAAAAACTTATAGAACAGTCTTACATAATTATCAATCATAGCAAAAGAAATGCAAAATACCACAATGAAAGGAAACTGCTGTTTACGTAGATACTGTCTTTATTCAACTTTGCTCTAATATAAAAGTCCCTTATAAAGAGAGAACCTTGTTGTCATATTATTCCTTCAACCTTTTAATAATAATCCTCAATGACCCAACAAGATGCTGAGATGATGGGGAACTGAAGGAGCACATATTTTTAGAGCCACAAGGTAGACTATTTTTCGTAAGTGATATTTTTGTACTGGCTTTCCTGTTGAGGTCTTGTACATCTATATTTGTATAAAACAATTCTATATAATACATATAAGCACATAATTTCCACTTTGTTATTGCTCCAGAGACATTCTATTAAGCAACATAATGACTGCACATCAACTGTCTACACTTATACAATAGGTTTCCAATTTACAGTGCGAGTCGATATTTGCTGACAAAAGCCTAATTGAAATTCTTCAACAGCTTCAATTACATTCAAAAATTGACAATGCATAACTACATCACAGAAATTTTCAGGCAATGAAGAGGGTGGAGGCTAGGTAAGGACATTTTGAGCTTATAATATCATAAAGACACAGAAAATGGTTTGGAATTATGGGATGAACACATTATCTGGATGTTTCTACAAAAACAATGAGCAGCAAAATAGTTAACTGTCTGGGCATGTAACATTTTTTGAGGTAACACCCCTTTAAGATGAATGGAAGCAGCTCCCATTTCCCAAAGAACAATTGTATCAGTCTGTCTACAGATTCAAAGAGTGTTTCTACCAAGGAAACCAGTGCCTCCTCTCCCCACCCCGCCCTGCCCTGCCCTGCCCTGCCCTGCCCTGCCCAAGTACTGCTACAGCTGCAAAGGTGTCAATGATGGTGTGAGCTCAGTCACTGAGTTGGCACCAGTGTTCTAAATGAATTTTATGTGAGCCACGAGATTTGGAATGTAGGAGTGGGCTCAGGGCTGGGACTTAGGGGTTTGAAAGCACCAGTTGGGGCAAGGGATGAAGGGTTCAGGGCAAGGGCTCCAGCTCAGATGAAGGGTTTGGTGTACAGACTGCTCTGGGGCTACAGTAGGAAGTGAAGACTGCCCCCAAGATCTCTCTCCCTGATGCAGCACTTGGACTAGGGCTGCAGGATAGGCACCTCTCCCCCAGCCACAGCAGCTCCTGGACCAGGCTTGGTTGGGGCTAGGCTGCTTGTCTCCTACCTGCAGCAGGTTTGGGGTATAGGAGCCTCTCCTCTGACTGTGGCAAATCTAGCTGGTCGTTTATTCAGGTCAGGGAAGGAGTGCCTGTTCTCCCAGCTGAAGCAGATCAGGGGCCCAGCTAGGTGGGGAGCTGGGAAAGGGTGCCCGTACCCTAGTTGTGACTGGGCTAGTTGGAGGCCAGAGAAAGGCACCTATCCTGCAGCCCTATCTCTCCCCTGGCAACAGCAGATCCAACGGGGCTGGACTCCCTGAGCTTCTACATGGCACTTAATACGCTTCTATGCAGCTGCACAGCTTACAGGGAACTTAGGTTGGCCTAGATATTTTTACTACTGGGGTCACAGCATAAGCTGTAGTGGAGAGTTGGGTGCAGGTGTTTTACTGTCTTGTTGAGAGGCAAGCTGTATCATAGACTGGTCTGGACATTTTACTACTGTATCATTTAATCCTGCCTGTGTAATAGCATTGTTATCCAGTCACTGTTAGAGTTTGTACAGTACAGTACAGCCAAATTGGTGCTGAGATATGGCTACAGAACCTCCTAGTTCAGATAAGGCCAGGGAAGTGGGAAATGTGGTCTAGATGAAATTGCTATAAAGTAAGTACAAAACTGGTTGCAAAACCAAACTCAAAGATCACATCAATGGAGGCTGTATTTAGTAGAGTCACTTAGAGTTCTGTTTTGGGTGTTGTACTCTTCAATATTTTCATTCATAACTTGGATAATGGAATGGAGAGCAGGTTTATAAATTTTGCAAATGCCAAACTGGGAGTGGCTGAAAGCTCTTTGGAGGATGCTATTTGAATTCAAAATGACCCAAAATGACTCTGACATATGGGGAAAATGGTCTAAAATCAACAAGATGAAATCCAGTGAAGAGACATGCAAAGTACTGCACTTGGGAAAGAAAAACCCAGTTCATAAATACAAAGTGGGGAATAGGCAGGAGCATTGCAGGAAAGGATCTGGGGACTATGAAGAACTGAATATGAGCCAACATGTGATGCCATTGCAAAATCATTCTAATAACATTCTAGAGTGTGTTAACTGGAGTGTTGTATGCAAGACGAGGGAGGTAATTGTTCACATCTACTTGGCACTGGTAAACCTCAGCTGGAGTGCTATGTCCACTTCTGGACACACTAGAAAGAGTCCAGAGGCGCTCAACAAAACTGATAAAAGGTATGGAAATCTGACCTATGAGGATAGGTTAGAAAAACTGGGCATGCTTAGTCTTGAGAAAAGAAGACCGAGTGTGGACCTGATAATTGTCTTCAGGTATGTTAAGCACTGCTAGAGGATGGCGATCAATTATTTTCCATGTCCACTGAAGGTATGACAAGAAGTAATGGGCTTAAATTGCAGCAAGGGAGATTTAGGTTAGATAAGATGGGAAACTTTATGTTTATAAGGGTAGTTAAGTACTGGAATAGGCTTTCCCGGGAGGCTGTGGAAAATGGAGTTTATATACACACTGTCCATCCAGAAGATTCAGGTTTACTAGTGGGGGACTAAACTAGAAGACCTCTCAACGTCTTTCCAACCCTAGATTGCTATGGTTCTATTAAATCAATACAGCCTTGGTTTGCATTCAGTAACATCTGAAAGGTTAATTGTATGCAACACACAATTCATACTACTTGCAGTATCCTGCAGTCAAGATATGCTATTTTACAGCATGGGATAGATTCCATGGCAAATTCCATAACTCCATACATAAGGACCCTCAGGATCCTCAACTCTTATAGATTTTAATTGAATAATTAAATAACCACATAGGCAAGGGAGTTTAACCACATAGGCATGGGGAGTTTAAGGGGCATGTGACTTCAAATGCTGTGGATGGAAGGGGCAAGGGAACAGACAGCAGCCTGCGGGAGGACTAGCAGGTGCCCACAGCAGGGGTCTGCCCCCCCAGCAGTGGCAGGGAAAGTGGAGCAATGCAACCCCAGCTTGTTCTGTTCCTCTGGCCGCATTGCTTGGGGGAGGACTGCCCCTACACTCACTGTCGGGAAGTGGAACAATGTGGCTGGGGTTGTGGCTCCACAATTTGCCCCACTGTTATCCATGTGGGTGGACAACTGGCCCCTTGCTGCTGGCGCCAGACCCCCACTCGCCCCAGTAGTCCCCCAGGCTGCATCACTCGGGGAATGGGGAAGAGGTGTGACAGGGATGGAGCAGGGGTGGGGAGAAGCAACACCTGGGGTAGAGTTTTCCTGGCCCTGCCCTGACTTGGGATGGGGGTCAAATGGGTGGTGGCCCTCTGACCCTTTTCACCAGTTGCCCCTGAATAACCACATCTTTAATTAACAGGGATTCTCTAATCACACTTTCTGGCTTAAATGTGAGAAATCACAGGGCCCTCTGCCATATTAGAACATGATCTAAGAAACAGATTGTATCAATTCTATTGGCTAGATCTATGAGGCCAGGATGTAATCAAGATGTGATTTGAATGGAGAAGAGACAGATCTGCCATTTAACCAGAATGTTTCAGACTAAAGCCATTTCTCCACTGTGTAAAAAAAAAAAGAAGAAAGGGGGGGATTGCAAATTAGTCAAGGTAAAGAAGTTAGTTAAAAAAATTAGGTTGTGTTTATTGGAGCATAGATACTTGTTACAATGCAATACATTAGCGTCAACCTGGATTCTAGGTGAAACTTTGGATTCACTGAAAACAATGATAAAACTCCCACTGACTTCAATAGAGTTCCCATTTCATGTTATAAATCTTCCTTCCTTATCAAATTTTATTTTTTGGTAAAACTTTATAGTACAATACATGCTATAATATAATATAGTTGCCCCATTTCTCTCTCCCATGAGGAAAAAAAGCCTCGTGTATTGTTTTGAAAACAAATAATTAAACAAGAGATTTCTGACCCACTGTGATGAGATCTGAGAGGTCAGCTACCTCGATTAGTTAAGTGTGTGCTGTAGGAGTCTATTCTGAGTGAGGCTACCCTCTATCAGGAATGGTAAAAACTCCCTAAAACTGGGGGGCACAGTGTCCAAAGCATGGTCCTGCCCCTCCCTCCCCATTCTGCCTCTTCCCCCCAAGAATCACTCATGTTTTTGCCCCCTCCCCTGTTGCTTGCTCTTATGGCTAGTAAAAAGTAATACCTCCTTCCCCCTCCCTGGGGCCTTTCTGCCTCCTATATGTAGGAACAATGGACCTGACTCACAGCCCATGTGAGTCAATGGGAATCTTTTCACTGATGTCAAAGTGTTTTGGATCAGGCCCAATATGTTCTTTTTATCTGAGTTTTTAGCTCTCCAGGTATCAAGGACATCAGTGGTTCATACACCGATAATGCAATGGATCACTTTTTCTTCACTTTTTTCATCAGTAATTAGTTTGTGTGCCTATTAAAACCCCCACACCTTTTCCAAAGAAAGCCCCACAAACTAAGTCAATCTCTATTATCAGCTCAAAAAGATTTCAATGATAAATCATCACTTTAATTTAGTATTAATAGTAATAATTTTCTAACTAATAATAAAAACAGGTCAGTTACACAGAGCCATGTGGGTCAGTTAGTAAACCGGGCTTATTTGAGCACCACACTTTTTAATACAAACAAAAGCAAGGTCAGATATCTAGGAACAACAAATGTAGTTCACAATGGTGGACTACCCATACTATGCTTTAGGGAACAACAACTTGTGAAGCAGGAACTTCAAAATAGATTTAGGAGTCATGCTAGATAAGCATCTGAGTATGAGCTCTTAATGCAGTGCTGTAAGGAATTTAATGTGAACCTTGTGACTGGTTGATACAGAAGAATCTACGCTTGTAGAATTCACTTACTTTTTGTGGAGGGATAGGAGGGCCACATTTACCCTCTGTCCATACTAAAATATCTCTCAATTTATTTGGTATAATTATTACTCATTTTGGAGCAGTGCAAGTCCTTCCTGGGAAAGTTAAGTTGGTGTAGGAGTTAACAATAAAGAAGTCCTCTCCCTGCATTCCCATTAGGATTGCCAGTCCTCCAGGATTGCCCTAATCTCCAAAAATTAAAGATTAATCTTGAATTAAAGATTATATCATGCGATTAAATCTCCACAAATGTGTCCAACCTAAATTTGTAGCCCTAATTCCCATCTACAGAGACGTGTCAGATAATATCTGTTTGACCTCTATTGTTCAAGGGTCAGAATTACCAGAAGTCCCCTTGGTTTCTTATAAAGCATTATGACTACTAAGCCCTCAAGAGACTATTACTTTGTACAAACTGTGCCCTCTGTTTGTGGCCATGCTCAGGCGTCACCATGGTGCAGAAAGAAAGTCATTGATTTTTCTTGCCCACAAGATGAGAAGTAAAACAAACAAATAACTGATTTTTAATATAGATAGTGCAACAGCAACAAAAATATAAAAATAAAAATTTCATTTACAGGTCAAAATCTTTTTTTTCTTCAGCACAAAACAATTTTCTCTCTGTCTTTTATTTGATTTCATGCTTATGTGTTTTTAAAATCCTTAAAAAATCTAACAATATTTTGAAACAACACATCATTTCAAAATGAAAAGTCTCAAAACATTTTGTTTTTAAAATGTCAAACAAGCTGCTTTGACTTTTTTGGAAAAAAAAAAGTGTTTGGGTTTTGGTGTTTTTGTTGTTGTTGGTTTTTGTGTTTTTTGGTTTTTTTGGTTGAAACCATTCACTCAATATGACCTGAATTCACAAATAGTTTTAGTCACTTCAAAACCACATTTCTGGGTTAATAAAATTTTCATATGAAAAAACTCTGCTCAATGCTAATGAGAAGTGAATACAGCTGCTCACTGGAAAGTCCAGGAGTGATCCAGATCCAGCTTAACACAGAGCCAGCCTGAAAGCCTGGCTTAGTTTCCAGAATCTGCATACCCCACACAATGGGGAACTCAAGTAAGTACCAGCCAATTCCTACACAAAATTTGAGGTCAAATTACTATTTTCTAGCTTTTAAAGCCCAACAAAGCCCTCTCTAGCCACCACCACCTATGTTGGAACTGTGCATGGGAATAGCTAAGAAGGAGGGCAGAAGTGTCCTTCTTTTCATCCAATACCACTGGCACTGTTACAAGCATCATCTGCCATTTTCCCTCCCCCTCACTGGTAAGGTTGTTCAAGTTCTCCACCACCTCTAAAAACACTCAGCATTCTCCCAGCTGGGGATGTGAGCCTCCCCAAATCCCATTTTTAAAACTTTGCAGTTGGCTTTCCAAACTACACCTCCTCCCCAATATTTTGCCTAAGATATTGGACAAGGGGATTGGCAACAATCAGCAGTTTTGCAAACAAAGGCATTTTCTTCTAGTGAAGAAAGACACATTGTTAATGCAATCATTGCTAGAGCAAAAGACAGGGCTAGGGGATGACAGTACTTCCATCTCAACTGTACGCCAAACCACAATGATATTTTTTTAAAGCATGCAACTAAATCCATTAATGACACAGAGCAAACACGGGGTGAGGTACACTAGTAGCAGTGTTATGAAGTATCTGTAGTGCAATGGATATGACAAAACTGATTCACACTGAATATCATATCATGTATACTACATGATGATGCACATAAAGCAAGGTCATTGGCCCAGCTGCTGAATTAATGGGATAGCGTGCACTTTGGTACATGCATTTAGCAACCAAGGTAGAATATAGCAGGAGTAACACAAAAGTGATAGTACTATCCAGCCAGATTTTCTATGATGCAACAACCTCCTCCACAAATGCATGCATGTGCTTTATTCACACCCAGCATCTCTCCTTCAGAAATCAGCGCAAAGATAAAACACAGCAGGCACTGGGCTCGACCACATAGACCTCAAAACACTGAATGTTCATCATGCCATGGGGTAGAGCAAAAAACATATAATAAGAGCACCTTGCTTAGGTCATAGGATTGAATGACACTGGGGCTACGTCTAGACTGGCATGATTTTGCGGAAATACTTTTAACGGAAAAGTTTTTCCGTTAAAAGTATTTCCGCAAAAGAGCGTCTAGATTGGCACGGACGCTTTTGCGCAAAAGCACTTTTTGCGGAAAAGCGTCCGTGCCAGTCTAGACGCGCTTTTGCGCAAGAAAGTCCCGATCGCCGTTTTAGCCATCAGGGCTTTTTTGCGCAAAACAAATGTCAGCTGTCTACACTGGCCCTTTTGCGCAAAAGTGTTGCGCAAAAGGGACTTTTGCCCGAACGGGAAGGGCAAAGTATTTCCGCAAAAAGCACTGATTTCATACATTAGGAAGTCAGTGCTTTTGCGGAAATTCAAGCGGCCAGTGCAGACAGCTGGCCAGTTTTTGCGGAAAAGCAGATGATTTTCCGCAAAAAATGGCCAGTCTAGACACAGCCTTGATGTTCTCAGTGCCATGACTTTCAGCTCAAGAAGCTTGTTAAGCTTCACATGAACTGTTCTTGAGCCTAATGGCTCCATTGCAGAGAACATTTTGAACAAGTAATGCTTTATCTTTGCCCACCCATTATGGCAGAGAGCTGATTTGCCTGGGCAAAACACAGTGGACTACATTCCTATGTCACTCCACCAGCACTTCATGAGGTGGGATCATCATGGAAAAGAGTTTGGCTGAATATTTTCCCAGATGGCCTCCAGAGCTCTTAAACAGCTCCCGTCACTGCTTCTTTGGCATCCTTCTCAGGGATATATCCCCCTACGATACCATTGTCTAGGAGGTTAATGTTCTTTACTGAATATTCTCTTGCAATGCAAGATCCTATTCACCCCCTCCTCTCCCATCCCCAGTATTTCAAGGGCTGGACCGAGCTCTTTTGGTGCCCTGGGCCCAGGCGTTCGGCACTGCCCCCGGGTGCAGAGCGCAGGCCCGCCCGTGGGGTGCGGGCTCAACCCCAGGGACGCACATTGCATACACTGCCCAGCCCAGCCCGGCCAGCGCTGCTAGCGCACGCGCCGGGCCATGCATGGCCCCGCAGCCGTAGGGGCAAGGGCACTGCTGTCCGGCGCCACGGGGCTGGTACTGCGGGAGCCGGGCGCACAGCTCCTGATGGCAGCTGTAAGGGACACTGCGCGCCCCTTACAGCTTCCATCAGGTGCCCCCCATGGGTTGGCGCCCTGGGCAGCTGCCCGGCTCGCCCATGCCTCTGTCCAGCCTTCCAGGATAAGTTCTGCAAGATGCTGAACTTGCAAATGATACTCACCATCCTGAGGACTTGAATGCAGTATTTGCCCAAGAGACCTTTGCTGAAATCCACATTTGCTTTTCTAAGTGAGAAAAAGAAGGACTTTGGAATATTTTTCTATGATGGGATGCCTGAGCCCCGGCATGAACCAGTGTTCTATGTTTTTTGATTAATCAGTAATCTCTCAGGGTGTGTCTACACAGCGCCCTTCCCTTGAAATGAGCTACACAATTTGCGCTATTCAAGGTTATTTTGAAATAGCTCATTTTTAAATTTGGCGCTGTCTACAAAGTGCCAAATTTCAAAATAAAGGCTATTTCAACAAGTCCCTTAACCCTCGTGGAACAAGGGTTATAGGGATGCCTGAATAGCACGTGCCCCCCTCGCTGCCCCCAGCAACTGCGGAAGTAAACAGAACCAAAGATGACATGCAGGGGATGGATGATTTGATGATTACCTGTTCCTGTTCATTCCCTCTAGGGCAAATGGCATTGGCCACTGTCAGGAGACAGAATACTGGGCTAGATGGACCTTGGCCTGAACCAGTATGGCCATTCTTATGTTCTTATGCTTTCTGATTTTATGGCCACCATGCTGTCAGAATTTCCAATTCACTTTTAGCTACTGGTCAATAACTCCTGTACTAATATAGATTATTAAAACAGTACAAGTGTTTTAGAAATAAGGTGTCTTTTTATTGTAAGCAACAGCCACAGCAATAGATGGAAGTCAAATAATACTAACGATAGAGACAAGTACTCTGGCCCATCCTTTATAATTACTTGCTCAAGAAAATATTTTATCACCTTGACCCACTTTGAAAATCAGGTTTTAGAGCTTTCCTAACCCTAAGTGCAGACACCAGCACTTGTATCCAGAGGCTCAAAATTAGCTTCACTTTCCCAGCCAGGTGAATGAATTTCTCCTTTCATTTCATAAAAGTTACGCAGTGCACAAAAGGCAGACATAAGAGATGGGATATCTTCCTTGCTGGTATCTAGCTGCATGATGAGACTCTTCGCTTGCCCTTAGGTTTCTGAAGGCACACTCCACACTCATTCTGCAGCTAATAGTTCCTTTTTACTCTCTACCCAGCCAGGAAAACAAAGGGTAAAGCAGGATCACCCAGAATCCCTATTAATCACATTAACATCAACTGGAACATCGGGGTGATCAGTGGGGATGGGACAGAATTGCTGGTTTCAGTTTGTCAAATACTCCCTGAACATTCTGCATCACACGCTTTTCTGGATCAGCCAATACTAATATCAGTGAGACATGCCTTTCCCCTCCCTCTCCCTCTTCCCCCCCTGTGATCCACCAGGGCCTGTGGAAGCATTGGGTGACCCTCCGAATTTACATACTTAGACGCTAGTGAGGGACACTCAAAATGGGCATAGACAGCCTGCCTAAAACTCCACTACAATTAGGGAATCTAATTCATCCATTATTTCCTACTCACTGTCCAGTCTGTCCTGAGCAGCTGGATTGCCTTGCACACCTCAGTGATGACTGCACAACTGTAGATTTCCCATACCAGCATGGGGTCCCCATTGAACAGTAGCAATATGAAATTGCAAGCTTCCACTCTGTGATTACCACTTGCTTCTCCATGCTAAGGGCAGCTCTTATCCTGATGTCGTTGCGCAGCAAGGCATGGGCTCCTCACACAACTCCAGGAATGTGGCCTTCAACATAAAGTTCCGGAGCCACTGCTGGCCATTCTAGCTCTACAAAATGATCAAGTCCCACCAAATAATGATTGTTGGACTTCCTCAGAAACTCATTGCACCAAATGTAGCCGGTGAACAGAACGAGGAGTTGCATCCACTTCCTTTATGTGCAAGTTCTTCTGTGTTGAGTCAGTCTAGCTTCAGTGTCTATCCCTGTGCAACAGGATCATATGTCCTGGCTTAACAACAGACAAACAACTACATTACTCCATCCTCAGCCATGTAGGTGGGGAGCAGTTCAGAACTAGCACAAGAGAGAGCAAATTATGGGATATATCAGAGAGAAATTTGGGCGTTTGACTCCAGCTCCCACAATTCTCTATGACCCTAGATGATAGCCCATAGTACCCAGGAGAAAATTCCCAGAAGACACTGAGCTGGCAGGCAGTGCGTAGGACATTAAGTACCTATCCACAGCATTGCATGCTTGTAGTGATCTTGTTGCCTGTTCACAAATGTTGTGACATGCACGGGTACAAAGGCACAATGTTGTTTTTTCAATGGTACAATATCAATAATCTTATACCAATACAGCTTCTGTGTTTAAACCAGCCCTTAGACATATAAGAAAGGGACTATCAAGTAGGATTAGGAAAGTGGTATTACCACTGTATACAGCAGTGGAAAACTGGAAAGGGTTCAGAAAAAAGTTATAAAAATGATTTGAAGTCTGGAAAACCTGCCTTTCAGCAAGGGACTTAAAAAGCTTAAATACTTAAATAGAAGTTTTCTGGTCATAAAGGGCTCTTTAATCTAGCAGACAAAGTCATAAGGCGATCCAATGACTGGAAGATCAAATTAGACAAGAGCAGACCAGAAATCAAGAATAAAGATTTAAGAGTGAGAGTAATTACATTGGAACAATTTACCAGAGTCTGGAGCAAACTGTACATCATTTGAAGTCTTTTAATGAAGACTAGAGACCTTTCTATAAGTTACACTCTAGAGATCAGTGGTTTGCAAACTGTAGATCAGGACCTGAAAGCACAGGCATGGACTTTCCACTGTGTCAGGGGTGCTGGATCTCTGGCTCTGTCCCAGGCCCTGTCCTCACTCCACCACTACCCTTGAGGGCACCCCCCTTTCTACCCCAATCTTGTCTTACCTCTTCCCACCCACTTCTGTCCCCTCCCCCCGAATACACCGCACTCTCACTTTTCCCCTCCCCTGCAGCCTCACTGCGAAACAGCTGATTGCAATGGGTGGGAAATGCAGGGAGGGAGGGGGAGGTTCTGAACTATGGAGCGGCCTGCAGACAGGATGTGCTGGGGCAGAAAGGGGGGAAGTGCTGATGGGGGACTGCCAGTGGGTTCTCAGCACCCACAAGTTGTTTCCTGTAGATGCTCTAGCTCCAAAGTCAGGGCCTATGCCCCAAAGTGGGTGGCAACCCCATTAAAAAGGGGTTGCCAAGGGTGGCATTAGACTTGCTGTGGCCCAGGGCTGAAGGAAGGCTCAGGCTACAAGTCTCCACCCCTGCTCAGGGTTGAATCCCTCAAGCTTTGACCTTGCCCCCTCCCTAAGGCAGCAAGGCTTAGGCTTTGCTCCCACTCTCAGTGTAGCAAGGCTTGGACTTTGCCCCCTCCCAGGCAATGGTGACTCAAGAATGTTCCTGGGACCATGTAGAATGTTTTGTTGCCAGAAAAGGGTTGTGGTGCAATGAAGTCTGAGAAACCCTGCTCTTAATCAATCAGAAATTAGGGACCTGATGGGGAAATTACAGATCAAATTCTACCCTGTGTGTTATGCATGGGGGCACACTAGATGATCATAATGGTCCCTGTTGGCCTGAAAATCTATAGATTTAAAACCACAACGAAACAATGTTATAAGAATCTGACTAACTGCATTTATTCTCTTTCCTGTTCCAAGCATTAAAATATTAAAATTAATTTAAGGAAAAGACCTTGAAACGCTTGATTTTTCCCCCTCCCCAAAGTGCTCAAAAATTGGAGAAAAGACAAGGCTCACTGAAGCTTGAAGTGGAATGAAATTACACTGATTGTAGATAGTGGCTGCACTCATGTTTGGGAAGATTATTATATTGTTGTTTATTTGTATTACAAAAGCAGCTAGATTATTTTTCCTCATGCTTATGTTGCTAAAAACGCATTATTGTATAATGTGGCCCTCTGAAACGTCTTTGTCTTTTATTTACCTAATGAGTCAACTGGTATGTTAAACCTCAGGTAAAATTGTCATTTGTTGGTATAAGAAGATCTGGTCAAAGTTAGCAAATGGAAATTGGGGGGAATGAGATGAAGCTTATCTGGAATGTCTCCATCTGCTGTTTCTAGTGCCTTTTTTAGAAGATTCTCCCCAGGGGTAAAAAAAAATCATTTAGAGGGAAATGTCTCATGTGAAACACCAAATTAGTGCTCACATTGAAAGGGTTAACTGCCCTGGGCTGTTAACAGAAGTGCTGTCACTGTTTCCTCATCCTCAGGATGCTTGACAATGTGGTTTCCTTCACAGTAATTTCTGTGATACCACAATATTTTTGGTGACCTAGTTAGTGACTTTAGAAGTGAATGCTAGCACAGCAAGCAGTTTGGAGCATAAGCAATTCCCATGTCTATGTCTGTTAAGCAGCTTGATTCACTCATGTCCCCTGAAATCCTGTGTAGTAGGTTATAAGAAATTCCTCCTAACTAAATTTAGTGACTAAATAGTTAATGATGATGCTAGGCCACCGACTGCCCTAAAAAGGAATGTTTGGGAGGTGGTTCCCCCATGCAACACATAGTAAAAAAGCAATTAGGTAGCCCCTTTGAGTGCTCTGGGCCCTATGCAATTGTTTAGTCTGCTTAAGCCTACTGTTGGCTCTGGGATATTGTTCAAACAAGTGGTAAATTTATAGATCAGGCCCACTCCCAATCCCAGAAACACAGATGTAGCACAATTAAGACTTGACACTTCCATTTCAAATCAATTGCACAGAATTGTAAGTAGAACATTAATACAAAGTCAGTCATTTGTTAATAATGCTGAAGGCTAATGCTAGGTATTTACTGGAAGAGTATGAAATGATAATCTCCTTGACTCACATACAATATGCTCCAACCCCTCAGACAGAGACCTACACCTACAAGATCTTCAGCAAG
>CM057848.1:44481566-44498697 GCA_030068395.1 Apalone spinifera | reverse complement strand
GAAGACTGAGAAGGGACATGATAGCGGTTTTCAAGTATCTAAAAGGGTGTCACAAGGAGGAGGGTGAATAATTGTTCTCATTGGCCTCTGTGGATAGGACAAGAAGCAATGGGCTTAAACTGCCACAAGGGAAGTTTAGGTTGGACATTAGGAAAAACTTCCTAATGATCAGGGTGATTAAATACTGTAATAAATTGCCTGGGGAGGTTGTGGAATCTCCATCTCTGGAGATATTTAAGAGCAGGTTAGATAGACATCTATCAGGGATGGTCTAGATGGTGCTTGGTCCTTCCGTGAGGGCAGGGGACTGGACTCAATCCTTCCAGTTCTAGTGTTCTATGAGTCTATGATTCTATGACTCGGCTTCCTTGCATTCCAGTGGGAGCAGCGTCAGGCCAGTGCTGAGCACATTTATCTATCCCACCCTTAATATCCTTCCCCTCTCCTACTGGATGTTAATTTGTAGTTTATCTTTCTCCTATGAAAGCACCATGATAAATGGTGTCATTAATGTTTACTTACAACATCAAGCATTCTCTCTACAACATCAGTCACACCACAGAATCTTTATTCAGAACTCCCCATTAACTATAATGATGTAACTTTTTTATGCTAGCTTCCCTCACAGTGTTGGGACATGCTTTGAGTGTGTCCATAATGCTGTTGCACTTGCTATTTAGAGCTAGTCACAAAATGAGAATTAATTTTTGTAAGTAATTCTTGAACTTTAGTAAAAAATAGTGGAATTCTTTTTTTTTTTTCCATCAGCTCTGTTTCTATTCTCAGTCTGATAAACAGAGGCTAAGGACAACATTCCTACTCATCCTGGCTAATAAGTATTGATGAACCTATCCTCCATCAATTGTATCTAGTTCTTTGCTTTTAAAGTCCTGGTCTTCACATCCTCTGGCAAGGAGTTCCACAGGTTGACTGTGCATTGTGTGAAGAAATATGTCCTTTTGTTTGTTTTAAACCTTTCATCTATTAATTTAATTTGGTGATACCTACTTTTTGTGTTATAGGAACAAGTACATAACTTTTCCTTATTTACTTTCTCCACACTAGTCATGAATTTATAGCTCTCTATCATATCCCCTCTTAATCTTCTCTTTTATGAGATAAAAAGTCCCAATCTTATTAATCTCTCCTCATATGCCAGCTTTTCCAAACCTCTAATAATTTTTGTTGCCCTTTTCTGAACTTTTTCCAATGCCAAGATATCTTTTTTGAGATGAGGTGACCACATCTGCATGCAATATGCAAAATGTGGGCATACCATGACTATATAGAGAGGCAATAAGATATTCTCTATCTTATTCTCAAACCTTTTTTAATGATTCCTAACATCCTGTTTGCTTTTTCGACTGCTGCTGCACATAGAGTGGGTGTTTTCAGAGAACTATCCACATGACTCCAAGAGCTCTCTCTTGAGTGGTAACAGCTAATTTAGTTCCCGTCAATTTGTAAAGTTAATTGAGATTTTGTTTTCCAATATGCATTACTTTGAATTTATCAACATTAAAATTCATTTGCAATGTTGTTGCTCTGTCACCTAGTTTTGTAAGATCCTTTTGAAGCTCTTCACAGTCTGCTTTGGACTTAACTATCTTGAGCGATTTTGTATTATCTGCAAATGTTGCCACCTCACTGTTTACCTTTTTCTCTATATCATTTATGAATATGTTGATTAGGTCTGGTCCCCGTATGGACCATTGGAGGACACCACTAGTTACCTCTTTCCATTCTGAAAATTTACCATTTGTTCCTACCCTTTGTTTCCTTTTGATCAATTATCAATCCATGAGAGGATGTTCCTTCTTATCCCATGACATCTTACTTTGCTTAAGAGCCTTTGGTGAGGGATTTTGTCAAGGCATTCTGGAACTCTAAGTACACTATATCCACTGGATCCCCCTTGTCCACATGCTTGTTGATCCCCCACAAATAATTCTAGTAGATTAGTGAGGCATGATTTCCCTTTACAGAAACCTTGTTTACTTTTCCCTAACAAATTATGTTCATCTATGTGTAGTTTGTTCCAGAAACTTCTCTAATGACACCTCAATCTGGGACTATTCCTCAGCTTTGTCACCTAAAAATAATTGCTTTGGTTGGGGAAACTCTCTCAAATCCTCAACTGTGTCTACCGATGCAAATAATTCATTTTGTTTCTCCTCAATAGCCTTATCATCTTTGGCTACGTCTACACTGGCATGATCTTGCGCACAAACTCTTTAGCACAAGAGCTCTTGCTTTAAAGTAGTTGTGCAAGAGAAAGTCTACACTGGCATGTGCTTTTGCGCAAGAGATGTAGTTTTGCGCAAGAGCATCCATGCCAGTGTAGACGCTCTCTTGCGCAAGAAAGCTCTGATGGCCATTTTAACCATAAGGCTTTCTTCCACAAGAAATTCATGTTGCCTGTCTACACTGGCCTCTTGCACAAGAACAGTGCACAAAAGGGCTTATTCCTGAGTGGGAGCATCATAGTTCTTATGCAAGAAGCCCTGATTTCATACAGTAGAACATCAGTTTACTTGCGCAAGAACACATCCAGTGTAGACAGGCAGCAAGTTTTTGCGCAAGAGCGGCCGCTTTGGCGCAAGATCACGCCAGTGTAGGCACAGCCTTTGTGTGTTCCTTTAACATCTCGATCATCCAGTGGCCACATAGGTTGTTTAGCAGGCTTCCTGCTTCTGATGTACTTAAAAAAATTGCTATTACTTTTTGAGTTTTTGGCAAGCTTTTCTTCAGATTCCTTTTTGGCCTTTCTAATTATATTTTTACACTTCATTTGACAGAGTTTATGCCCTTTTCTATTTTCCTCACTAAGATTTTACTTCCACTTTTTAAACAATACCTTTTTATCACTTATTGCTTCTTTTACTTGATTGTTAAACCACAATGGCACTTGGTTCCTGTAATCCCTGTAAGCTGCATGGAAACTTTTCAAAGACACCTTAATAGAGGCTCAACTTAAATGTGTACCCCAAATTTAAAAACACAGTAGGAGAACCAAAAGTTTCCATTCAGCTTACAGGGATTTTACTTTTGGCACTGTACCCTTTAATTTTTATTTTCATTTTTGTGTAGTTCCACATTCTAAAGTTAAATGCCATGATGTTGGGCTGCTGTGGTATTTTCCCACCACAGTGATGTTATATATAATTATATATTGTGATTGCTATTTCCAAGCAGTCCAGCTATTGTCACCTCTTGGATCAGAGCCTGTGCTCCATTTAGGACTAAATCAAAAATTGCCTCTCCTCTTATGGGTCCAGAACCAGCTGCTCCAAGAAGCAGTCATTTAACATGTCAAGAAATGTATCTCTGCATCTCTTCCTGAGGTGACATGTACCCATTCCATCCCAAGGTAACATGTGTTGCACCAATAAAAGCAAGCAGGATCTTATGAGGGGGATAAGGCAAAAAGCCACATTTATTGTAAAGATAATAATAAAAAAAACTAAAGAAAAGATAGACGCAATCAACATTGTTTAACCACTTATTCCTATCACTGCTTAACCCTTATACACACATATAAACATTCGTGCAATCATTCATCCATTCATTCAGGTTCTGTGTAGTTATAGTTACTACCTGGAAGTTGGTTTAGATCATGCAAGATCTCGTGGTTAAGCCAAGGCGGTCTTTTGCCATATTTTCTATCTTTCCGACACATTGGAATAGCTTGCTTTTGGGCCCTTAACAATGTCCCCAATATCCTGTAACTGTGCTCCTTCATTCATGCTATACATGGTTGAAAACAATATAAATAAGACAAAATTATTTAGCAGCCTCAATGCAAAAATAATTCCTACTTCACAACATTCCCCTTCCTAACAAGATTATATATTCTAGTATGATATTCTACAGTATGTGGATTCCAACTGATAGCTAAGCAGAAGTATCATATGACAGCAAAACTGTGTAACATAAATATTTCTAAAGGGATTAATGGCTATTTGATCTGAGCTACCTTTAATGATCAAAGTCAAATCCACACATGTTTATTTTACTATTACTGTTTTCCTTTTTACGTCTTTATTTTTTAGAAATGCTTATGTTACTTTTAAAGTGATCTATCATTTGCTGGAAGAAAATATTTTGAATACATTTTAAATTGACCATTTTGTCTTTGTGATAGAGATACCACATGTTTTCCACATTATAGTAAGATGGGTTCAGATGTATGTATAAAAAATTCCTCCTTTTATACCATTTGAAAAATAGAACATTGTTTTTATTTTGCGCTAGTCACTACCAATTTTTTAAATTCAAAATATCACATAAAATATAGCAGTAGCTTGCTGTACTGATTTAAATCAGTTGTAGTATATTAAAATGGAAGCACTTTCACATGTACACAATGGGAATACAAAACCAAATAAACAAATACATACAGCTGTACTTTAATGTGACAAGAAGTATACACTTTGAGATGACAATGACCTAGAGGTATCTGGATCCTAGAAAAAAATAATTCTTCAGTATGAATACAGAGATATGGGCAGAAAACAGAACAGCCATTTTTCTTTGACTTAAATTCTTTTCGTCTTTGAAAGGAATTAGATGCTAATATAAGTTTCTAAGAAGAATATGGTTATAGTAAAAGCTGAAGTAGCTGTAATGACTCTTTAATTATTGGCTGAGATGTATGACAAAATGTGTCTGTATCTCATGTGGCTGATGGCACTGGGTTTATGTAGGTGTTTGTTTCTTGTACACAACTCAAGTCATATGAGGACAACTTTGACCTTAGTTCAAAGTAGAATTATTCATGTCACTTCTTCTTTTACTTATATAGGCTGCTCACCCCGCCATGCCTGACTGAAATAGAAAAGATGGATTTACAAATTCAGTGCCAGATACACAGAGCCAACTAAGTTTTTTTTTTAATCTGTAATATTAGTTCCTGAGCTATGAAAGAGAGGCAGAAGATACTTGCAATTGGACTGCAGGAACTCGTACATCATTATGGAGCTGCCAATCAAGTTCCATAATTTCTACCCATCTATATCTCATCGGTCACTTCCTCCTACTCCCCCATGTCCTATACTTCTCCCAGTCCTCCTGCTTTATTGCACCCTTAGGCCAGGTCTACATTACAGACTGAAAGGGGTAGCCGTGTTAGTCTGTAATGTAGAAAAAAAAACCCTTAAAAAATAAATGGTCCTGTAGCACGTTAGAGACTAACAAAAAATGTACAATATCACGAGCTTTTGTGGGCACAACCCACTTCTTCAGAAGAGTGGAGCAAGAGGCACAGAGATGCAGCACAGAATCCCCAAAATATAAAGCAGAAAGAGTGGGGAGAGGGGAAGGAAAAAAACCCTGTTAATTATAGCATGCATGCTAAATGAGGCTAATAGAGTGGGATGTAAGTGTCCAATACTTGGCTTTTGATGTCATTTGGGTATTGAATATAACAGCACATCCAGTTAATGTCTTTGTTCAGGCCTGGGTGAAAGTGTCAAATTTGCACATGAAGGCCAGTTCTGCAGTCTCTCTCTCTGGTTGGTTCCTGAAATTACTTTGCAAAAGAAATGCTACTTTTAAATCCATTAACGAGTGCCCAGGCAGGTTAAAATGTTGCCCAATAGATTTCTGGGTGAATATCTGATGTAGAATATCTGATTTGTGTCCATTAATCCTTTCTTGTAGAGACTGTCCAGTTTTGCCAATATCCAAGGCAGAGGAGCATTGCTGGCACTTGACGGCATAGATCACGTTAGAGGACGTGCAGTTGTATGAACCTCTGATATGGTGGCTTATGTGGTTAGGTTCTGTGATGATGTTGCTTGTGTAGATATGTGGACAGAGTTGGAAATGGAGTTTATTGCAGGAGTGGGTTCCTGAGAGAGTATGCTTGAGGTGTAATGTGTGGTTGCTGGAAAGAATTTGTTTCAGGTTAGTGGATTGTTTGTAGGTGAGGATTGGCCTGTCTCCCAAGGCCTGTGAGAGTGAGGGAACATTTTCCAGAACAGGTTGTAGATGGTTAACGATGTTCTGGAAGGGTTTAAGTTGAGGATTGTAGATGATGACAAATGGTGGTGTATTATTTTGTTTGTTGGGCCTATCTGAAGAAGCTGATGTCTGGGTACTTGTCTGGTTCTCTCAATCTATGTTTTTACTTCCCCACTTTCATCTTTGCTTCTTCTGTCATGCTATCCAATCTCCTATTTCCTGCCCACCAAGCCAATCCCCAAATCCATTTCTATTCTTCTTTAACATTTTTCCTGGACAACAAATCAAAGTTTTTGTAAGAAATTTGCCAGAGAATCTTTAAAGATTCCAAGTGGTCAGGACCTTGGTTTTCTTTCTCATGTGAAAATATGTTTTTATGAGCTGGGTGAAATGTTGTTATGGGATTGAGGTTGACAAGTGTGCATGCACCCGTCAATTAACATAACTGCAACCATAAGCCCCACAGTGAAACAAGGAGTGCAAGAAGCCAGCCCACCATAAGCTTTTGATGTGGACACAATGGCATGAAGCAGAAGATTATAACTGTTATTAATTTTTAACATAAGGGAGGAGGAGCTACCTGTCCATGACCCAGGTGTTCTGATACTAGGAATGTTATTTGTTGCAGTGTGAAAGTTACAGGACCCTCTACTTTCTAATCCATAACTATGCAAGGGTTAGAGGGCACCTTCTCATTAAACCCTTAATGTGCGGTGGTCTATCCTCAGCCTAGCTGCCAGACTCAGCTCTCTCTGAGTGCCAGCCCTCTTCCCCACACACCGGTAAAGTGGGTCTGTACAAGCCAGTATGATGTACTGGAAAGAATCAGGTGCCGGTATCGACCCATACACAGCTGACTTTAAAGCATTGCCCCGGCAGCACTTTAAGGATCCTCCTTAAGTGCTGCTTTGGCAGCATTCTAACAACACTGTTCCCTTTTGCTCCCCACTCCACACATATACCCCTCCATGTGAAGTCCTGCCGTAGGGTCCAGGTGTGCTGTTGGACGCTTCCAGCAGGGAAACTGATGAGGTGGAGGAGCAAAAGGGGCAGCTGCTCTGGGGACCAGCAATTTAAAAGGGCCTGGAGCTCCCACCCACCATGGCAGTGGCCAGGAGTCCAGGGCACTTCAAATTACCACCTGATCCCCAAGGCTTCCAGGTGCCATTGCTACAGCCTCAGAGCTGCTGGCTGCCATGGCAGCAGCTGCTGTGAGGCACTAGCTGGGGGAGTATGGCCCCAGCCCTTCCTCTTCTGCCTGAGGCACTGGCCCTTCTGGAGGGCCCACAGCCACATGCCCCTACTTAACCCACTCTAGCTTAAAGGTGCCACAAGGAAGGCAAAATACTCTTTGGCCCTCTGCCAGCTGGTCCATGGAAGAAAAACAGGTAATCAGCTACATCTGCAGCATCTGTCAGGCTGGGTAGGCATGGGTAGGGCAGGTTGCTGGGTCCCTTGCACTGAGGTAAATCCTGAGAGCTGGATAATGCTGGCCAATCAGAACCCCTCTTCCCAGCTTGCTAATGGGGGCTAGAGGCTCCCAGCGGGAGAAGCTACTTATTGTTCTTTTGCGAGTGCCTCCTTCCCTTGCTCTTGAAATGTCCATCTTTCTGGCAGGCATCAAATTCCACCACCTGTTGATGTGGGTGGCAGGTTGTTTTATTTTAATACTAATTTGGGTAGGTGTGGTGCATGGAGAAGGCAAAACACAAAGGGCAGGTCTACACCACCGGCTAAAGTCAGCCTAAGTTACAAAACTCCAGCTATGGTGGCTACAGTGCACAGGGTCAATGGGAGAAGCTCTCCCGTTTACTCACCTTATGTGTCTCACTCTGGTGGAGTACCAGAGTCAATGGGAGCACTTTTGGCACTTGATATAGCAGGTCTTCACTGGACCTGCTAAAATGACCCCGCGTGGATCAATTGCCACAGTTTTGATTCATATGGTAGTGGAGATAAGCCCAAAGAAACTGAGAAGGGAGTCAGAACAAGAAAGACTGAAGGAGAGTGAGGCAGATAAAAGAATGATGACTGACCCTAAAAGTTTTCTGGGGAAAATTTCAGCGAAGATTATTGAATGCAGATAGAAGAGAGTGCTTGTGGTTCTGTGAGCAAAAGAAGCAATTTCCTGCTAATTAATTCTTTCTGTGTACGTGCTATGTATTTTCTTTGTAATTAAACAAAACTCTATCAAAGAAATACCTCCCTACCCCCAATCTCTACTCTGAACTGGAACACCCAGAGGAACCCAAATTTTGACTAGCCACTTGGATCCAAAGGGGCAACCTTACTGCCAGAAGCAGGATCTAATTTCCAAGGAGAGAGAATATGTACTGATGTTCCTGCTGAACCAAAAAGCAAAAAGATAATAGAGGTGCTTGCAGAAATCAAAAATGGCCTGCAAGATTTAAAATAACACTTGAAGCAGGAATGGGAGATTCCACAGAAGGATCTAAAGCAGCATCTGGAGGATTTCCAGTAAAGGCTGAGGGCTTCCTTGCGCATAGAGGTCAAATCTATAGTGGAACAACAACTAGACTGATATATTCTAAGGGCAGAATGGACCATTATGATCATCTAGCTGCTGCCCAGCCCATATAGTGGAGTCTGAGGAGGCGGCTGCCCACCTGGCCCTGCAGAGTCATGGAAGGCAATTACCTGGATGAGGAATTGAGCCAGCCAAAGGATTTAGGCAATATCAGAGATATAAGTAGATGAATAATATCTTTTATTGGAGAAACTTCTATTGATGGGAGACAAGTTTTGCATTTTGGAAGGTGAGATGGTGGTGGTGGGGGTGAGGATGTTGATCGTTGTAGTAGTGGACATATGTCAACAGGTTTTGCATGCATTTCTTGTTCTGGCAGAGTCTGGTATTGCTTTGAGTTGGTGTGTCCTGATCTATAGGGAGCTTGCTCCTGATGATGACCTTGGAGAAGTTGGGAGTTGTTTAAAAGCCTTAAAAGGGAGCTCAGGACAGACTTCTTTTAGGATGTGATCCACAGTGAGTATGGGTTGCAACTGTTTGATGATACCTCCTTATGGGTTCCAGTGCCAGGTGTTGCATGATTGGGGTATGTGGTTAAAAGGGTTTATTTCTGGTTGGAAGCAAGTTCTCTAGTCACATTTGGGTCACCTATTCCATGATGTGATATACTTCTCTGTTGAAGTGTCCTTGTTTGGTAAAGGTGGTTCTAAGTGCACTAAGGTATATATCCCAGACATAGTCCATGGTATCTGAATGTCTTGTGATAGATAAGAGATTTCTTGAGTTGGTTACGTAGGGAGGGTGATCCACATGTTTATTACATATAGGGTTCCATTGCTGACACTGATCATGGTGTGTAGGAAGTTGATGCTAGTACGGGAGTGTTCTAGAGAGAATTTAATGAATGGGTGGTGGTTATTGAAATTATGATGGAAATGCTAAACAATTTGTTCTACCTTGTATTTAGCTGTGACATTCATACAGAATATTTCCCACCCAGACCTGATCCTGAAGTTTAGTTCTGTGGAAACTCAAAAACTTGTCTCTCTCCCCAACAAAAACTGATGTAATAAAAGATATAACGTCACCCACCTTGTCTCTTTAATATCCTGGGAGCAGCTCTCATGATGCCACAGCTCATTACCTTTGAGGCAGAGAAAATCTCTGTGAGGCTTATTTGGCTCAGTTCAACATTATAGCTCAAATGAATGGCTGGGATGAGGGACCATGTCATGTTACTGGATTTTAAGGGGAGCAGCCAGATCACTGCTGCACTCATGGGGTGGGGGGGTATTTGCCCCAAAGTGTATACAAAGGGGGCCATGTAAGGTGTCACATGAAACTTTGTGTTCTACTGATTCTGTGTATGCAATCTGTATGTGGAGTTATAAACATGTACTCTGTAAGGATGCTGGAAAATTCTCTGTCTGTGGCTGAGCAATGGGCAAGGAATGCTCAGCCAATGGCTTTGCTAATTAGCAAGGAGACAATGAAGCTCTAGATGCCAATACACACCTGAGGAATGTGACTGATACCTGCAAACCAGCCAGGGCTTAAGGGCTACCAGCATGGGATGCAGGGTAGGTTGTAGGACCATGTGACCTGCTACAGCTTGGAAGATGCCAGGGGAGGTATATAACTGCCATGTGGCACCCTCCATTTGGTCTTCAGTTTAGCTCCTTATCCCAGATGCAGCCTTTCAGGGAACAATGAGCTGGAAAGAACTGTGGACCCATCCTGACATAGGATGTACACCAGAGACTTTTAAGATAGCAGTTTATAACATCTCTGCTAAGAGCCTGTATCGAGAATTGGGTGATTCGATGCATGTAATGTATTATCCTTTAACAGCCTTACTCTCATGCTTTTCTTTCTTTTAGTAATAAACCTTTAGATTTTAAATTCTAAAGGATTGGTTCAGTGTGATCTTGTGGGTAAGATCCAGGGTGTATATTGACCTGGGAACTGTGGCTGGTTTCTTGGGACTGGAAGAACCCGTTTGGGGTAGGTGAGATTGGGTTCTGTAACCCCTCACCTGTGTGTTAGGCCCGGGGCTGATTGGGACACAGGAAGAGCTGGGGTGTCAGAGGGGTTTTGCTCATGAGGCTTCTGACTGGCCAGATTGGCAGCTGAAGTGTTTGGTGTGACTGGTTTGTGGCCTGTTTGGGAAGGTCTCCAGTCTGGGGCTATAAGGAGCCCTGAGTTTGAGCAATTCGCCCTGAGCAGACACCCTCAGCTGTGCCCAGACCCAGCCTGATCTGTCATAGACTGAAACAAGTTTTTACTAGCAGCCAATTTGGTTGGCTCAACTCTGACAGTGTTGCAGAACTAAACCCAGAAAAGAGATGGAACTAGCCATTTCTTGTTCAAGTCCTTGACATAAGGTTTAGAGCTAGTCATCAGTACGAGTTGGCAAAGGCATAGATCAGAGCTAAAAGAAGAGGAGAAGTAACCCCACCTGAACTAGTAGAGTACCTACAGAGGCTTGTGTTCCTGGCACACCCAGATATCTCTGAGGCTCTCCAGAATAAAGCGGCAATGGACCAATATATAGCTACTCAGCTGGACTTGGTCTTGAGGATCAAGATCAAGAAAAGGAGACCAAAGACCCCGAAGCTGTGGAAATTGCCATAGAAATTGAAACTTTTCACGCAGCAGAGCATCAGAAGGAGTAGCAGCAGGTATTGTGGAAGACAGAGGCTGATTGCCAATACACAAGTTTTGTAAGTACAACTCTGTGTCTAGTATGTGAAATGAAGGAGGGGATTCTAATCTGGCTCATAATCATACTGAATGATTAAAACAAACTGGAAAATTGGAAACAGTTAAATTAAATGCTGATATTGTGACACAATCAGCCACAGAAAGGATTGTTACACATTTTAAGGAAGACTAAGACTGACTGTTGCAGATTGCAGTTCAGGAAATGGAGTCACACACACAAAAAAGGAGCAAAGTTTGGTGAAGGTACATGGGTTAACCCCTCTGTTTTTATTTCGATCTGGACGGTTAAACAACAATAATGAGAATTTGGTTAATAACTGCAATTAATGCCAGGAAACATATCTTACAAATTCAGTCTGAAATTCCCCTTAAATATATGGGCCATGTGAGACAAATGGATTATAAGCAATTGGTTTGCAGTGAATGAATGTCCTTCAACGCCTCTGATTCACACTGCCCCTTTCTGTGCTTTCCTTATGGCGCTGATGTCTGGTTGCTCAAACTCTCTGGACAGGCATGCTGCCTCAGCCCCCCATCCTACCAGAAAAGTTTCCCCCTTGTTCTTGCACAGGTTATGGAGCACACAACAGGCTGACACCATAAACGGGATGTTGCCTTCTTTGAGATCCAACCAGATCAGGAGACTCCTAAACCTCCCCTTTAAACATCCAAATGCACAGTCCACCACCATTCTGTACCTACTCAGCCTGTTGTTTAACTCCTCCTTGCTGGTGTCCAGGCTGCCTGTGAGGGCTTCATGAGCCAGGAGAGCATGGGGTAGGCTGGGTCGCCAAGGATCACTATTGGCATATTCACCTCTCTGACTCTGATTGTCCAGTCAGGGAAAAAAGTGCCAGTGTGCATCTTTCAGAAGAGGCAGGAGTTCCAAAAGATGCGTGTGTCATGCACCTTTCCTAGCCATACACTGATGTCGATGAAGTGGCCCTTGTGAACCACCAGCGCTTGTAGCACCATGGAGAAGTACCCTTTGTGGCTGATGTACTCCAAGGCATGGTGGTCAGGGGCCATGACACACATGAACATGATGATGCTTTCCTGCACACTGAGCTCCATGCTCGTGGTGTTCTGGCATCTGTGTGGGCAACCAGGGCACCAAAAGGTGTGAGCACACTGCCTCTCTTTTATGTCACATGAGGGGAAAGGGACTGGAGGAATGCCTTATGGGATGCTGCTGACGTGAGCCCTTGTAACAATTCGCTGCTGAGATTTGGACCCAGTGGACACCATGAGCATGGCACAGACTGCAAAGCTACCCATAGTGCCCCACTCTCTGAGTGGATGGCAGGCTGCCTAATGGGGACACACTATTTCAGGCAACATTTGATTCTTGCCCATAGTGAGGACAGGACGTACACCTTTGACTTCTCAAAATCAGGTGTCCAGAAATTGACCATAGTAGATTTGTCCTTATCTCATTGTGTAGACGTGCCACTGGTAAGGGTGCACACTGCCAACACAAAGAAACAAGTCTGTGCACACACAAATGATTTGATAACTGCAGTGGCTGTATACCTGTATAAATAAGGTCAACATAATTTTGCTATACAGATATGGCTAAGCATTCAAGCTGAACAGAGTTCTTCCTCAGAAAGACACTGTAAGAGCACCTTGTCTCTCTAATATCGTGGGGTCGCCAAAGCTACAACACTGCATTCAACAACTTGGGGGGGGGAGAAGAAGAGAGAGAGAGACAGACCCTAAAGAAGCAGTTGAAAGCATGGTGGCTGATGCTGGAAGCAACCTGGGAAAAGGTTTTTCAGTCATTGTGCAGGCTGAAAAGAATGTTCATGGAGCTGTTTGCAAAGAAAAGTTACTTCCTGCTATTTGATTCTTTCTGTGTTTGATGAGAAAGTCTTGGTAAAGAAACAAAACTGTACAAAGCAATGCCTGACTGCCCCCAAAGTCTATTCCCAATTGGTTAGCGCTTAGAGCCTAAACTTTGACTAGCCAGTTGGGTAAAAAACGGGCCATGGTATTCTTACTTAGACAACAGATAGAACTAGTCCAAAGAAATGAGCCCAGAAATCTTTCAGGCTCCCAAATGACCAGGACCTCAGTTTAAAGTCTCACGAGAAAAATGTTTTCCTCCACTAATGCCAAGGACATTGGTTCAGTAATTAGGAGTATGATTATTTACCAGAATAGTTATTCCCAAATAAAGATATATTATATTGCCTATTCCCCTTCCTGTATATTTTAACTACCGTACATCTGCACCAAGAGATTTGTTCAGTTTTAACTATACTTGTCATAGTTAAAGTGAGACACCTTTTGTATTTAGACAATGCTTTAGTTTTCCAGCCAAATACCAAATGAGTTAATCCTTGCATAGCTTTTGACAGCTGAATGGTTTCTAACTTAAGATGGTACAGAAGCACTGTACATGTGTAACCCACACACCTTCTGGGTGTGATGTACTGTCCTATGTAGTAGTACTTAGATCACTTACAGAGAGAAAAAACATCATCTTTCATTGTGACTGATATTTCTCCTCCACCCCCATCACCATATCATCAGTAGTAATAGGTAACACTTAACTGGTGATATGGCTTATTTTGAGCACCAGACCATTAAAGAAACCAGCACTGCTGCTTTTATGTCCAAATTTGTGTTGATACAGTCAGTAGCTAGCATTAATTACATTATTTCATTTAAATGGTATTTTATTTTCTCTCCTTTATGCTAATGCACTCATTTCAATATTTATTTCCACTGTCACTCACTTTTTTAGGAGATAATTATGAGACCAAGATTTTCCTCTGAATATAGCTCTGTACCATTTGTCCTGAAAAAAATGCAGAAGAACGGCTTTTGCACAAGAGGGGGTTTTTGCAGAAGAAGGAGCCGTGTAGATGGCTCCTTTTTGTACAAAAGCCTCTTGCGCAAAAAGCGGCTGCTCATTAATTATGCAAATGAGGCTCAGTGATATTCCACCCTTAGCCTCATTTGCATATTTATTGCACAAAACCAGCGCAGTGTAGACATAGCACCTGTGTGTATGACACTTTCTATTCAGAACAGAGGCCAGCTGCCAGTATGCCACTGGCCTCCTCTCTCTAAGTATACAGATCACCTCCTATAGGTCTTGAGATTTGCCCATTGGTTGAGAGAGGCTGGGGGAATACAGTGAAACCTTTGTTATCTGGCATTCTGTTAACCAGAAAACTTTGTTAACTGGTATTGCCCCCAGCCACAATACTGTCACATCTTCAGGCACACAGGCCTGGCTTGGTTTACCATGAGTGTCTTAACAATTTTTGATTTAAGAAGTACTAATCATCTTTAACTCAAAATAGAAATGTGAGACCAACTACCTCACATGATAAAACTACCAATATTAAAAACTTGCATTTTACTATTATTGTCCATTGTTTTTTCCTAGGGGGATGGGACCCTAGGAAAAAGTTATCCGAATTTTTAGATAACCAGAATGCCCTAATCCCCAAGCATGCTGGATAACACAGGTTTTACTGTATTTATTATTCCTCTACCAAAACCATGAAGAACCTCAAGAAAAGTTAAAGAGACACGGTTAATTTAGCTAATTTAAATAAAAAGGTAAACACACCTTTAGGTTCCCTATGACCTGTTGCGTTACTGGGCCTACAAATTTACTTAATTGTAAGCTCCATCATTAGATGTATTTGAAAGTTCATGAGATTATACAAGCACCTGTAATAGCATATTGTTGAAAAGTAGGTCAAACTGCTTTTAATAATGAAAGTTATAAACAGGTGCACAAAAGAATCAGAGAAAAACTAAATTAATCCTGACCAAAAACAGGCCACATTGATGTGATTCAAGAACTATGTTGGAATCATTCTGGGTAAAAACAGAGGATGTGGAACCAGAAATTAAAAAAAAAATTGGCAACTTTGATATTAGACCTAACTGGAGGACAAAATAATGATGGGCTGGGCTATTGCACCCTCCACTGCCTTTTTGGGTCTTTAAAGAGACAGACTCAGGAGGAGGAAGAGGGTAATGAAAACAGATGGAGGCTACTGGAGCAACCATCATGACTGCACCCCACCATTTCCTGGGACCCCAGGCTTTCTTCATCCTAATCCTGAGGATTGTCCTTACCAGCCAGGCCAGAGAGAGGGATCTAGATAACATTGCTACCCTTACCAGCTCCAGCTGAATCCCAAACCAGCCCCTGAGATGCAACAGAATGGCACATTATCAGTGCAACAGCAACAGCTCCAAATCCTTTTCAACTTCTTCTCTTTCAACCGTAAGAGTAGTTATTGGAGACTGCCAAACAAATATTATTTTCTTTCTAAAAACTCTCTCCCACTAGGAGGAAAAGGAAGTTATTAAGATGAAAGTCTTTCTACATTAGATTTCAAATGCTATAATTGTTTTGGCTTCTTCTCTTTAACTTTATTAAAATGCTAAAATGATTTTAATGCTATGTTTCCATGCGACTAGGCAGGCTGAGGTCTTTGTATGCCAAACCACAAACCTTCTTATATCACTATTTAATATTGGACATTGACTGGGTTTTGTTAACATTTTGGGGCTCCTATAAAACATTTAAATGAAATAGTCCTCTGCCAATTCTTGTGGTTTTACAGTAACACCCTCCACTTGTCAAAAATGTGTTCTCATCTAATGCTTTGTGAAACAAACAGGAAACTGACTATCCAGCTGAATATACAGGGAAACCGACAATACAAAATGAGCTGCCAAAATACACCAAGTAAAAAAGTGACAAAAGGGTTGTCTTTCCTTCTGCTTTCAGTTACATAGTAATTTAGGTGTCACCTAACAATAATAGATAGAAAATGTTCAGACACAAGCACAATTTCAAAGTAGATAGTGTCTACTGAAGCTGTCCATGGAACTCCTCTTTAGCTCCATTCACTTCTTTTGGGGCCAAAATTTCACCTCAGGACAGCATCTCACTTTACAGGTTAATACATTAGGAAAATATTAGCACACATTTAAATGGGGATTTGTGTCAAGGAAAGGTCAGCTCATCCTATTCCTGTAGACTGGTTCAAAGGGGCTGCAGACAAGAGAAATACTCAGAGTGCAAAAGACTCTATAGGGCAGCCAGGTCTGCATCCCCCTGCTGCAGGAAAAGCCAGCATAGAGGGATTCTTGGATAGCTGAGGCATCCTTATACCTCATCAATTTCACACTCCTACAATAAGGCTACTACAGAGGGGTACAAATTAGCACAGTTCTAATGCACCTCCTGGGCTAAATTGACTTTTCAATACCAGGACAAAAGAAACATAAACCACCTTCCTTTGTCCCTCCATCAGCTTGGTGCAGGCACAGGGATGAATCTGGCCCAGAGAGATTAGAAGGTTTGTCTAAGGTCAAGCAGGAAGTCTACAAAAGAGCTGGAAGTAGGATCCAGGCCTTCCAAATCCCAGATCAATGCCCAGGGCCAGCTCTAGGTTTTTTGCTGCCCCAAGCAAAAAAAAAATTACCCCCCCCACGCCCCACAAAAACAACAACAACAATGGAAAAAAATTCTGTTGAAGGGGGGAGAGGGAGACCGAAGTTGCTGAGAAAGAAAAAAAAAAAAAAAAAGGACTCCAAGACTTAAGCCAAAAAAATAAAAAAAAATAAAACAGCACTTTAAGCCTTTAAGAGTGAGTGCATGGATAGGAACAGGGGAGCTTCCCCTAGGTCTTTTGGCCGGCAGCCATTTTGTGAAACCAGGTAAGCATGGGGGCTAGGGTGGGGGAGAGGAGTGTGTGTGGGGGGGGGGTTCAGGCTGCGGGGGAGGCCGGGCTCTGAGTGTTTGTAGGGTTGCCAGGTGCCCAGCATTTTCGCCTCCTGGCCGGGGAAAAAAATCAGAAAATACTGAACATCTCAAGTGTCCGGTATTCTCTGAATTTTTTTACCGAACAGGAGGCGAAAATACCAGACTGTCCAGGTGGATACCGGACACCTGGCAACCCTAGGCAGGAA
>CM057848.1:44465792-44480045 GCA_030068395.1 Apalone spinifera | reverse complement strand
AACGCATCCAAGAGAAGCACCAGAGTGCCCGGGGCAGCTCTGGCTCCATGTTGCCTAGTGCTGTGATGTCCCGAGTGAGGGCAACCAGAGCACGCAGAGACAAAATACTTTGCTGTCCCTCATTGAAGTAGACAAGCAAGCAGGGAAACCTGAGAACTGGCTGTCCAGGCGGTGAGAGGGGGGGAAGGGGTCCCTTTAAGCACAGACCTCAGATAGCCTCAGGCAGCAGCCCCACACAGTAAGTCCTGACCTGGTGCTCTGGTGGAACTAGTTCCGGCCAGCCTTAAATGCGATTCAGCGTCCACTCAGTGTGGACACGCTATTTCGAAATTGCAGAAAGCTATTTCGAAATGCATTTTGTGTGTAGACACGTTATTTCAAAGTAAGCTATTTTGAAATAACTATTTCGAAATAAGATATTTCAAAATAACACTGTAGTGTACACATACCCTTACATAGCATCAGGTATCCCCTTGTACAAATTCTCTTCTGTTAATTTGGCCCTCCCACTGCGTCCCCATTTAGTCCATCCCTTCTGAGCTGCAAAGTCCAACAAAATCGCTGTCCAAATGCCTCCTCTAAGCTACTATACCAATATGTAGTGGGCTAGGCTTTCCAGCTACACTGGGTTCTAGCCTGTAACCAGTAATCCAGGTCTGCTCAGTCCCCTTCCTTGTTCCTGTTTTCCAGTGCTCCTTCCAGCCAATCACCCTTTTCCCCTTGCCTGTTTCCAAGTTTACCACAGTAGCCTACTTTATTCTTCATGGCTACTTCTTCAGTCCTTATTCTGACAAATTCCTGTTTAAGCCAGAAGGACTACCTGAAGGAGTAAGGACTATATATGCAAGTAAGAGTTGCTGTGCTGGGGCCTAAGAATAGATGATTATACTCAAATCTGCATATGTCAGAGTCGCTATATGTAGGAGTCATATGACATAGCTGAATGAACACATTTTTGGAAAAATCTAACCAGATTGAATTAAAAATCTAACCAGATTGAATTAACCAGATTGAATGAAACACTCCTCATATACAAAGGCCCCATTAAAAACAGGATGTTGTCATTTTTGAATGTGTCTGCTAACAAAAGACTATCATACAGATTGCAATTTAACAGGCTTAACCCTACTTGCCTTAAGTATTCACTGAAGTAGAATGACTTCATTGGGATCATTTTTGTGAGTCTAGGAGGATTTGACCAACATGTAGGGAGCCAGCAATTAGTGTTCATATGTAACAGCAATATTTGGAAAGGCTACATTGACCTACTACTGTAGTAAAACTCCAGCAGCCAAGCTGCATGACTTCCCTTTTAATTCTATGTTTATTTTTATAGCAGGAGAAATCTGGCTCTTTACAAATAATCAATCTAATTCAACTACTGACACTTTTCTGGTACTGGAGAAGGCCCGAATCAGATATATGACTACAGTGGAATCCATGAAGTTACAGTGGTGTAAAACTTATATACACACTCTTTTGCTCTCTGGTGTTAATTGCAGCATTCACATTTTAGCATGTGGACCTTAACTACAGTTTATTAAAAGCGCTATCATCATGCATACTCTGACATGTATGAAACATCTTATCCTAATCCAAATGTTGGAAAGAAAAGAAACAAACAAACAAACAAAAACCTCATCACGGGTTCTCAAATAGCTCTTCAAGCTTTTACAATCCAAACAGAAAGTAGTTAAAGTGGACCAAAACCACATTCATTCAAGGGAGTGTTATATAGTCTGGTAAAAAGTGAGATCTGTGTAGGGAGAAATTAATGTTCTTCTGCAAGAAAATTGAATCCATGTACAATGCATTTTTCTTACAGAGAGTGACAGTTGAAAAATCCTCACAAAGCATGGCCAACCCTGAAATGATACAGTTACAGTAGTGTTCACAGACCCCCTGCCAGGGGTGTGTGGTTTTAAGAGGGCCTGATGATTTAAAAAGGTCTATGGCTCCTGCCTACGCCACTACAGTTGCAATGGCAGCAGCCAGAACCCCAGGCCTTTAAATCACCACAGGGGCCCTGGGCAATGTGTACCACTGAAGGGCTGGGGGAAGCTAGCCCCAGCCCTGCTCCTTCTGTCTGAGGCCTTGCTCCTTCCAGGGGACCCTAGAGCCAGAACCTCCCACCTTGCCCCTGTTGGCCTCCCTGAGTGTTCATGAAAATGAGGCAGAAGTAACATTAGTTTGAGAGCATGCAATCTAATCCATCTAGCTGCCTAAGCATTTACTTCTACGACCCATATTTCTGTAGTATCTGAGTGCCTCACAATTGTCAATATATCACACGCAATCTGAATTAGGCCTCGCGTTTGGTTTTCAGAGGCAAAGATTCGGGTCTCTTCTTCTCTAGAGCTGTCTCCACTGTTTTTCTTACATCTTAGCTTAACAATTAACCTTGTTCAGAACAAGTGTGTTCGACACAGTGCTGAAAACGCCTACAGCATCCGGTGACTCATGATGGCTTCCAAACCAGTGTCACTGACACCAGTGGAGCTGAACCAGTGTTGGCAACAGTGGAAAATTTTCAGAGACTTTTTTTAAGCATAGAGAGGGTATTTGAAGTTCCCAATTCATCCCTCCAACTTGCTGATTGTGGCTGGATGAAATTTTTCAAACTAATAATTTATTTGCCATAAAATACAGTTTCAGGTTGATGAAAAATGTATGCAAATACAAGTCAGAGTCAGTGAATAGTTTCAAAGGGGAAAAAATAAGATTTTTTTTGAAAAAGTCAAAGTGTTGCATTTCATTATTTTCAAAATAAAAAGTTGTAACTTCCATTCAAAATGACATTTTCCTTTGGAATTTAGTTAGATTTATGTAACAAACCAAAAGGTAAAAAACAGACAAAATTGAAAAAAAAAAGTTTCATGCTGAACGAAATATTTAGTTCAAACCAAAATGAAAGTTTTTCATTTTGTCATGTCAGCAAGAAAAAAACAGAACATTTATGTTTTGGGTTGACCTGAAACAATTTTTTTTGTTTGCTCACAGAACCAAAAAAAATCAATTATTTGCTCAATTTTGCTACTAATTTCAGACCCCTCCCTTACCATATATGATTTCACTGCAGGGTTCCTAAGCTTGGGAATTAATTTACCAGTGGTGTTGGACCCAGTGATGTGCTAGTCATATCATGTGAACTCCACATTCAGGGAACTTTTCACAGGGGTAGTCTCAGTGTAAGATGTGAATGGAACAAGGAAGATGGGAATCAGCACAAATGACAAGAGGCAAGCCCATTGGACCATGAGCAGAAGGAGCTCTTGAGAACTCTTGGGGGGGGGGGAGGAATAATCTGGTGGTTGGTAAAGGTTTCCTGGGAGGCAGGGACGGAGGGAGGGAGAGAGAACCAAAATCCAAGTCATAGATCAGAGAAAAGGGAGTGGAAACCTCAGAGGTACGGGGGAAGGGAGGGCATGGGGTGAGAATTGCTAGGTTAAAGAAGGGCACCACAATTATTTAGAACCAGAACGTTCCTGATATTCACATTCCAAACCAAAGCTCGTCAATATAGGTTACTCTTATTCATGCACATCCCTAGTGTGGGCAGGTCCTAGCCATACCACATAGCTGTGCCCATGCACCTCTATCCTAAACAGAAGCAAACCTGCCTCTCAGGGCTGTGTCTCCCTGAGGCAGAGACTCTCATGCTTGTGAAATATTTCTGACATTCACACAGGAGGACTAATGTGAGATAAACACCCCCAGAGGGGAAAAAAACCCCATTGCTTCATGTCAGTATTTGAACTAGAGCCACCAGTGATTACTGGATTAGTACATTGTCCCCTGTGACCACCCACTCCCTTACTCCCTGAGAAAGTCTAATTCAGTTTCAATGTTGAGGCAGTTAGATGCCAAAAGTCTGTCACAAATACAGCATTAGAAAACTCACATTAAAAAAAATCACCATAGTTCTTCCATAGTGCTTTACATGTGCAGATAACAATGCACTATACAAAGAATGGTAAATGCCACTATCTCCATTTTGCAGATGGAATAAAACAGGTACAGAGAGGTGAAGTGGGTTGTTCAAGGTCACGCAGCAGGTCTGTAGCAGAGCTGGGACTACAACCAGACTCCCATATCGGTGCCTTTCATTATCTCGTACCTACCCAATGTGGCTAGCACATACAGTAATTAATTTTCTTCCTTCTTCTTAGGTTAAAGTCAGGCACTAAAGTGAAGATGACTATTACTGTATCTCTTAGGTAAGAATTCTTTTCCTGCCAGAACAAAACAGCCCTAGCCCTTTAATAAGTGGAGGAAACAAAGTTATGCCTCACACGGTGCAGACGTGTGAAATTATCAGTAGTTACTTGCTGAGTTTCCAAACAGCAACTAACCCTAGAATTTCAGTTTCATGCTCCAGCTATCTGCTTTAAAAAAAAGAGGTGGGGGAAGGGAAACCTACTGCAATGCGAAGACATTTGCTTCATGAGTGCTAAACACTGCATTCTGTTTAGGTGTATATTTTCTCCTGAAGGATCTTCTTTGGTGATAGTGTACAGGACCACCTTAGAATCATAGGGTTGGAAGAGACCTCAGGAGGTCATCAAGTCCAACCTCCTTCCCAAAGCCGACCAACCCCAACTAAATCATCTCAGCCAGGATTTTATCAAGCCAGGACTTAAAAACCTCTACTGATGGAGATTCCACCATCTCCCTACGTAACACATTCCAGTGCTTCACCACCCTCCTAGTGAAATAATTTTTCTTAATATCCAACCTAGACCTATCTAGTCCCCCTTTCCGGCAAAAAGAGATTTAAACTATAGATCAGTGTGAAATCATAGAATTGGGGGAGGAAGATCCCTGGTAAATGACTCTCTGCACATTCCTCTTTAAAAACATTGGCAATAGATCATGCTTCTTGATTACATTTAGGATATATCTAGACTACACCTCTTTGCCGACAGAGAAATGTAGATTAGGCACATCGAAATTGCTAATGAAGCAGGGATTTAAATATCCCATGCTTCATTAGCATAAAAATGGCCACCACTTTTTTTCGACATGGAGCTTTGTTGGAGAAAATTGGCAGTCTAGATGCTGATCTTTTGAAAAATAAATCCTTTTTTGAACGATCCTGTAAATCTCATTTCATTAGGGATAAAGGGTCTTTCGAAAAAGGCTTTATTTTTTGAAAGATCAGCCTCTACACTGCCATTTTTCTCCGACAAAGCTCCATGCCGAAAAAAAGTGGTGGCCATTTTTATGCTAATGAAGCGTGGGATATTTAAATCCCTGCTTCATTAGCAATTTCAATGTGCCTAATCTACATCTCTCTGTCGGCAGAGAGGTGTAGTCTAAACACACCCTCAGGGTATGTCTACGCAGCAAAGTTATTTCAAAATAACAGTCCTTATTTCGAAATAACTTTCCTAGAGTCTACTCAGCCAAACCGCTATTTCAAAATAAATTCTAAAGCGCTATTTCAAAATGCATTTTGTGTTTAGATGCGTTATTTTGAAATAAGCTATTTCGAAATAACTATTTTGAAATAAACTATTTCAAAATAACACTGTAGTGTAGACATACCCTCAGAGTGCTGAATTACATGTCAGTTGAAGAGTTCCCTGATTCTCAACCCTGGTGCCAGTTGAGAACAGTGTGGAGGCTACTCTAGCCTCCAACAACTCTTTATGGTGCCTTTGGGATGATACATCAAGGAAAAAAGACTGATGCCTGGCACAGCTATAAGGAATATACCATAAATATTCCTTCCTCAACATGTCATGTGTGGCAGGTAAGGTCAGTGATATGATGCAGACCCCTTACAGGCATGGCTGATGCAGACTGGCACTATCTGGAAGGGATTCCCTGCAGTATGGCTACTACTTTTTGCCAGAATGAGGGACTAAGGTGGTCCTGTATAGAATCACCAAATAAGGCCATCACCAGATACTGCCAGAGAAAGGAGCTGTAGATAATATGTGCAGGCTACCATCAGCAAACAGAACATTCTTTTTCCCTAAAGGAATGTTGTGGTTGCTGGGCTTAATGGAAAAGAATAGTATTCATGGGGAAACACCCATTCACTCAGAGGAAGTGAAATGAATAGGGGCTAGGGAAATCTCAGAGGATGGGGCTTGACTGGTATATGTGGCAGCATCACAGTGTAGCAGAAGAAATTGCATGGGAAAGTAAGGGTTACAGCAAGGGGATTGCTCCATATTTACTTTTTACTTATGCAAAAAAGATAATTATGGGTCTCAAAGTTTTGTTTTAGCTACCAAACTTGTAAAGTCATTAAAAAAAGTTCAGGTTGCTTTGACAGGATTTATTTTGCCATGATCTCATGTTTATTTGCAGTAATTAAGTAACCCTCCTTACGTTCATTATTAATCAAGTCCTGTATCAGCCGCTGCATTATCTTGTCTGGGCTCAATGTCAGTCTTACAGGCCTGTAATTATTTGCCCATTGGCCCTCTTAAAAAAATGGCACAATAGTAGCTTTCTTCCAATCTTCTGGAACTTCACCAGTGCTTAGAAACTTCTTGACAATCAATATTAACAGTACAGCAAGCTCCTCAGCCTATACTTTTAAAACTTTTTGGAGCAAGTTATTTGGACCTGCTGATTTTAAAATATTTAACTTTAACATCCTCCTCAGATACTAGTAGATTAGAAAGAGAATTGTCATCATTATGGGCATGTCTACACAGCAGGACTAAAGCTGAAATAAACCACGCAACCTGAGTTATGTCAATTGCATATCTTAAGTCAAAATAATTTATTTTGTTCTTTTGGTGCTGGCTACACTGCAGAAGGAAGTCCAAGTTGGAGCACTCTTCCTCCGACTTCCCTTACTCCTCAAAAAATGAGGGTTATAGGAGTCGGAGTAAGAAGTCCTCCATCTGACATCATTTTAAAGTTATGTCGAAATAACTGCTTGCTGTGTGGACGTGGACTATATTATTTGGGAATAATGTCAGTTATTCCGAAATAAAGCTGCCGTGTAGATATAGCCTAAATGATTAAACTATTTCATCTGTTTTTTCCCAAATGCAGAACAGACCTATTTATTGAACACTTCTGCCTTATTTATAATTCTACCATTTCCACCTAGTAATGGACCTTCACCATTTTCAGGATTCTTTTTGTTCCTAATACATTTAAAAAACTTAAAACCTTATTGTCTTCAACTCTGATGGACACAGATTTCTCATGTTCCTTGGCTGCCTGTGTCAGTTTTCTACAATTCATAATTTCTGATTTACATTCATTACAATCTACTTCCCCCTCCCTTGCATTTGTGTTATATTGTATATATATAGGTTGGGTTTTTAACCAGCACAGCTGTCTTCCCCAATTATGGGATTCTGCATTTTTTAGAAATCTAGCACAGTGTTCTTAAATGATTCCCAATTGTCATTCAAATTTTTTCTGATTAATTTCTTCCTCCTAGCTGATATGTCCCTATTAAAGTGCTATATATTGCTAGACTATTTGTTTGCACGATGTAATCAAGTCGTGATCACTTGTACCTAAGCTTACATTCACATTTTAGTTTTGTGATTGTATCTTTTTCACATGTTACGAAAAGGTTTAATAGAATTTCCCCATATTGGTTACACTTTCTGAGTTAGGAAATTAGCATCTGTAACATTTAGAAATTCCAAGGATGTTTTAGTACTGGCAGCATAAGGCCTCTATTATATGTCACATTAATTGAAGTCCCCAAATCTCTTTCAGTTTTTTTCTCCTAAATATTGTAAACAGGTGCAAAAGGAAATGGCCGTCTTCTTTCCTAGTGTGGTTTGCTGGCCTATAGCAAATATCAATTAGTGTCCCATCTTGTGCTTTATCTGTTAGAACATGGCTCCATCAGCATTCAAGATAATTTTTCTTCCAAGTTATCAGTGATTCAAAAACAGGTAATGCCACTCCTTCTCCCCTTTTGACCATTCAGTCTTTCCTAAATAGGTTACAATCACTGATTTCAACATTTCATTGTGCTAGTCATCCCATAACATTTCAGTAATACCAACTAGACTGAATTTATGCTCATAAATGAGCAATTCCAATTCTGCTTGTTTTGTTTTTCCAGCTCCTAGCCTGAGAAATTCAATAATTTCGACTCTTCGTTTTTTCTTTGGTTCCATGGTTAATTTTGTTCTCAACATCTCCATTTCGTGCTAGCAGATTGCCCATGTTGTCCTCTCTTTACTCCCCCATTTTTGCTATTAGCTTAACTCCCTTAGAATATTTCTTTATCATGCCTGGGAGGGGGCTCAGCCTAGGCAGATTGAGCACATGGAAAAGATGTGCTGCAGAGACTCTCCAGGAGAGTGGCAGACTTTGCCTATTTACAATGTGCAAAGTCTGCCACTCTCGTGGAGAACCATAGAGAACCATCTTCCTCAGCTTTCCTGAAGTTTCCTTCCATAAGAACCCATGAATATTACAAGCTTCTGCTGACTCCACTAGCCAGCTTGTTCAAGTTTCCTTCCACTGAGGTGGAGGCCATCCAAGCAATATAGCCCCATAACCTCATAGAAGGTGAACCAGTGTTTCACAACACAACAGCCCTCCAGACTATGCCATTTACCTAGACAGATTCATTTCCAGAATCTTTTGACTTCTGTCTTTCTTTGCTCATTGGAAAATAAGGATCTCAGAAAATTGCTTGGATATTCTTCTTCAGCACACCTCTGAGTTTCTTGAAGTCATATATCAGCAAGATATCTTCCAATGCAGTCTCACTAGGCTGATCTGAACCATTACCAGTGGATTCTTGCTCACAGAATTCAGAAGCCAAGGCAATCTCAGGGTGCTTATTCTTGGCTCTGGGAAGCCAGCACATTGTTCTGCATTAAACCTCCAGCAAGGACTGTCTGCTTGCCTTGTGGATATTATCCTGGGAGATCTCCCCAGTCATTCTGCAAATAACCTCATTCCAGTCCTAGAATGTATGTGGTGGGGGAAGAGGGAAAGGGGAGGAATGAAAGGAGACATAGGGAGGAAATGAAGGGTAGAGCAAGTAGGAGATGATGAGTAGGAAGAAATAATGCAGAGTGGACAGAAGAACAGATATGGACAGGGATGAATATCTGTAGGATTCAGAGAGTTTTGCCAAGATATCTTTTTTTCACATGACACATATTTTGGATCTACTGGAGAGACTGTTACTGGAGAGGACTTGTCTCTGCCACTGGGCCTAAGTAGCTGGGGGCAGCATGGGCAGGGCAGAAAAGGGAAGAAGGACAATCCAGGAAACTACAGACCAGTCAGCCTTACCTTGGGAGCCAGCAGTGATGCTACTTCACAACTTCTTTGTCCAGCTGACTCTGGCTCTGCCTACTCTCAGCCAGTAGCAGAATCTGAACCTTGGAACAGAAACATCAAGAACCTGCTCCTATCCCTGCAATGGAGCTTTAAAATACTACCTATTTTGAAGGAAGAACTTTTTTTTTAATTGAAATTCAACAACATTCAATGGAATTCACCCTATCGGGCAAAGTACCTCCAGAAGAACACTGGAGACCGCTCTTTTGATGTAACTGCAATGAATAGAGACTGCTCCTTTGAAGTGTGCCGAAGTGCAACCATTTGCATTTTTACAACACTTTTTTTTTAAACACAAAGAAATTGTGAGGAGGTTAAAGGCCAAAAGCAGCAATCTAACCATCTCAAGCTTCTAGCACAGTATTTCCTAAAAAACTGTTACTTGAATTTTGGTACTTCCAGCTAATAGGAATATGCTAAACATTTTAGACCAAATACTCAAGTGGTCCTTAGCCTAGCATCTCTTCATTCATGCACAATCACTTGTATCATACATCTTAACCGGAACTACCCACTCATAGGTTTTAACGTGAATAAACACAATACTGCTTCTGGACCAATAAAAGCTGATCCGACTGGTTGCTTTTATTCCAAATTGGGATTGTCACTAGTTGGGGATTGGTGGCAAAAAAAAAATTTATGCTTTCCTCAACTTTCCCTCTGCCTCATTTTTAAATTAGTTTGAAACATTTTTTTGGCCATATGGCTTGGTTCAGAAATGAAAAATCAGTTTTCTGTGGAAAACTTCCTTCCCCCCTCAATTTTCTGACTACCTCCAATGCCTAGGAAAGTTGCCGAACATGTAAGCCAGATCCCTAAATGGAATAATAGGTAACCATTCTTCCTGGGTTTCAATTGTATCTGAATCAAAATATGTCCTGAAGATTTTAAACCTGGATACTTAAGGCTACTAAGTACACCTAACTGTGCTGGGGTATTTTGATCAAGTAGCAGAGCTCAAACTAAGTTGTTGCAGAAAATGACTGATAGTGATCCAGAATGGCATGGTATTTCAGCTAAAGAGTAAAATACCTTCTCACTTGAGCTGTTACAAGATATTGCCAAAATAAGCCACAGTTATTTATTCAGATTATGTTCCTTGGCTTTCCTTTCAGGGATAACTGCCAGAAAATAAATGAAGTATTCACTGACTCAAGAAGGCTGAAAAGACTGTCAAAAAATAAGTCTGAAGTGGGAATTTTCAAACAGCATAAGTTTCCCAGACCTGAAGAAGAGCTCTGTTTAAGCTCAAAAGCTTTTCGCACTCTGACCAACATAACTTGGGCCAATAAAAGATATTACCTCGCCCACCTTGTCTCTCTACAATGAACTAAGTGAAGCAGTTAGAAAAAGATTAATTTTCTATAGCTTTTAAATTTTTTTTATTTTCAAGGATATATTTTAAATGAATATAACTTCTGGGTTGTGACATGCCACTAATTGGCAGAGCCAAAAATAATGTTTTACTAATTTTACTTTCTGGAAAAGAAAATCTCTGAGTTCCACTTGTCTAAGTAAGACTTACATTAATCAGCCAAGTGATTTATTCTGCACAACTGGTAATTCTGTGGGTTCATTCCATTTTTATGATATGATAGAAAGAATGCAACCTACCTTTCTTTCTTTCTTTCTTTCTTTCTTTCTTTCTTTCACACACACACACACATCACTGACAGAAAAGGGCTGCCTTTGTAAGAATGCAGATGAGCACTAGAATTGTGGTTGATGGACATGTGAAAAACAGTGATGGTGCAGCAATCCAGAGTAGAGCAGTAGTGATTAGGCAAAAGCTTAAATGAAATGCACCTATCTAATTTGCAACAAAAGGTGAAGGTGAGGGAAGGACTGGTCTGTTGCCAAGTGGTATAAGTTACAGGGCTTGCAGCAACATGAGAAAACTGGACCACTGAAAGGTGGGTGAGGAAGGAGAGGAAAACACAATATTGAACAAGAAAGAGCACTAGAGCCTTATTAATCTGAGGTAAAGATACATGGTTCACTGCAATTTAAAATGTTTCCCTGGAAAGATACTGTTTTCTAAAAGTAGTATAAACAAATCTTGGCCATGCTGATCTCTCAGGTAAGCATTCATGAGAACTCATGACAGATCAGATTCAGTTATGGTCATGTATTACCCTTGTGACACTGGCAAACCAGGTGCCACGTCAGTGAGGCCCCTTGGCCTCACTGACCATTGACAAATGCACATTTGGAAACCAGTCTGGCTCACCTGTGAGTTAACATTGTTATAAGAACATGTTTAGACTTTATATACTATGACAAAGCTCCTACTCAAACTTGGTGGGTCCTGCACTTTCAGATGGATTGCTTGCCTCAAAGGCTCACTGCAGCCCTCAATTTAGGCACCACACTTAGGGCATCAATGTGCTGTTTGTTGAGCTACTGTCCTCACTGCCCAACATAAGATATAGAAATTAAACCCAACAGTCTTGGTGGACCCACAAGTGATACAGGGCTGGGTAAACCCCTTGGCTATGTCTGCACTTGTGGCTTCTTACGCAAGTATGGCTGTTCTTGCGCAAGAATCCGCAGAGTGTCCACACCGCCTGACCGCTCTTGCGCAAGGAAATTTAGAGTACCGCGTGGTAAGAGAGGGCTTCTTGCACAAGAGCTACGCTCCTTTTTAACAGGTATAAGCCCTCTTGCACAGGAGCTCTTACGCAAGAGGGCAGTATGGTCGCTCAGCAGGGATTTCTTGCGCAAGAGAGCCCTATGGCTAAAATGGCCATCAGAGCTTTCTTGCGCAAGAGAGCATCCACGCTGCCCTGGGCGCTCTTGCGCTAAAGCACAGCTGGCACATGGCACTGTGGATGTTTTCTTGAGCAAGACTTCTTGCACAAGAAACCTTGCGCAAGATGTTCTTGTGCAGGAAGCCGCCCGTGTAGACATAGCCCTTTTCTCCCCCAGCCAGTCATTTCCCTGAGTGGAAAATGGGGAAGCAGGTGTTGGGGAGAAACGAGGCCCATCCTCTACCCTAGGTTCCAGCCCAGAGCTCTGTAATAGCAGCTGCCTATTAAAGTCTGCAAGATAGCTACAAAATCCCTGAGCTATTTCCTCAGCACCTTCCTTATCTCAGGCTCTTCCTACTAGACACCTCTGGGGCTTGCTCCTCTTAGACTCTCTGTAGCACTCCCTCCATCCTCTCAACTACTCACACACTAGCTAGCTAACTGCAGAGAAGCTCTTTTTATAACCAGTTTCAACTGGTTCTTTAATTGGCCCCAGGTGTTCCAACAAGCCTTTGCTCACCTGTCTCTGAAAACCCACTTAATTAGCTCCAGGTGCTTAATTGCCCTGATTGATTATGGCAAGTTCCCACTGGCTCTGGACTAGCCCCTGCCAGTTTACCCTGGAAACAGAGATTTGCTCAATCTCAGGCTAATATACCTCCCTTTCATCACTCTCTTGTACTCTTCTGGCCTGATCCTGTCACAGTGCTTGTAGGAAGCTAGTGTATTAATTTTACTTATAGCAATTGTACCTCATGTTATAAGGTAAATATTTAAGTATTTGCTCTAAATTGTAAACCTCCTACAGTCGGGAGAGAAGAATTACCAAGTGTGAAATGCTAGTTTACAGCAGGAAGTTTACACCACTCTCAATAAAAGAAAACCCACAGACATCAGACCAGCCATTGTGGAACGTTGGGGGACAAAAACTTTGGTAATTGCTTCTCACCATACCCATGAAGAGGAGACATTATAAACACTGGTCCCATCAGCTTGAGCTCTGCAGAAAGAAATAAAAATCCCTGTCAAGAAGAAATGTTATGTGGCTTGGATGTCAGGGAGAAAACTTCTAAACATAAGCAAGGTATCGCCAGTTGTTTAGCTTGGGTGAGCCCTAAAAGAACATAGAAAGCTAGAACATTATAGCAGCTTATATTACTTTTCGGAACCTAAAATTATAACTCATTTATGTTTGTATGTTCATTAGCTTTAACTGTGTAAATAGATTTCACTTATTTCATCTTCCTAGTTAATACATTTTTAGTTAGTTTATTATAGAATTGGCTAGAAATGTTGTCTTTGATCTGAGATCTGAGATATTATTGGCTTGAGGTAAGTGATTGGCCCTTTGGGACTGGCAGTAACCTAAATATTGTTGTGAATGTTGGTGCAAGAGACCATCAATTATAAAGTCAAGTTTGCCTGTGTAACAAGATAGACCGGAATATCCAAGGGCACTGTCTATGAATCCATGTTAAGGCTGTACTTGAGGACTTCACATTTGATACTTGGTTGGTAAAATCTAATTATAGAATAAACAACCAATTTGGGGGGTACTATTTTTTAACAGTCTGCCTTGAGGTTGGTGCTCACCATTGTGAGCCACTCCAGACAGCTTGGCAACCTGAAATCCTGATACACACTTTCATTGGCTTCATTTTGAAGCACAAAGAATCCTGCAGCAGTGAGTCTCAGACTCTAGGACAACTTACTTGGGCTTACAGCAGGGGTGGGCAATAATTTTCGCGGGGGGGAGGACACTTAATGAATGTTGGTACATGGTCACAGTCCAGCTCCAAATACACTCTTCCCCCAGAAGGGGTAGGACTAGCCTCCCCCCAGAGTTGTCTGGGGAAGGAGACTTTGAATTAAAAATAAAGCAAAGGGCTCATGGCTCCTGGTCCCACTACTACTGTGTTGCTGAGCAGCTGCTTGGGGTTGCTGTGGCTATTTAAAGGACTCGCACCTCTGGCCCCTGCTGAGGTAGTGCCACAACTGGGAGCTGTAAGCCATTTAAATAGGATATGGATGACTGAGCCACTGCCTGGAAAAGAGTGGCCAGTTGCAGTCCGTGGGCCGGATCAAAGTGTTGGGTGGGCCAGATCTGGCCCCTGGGCCGCAACTTCCCAGCCCTGGCTAACAGCATAGCACTAAAAGCTTCAGGGGGTAGCCAAGTTAGTCTGTAACAGGAAAAACTTAAAAAACA
>CM057848.1:44450073-44460208 GCA_030068395.1 Apalone spinifera | reverse complement strand
CCTCATAGTCTGGTCTATTATAGGAAACTGAACTGTTGTCAAAAATGGATTTCAGCAGCTGCTGCTAAAAACAGGTACTAAAAATGGTTTAAGTACAAATGTAGGCCGGACAAAACTGTTTTCAACTTTGTGGTGATGAAACTTGCATCTGGTTTAACATTAGAGGAATTTACTATTTTAATAACCACTCTTCCTTGCTTGCTCATAGAAATACCTCATACCAATACACAAAAGTTCTCCAAACCATCTACATGATCTCCCCAAATTGCTTGGATTATACTTGCTTTTCACAGTCTGCACTGTTGTAGTGTCCCTGTGGGCAGAAATCACTGGCATAACAATAAAATTGTTTCAAATAGGTCTGGCCCACGTAATCATCACCTAATAAACCATCTTGTTAGTCTTTAAAGTGCTACATAGTCCTGTTTTTTGTTTTCACTGTCCCACGGTGCACCAGAAATCAACCAGAGACTCCCAGAATCCACAGCTTTCCGGATCTGTGCTGTGAACTATGAGATAGGGGCCCAGAGAGAGGGCAAATGAAACAGCATAGAACAGTGTTTTGAGGGCGTGGATTGGACCTGCAGTGGTCTGGAATATAAATCAGCAGGGATAGTGTGGACATGCCAAACAGTTTATGCTGAAATCAGTTCTTATCTAGTCTGCCAGATATGAAATGAGAGAATGTTTTCCTTATTACTCCCTAAGTGAACTATATTTATTATGAAACAAAAGACAGGATTATGCAGCACTTTAAAGACTAACAAGATGGTTGATCTGAGGAAGTGGGTCTGGCCCACGAAAGCTCATCACCTAATAAACCATCTTGTTAGTCTTTAAAGTGCTACATAGTCCTCTTTTTTTTCTCACAGAGGTGAGCTTCCAAAGAACAATGGCAAATACCAAATTAAAAGCTTGTTGATGCAACAACTCTCAACTGTGCAAGAGTTAAAAACAATGTCCTCCTTATACCAAAACAGCAGGGATCCAAAGTTTATTGTTAGCAGTGACAGGCAAGCACAAACAGTAGTTAGTAAATACAAAAATACTTTCATTGCGTAAACAGGGATAATTATGTTACCAAAATTATTGACCCAATATTATGTATTTGTAATATAATCAGTTAAAAAAACTCGGTGTAATTTTTCCTCTCCCAATACACTCCCTCTATTTCTTCCCACTTTTTTTTTTTTTTAAAGATATTTGGTAACTCTCCAATATCAATTCTCAAAAGAACAAAAAGAGAGGAAAGAGTTCAGAGTGTAGGGATAACATATGAAACTATTAAAAATGATTCCCCAAGTGGAAGTGACTCCCCATAATTTGTTCCCCATAACTTAAGTTTATGTTTAGATTTAGTGTTATCAAGCTTGATAAGTGTTTAGATTTATTATTATTATTATTATTTGTTAAGATTGTAAAATATTTAGATTTATAATTATTGCCCCCTAGAATATAATTTGTTAAGAATTTAATATTAGGCCATTTAATATTAGGCCATGTAACTTAAAACTGTTAGCCAGAAACAGCTCCCCTCTCTGTGTCCCAGGGCATGCTCAAACTTTTGCAAGTGGCTACTTGTCAAGCCACTAACTCTGCTCTGGGAGCCAAGCCCTGTAATTGATTAAGGGCATTGTTACATTAATTAGGGAATGTATGTAAGAGAGAGAGTGCTTGGACAATGAATGAATGGTTTGAGAAGTTCCAGCCTGAGAATGCAGCGTCAAAGGGCTGAAGAAGGCGTCAGGTGCCAGTGCAATCAAAAGGTGTCAAGTGGAGAAAAACTGGAGACTGGAGGTCCACCCTATGAGATCACTGACAAGCACCTGGCAGCCACCCTGAAGACATCAGCATGACGCAGCAATTCCCATAGATTGGTATAGGAAGAAATTCCTATAAAGACTAGAACAAAAGACTATGGAGTCAGAGTCCAAGGTTCTGCTGCCAGCCTACCAGGAGCTTCAGATGCGCATCTGATCAGGACTTCGCTCCCCACTACCATCACTTGTGTACAGAATACCTGGCCAGTATTCTGTCACAAGTAACTTCCAGGCTGGTAACTATAACTACACAGAACTTGAATGAATGGATGAATGATTGCATGAATGTTTATATATGTGTGTGTGTGTGTGTGTGTGTGTGTGTGTGTGTGTGTATAAGGGTTAAGTAGTGATAGGAATAAGTGGTTAAACAACGTTGTTTGCTTCTATCTTTTCTTTAGTTTTTTTTATTATTATCTTTACAATAAATGTGGGTTTTTGCCTTATCCCCCTCATAAGATCTTGCTTGCTTTTATTGGTACAACATGAGCAAAGTGAAAGAAGAAAGACAGGGAGGGGAACAATATAAATGCAGAGGAAGGAAGAGAAGGAAGATGAAGTGGAAAGTAATTAAAAAGAGTAAGGAAGAAAAAAGATAGGTGAAAAAGCGGGGCGGTCTACTAGGAGCTAGTATAGACAGCTGATGCTGAAACAACATGAGAGGAGATCCTGTACAATATGTTGCTGTCGTCTTTTCATTAGATAGGCTTATTCTTAGTACTGCTATGTAATGTCATTACAACAAAGACAGCAGAAAGTTTGACCTGTAATTGCCCAGGCAGAGATATGAGCAGGCATGCGTGAGCTCTTGCACACAGACTAGAATAAACACGAATATTTTATTGCCAGTTTGATAAAGAAATACTGCACATTTTATGCAGTACATTAGTCAGCTGCCAGTTCACTACCAAACTAGGAGTGCCTATCATCTCCAGTCTTGCTGCCCTGCACAGAGTATGAGCTGCACCTAACTGAGGCTGTGTCTAGACTACAAAGAAAAGTCAGGAAAAGATACGCAAATTGTGAACCGCTTTTCTTCCAAAAGAGGCTTTTCTGACATTTGGCCCATCTACACTGGTATCCCAGAAAAACTCTGCAGTCTAGACATATGCTGACTGTTTCCAAGAAACAAAGGGGATCACAGAGACTAGTGAACAGTAAATGATAGCTCAGCCTAGTGTAAGCCCTTCTAGTGGGCCTCTTACCAGAATATCTAGGTGCCAGATCCATAATTAAAATTGAATAATAATAATAATTAATTAATTAAGGACATTACTGTTTCCTCCTTCTTGATTCTAGAAAGCGTGTCTTGGTTATGATTGTTATTAGTTTATTATTTATTATTAATAACAACAACAATAATCTAAACTTATGGCATTTAAAGATGGCAAACTATTCTGATCATTGTACTTTGATTTGTAATTTCACAGAACTGTCATTTTAATGTCCCATTTCACAAAGGCGCAAGCTCAGTTTCTTTCTTTGGCAAAAGACATTAGGAACTGTGGTTCAGAACCACAGCTAGTGTAAATTGGCTTTTATTGATTTCAGTAGAGCTACACCAATTTTTAACAGCAGAAATGATGTATCATTAGCTGATTTTGCTATTTTTACCTCTTTGAAAAATATATCACATCTACAGAACTGGAAGGCAAATCCACATGCTCCTCAACCATGACTGGCACAAACAGGTTCTGTGTGTATGCGCACACATGCGCACATGCATTGCAAACAGTCAGTGTTTGATAGCTATTGAGTTTTATTTTGAAATGTGTGATTCATGCTAATGTAGTACTTAGAGTGTTGGGATGGGGTAGGGGATAGGAAATGTCCTGACATAGTTCCAATCCAAAGGAAATAGTTTCAAGAATCCCAAAGAGAATCTTTGTTTGCTAAATACCTGTACTTCCCACTGCTCTACCGCTGTCTGACTTTGTGCCCTCTGCCTCCTCTGACACTATGGCTTTTAGATTTCCTGTTATATCTTGGTAAATTTGTGAGGAAGAGAAGGCACTTGGTCAACCTGGGACACATTGTGGAGTGATGCTCTGATAAGACATAAGCTAAATTAACAGAGGGCATGTCTACATGTACAGCCCTGCAGCTGTAGCATGTTTGGTGAAAATGCTCCATGCAGATGGGAGACAGCTCTCCCATTGGCATAATAAAGGCATATCTGCAAGCAGCAGAGGCTAAATCAGACAGAGAAGCAATCTCACCTACACAGTGCTGTCCACACCACACTTATGATGGTGTAATTTAAATTGCTCAGGAGGATGGCTTTACTCATCCACCTGAGTGACATACATTCTGCTGACAATGAGCTGTAGTGTAGACATAGCCCGGGAAACCATCATGGTCTCAGTTAGTTAGGCTATGTCTACACTGTGTGTATGGGGGGGAGTGTTTCATAAAAGATACGCAAATTGCTAACAGCGTATCTTTTTCTTCTTGTTTTTTCGGAAGAGGCTTTCCCATCTATACGGGGCCAAAGTGTTGGAAAAACCTCCTCTTTCAGAAGATCCCTTATTCTGCATAAAATGAGGAACACAGGTATGCCGAAAGAATGCGCCCGCTTTTTTGGAAACTGTTCTGAAAAAGCGGACCCATTCCCTGGATGCAGCAGAATTTTGCTGTATCCCGGAATTTCCGGTATCCTGGAAAAACTCTGCAGTCTAGACATAGCCTTAGCGTGACATCTGTAAAATCACCACTAGACACAGCCTTAAGGCCCTGACTTTTCCAATACTCACATGCTTATATTTACGCATGTGTGCATTGTAAGAGAAGATCCTATCATACAATGGAACATTCTTTCTTCTTAAATGTTGTCACTTTTGTCCAGCTTGCCCAGGTACATCCCTCCACAAATGCAAATTGAAGCCACACTATTCCATTTTGTTGCAAGCACATTTTTTCCATTTCTGGCCAAAGATTTTTGTCATGGGGATCAATCCAGCATGTTCTCGATTGTTTGTGGTCTCTGGGATCCAGTCACTAATGTGGGTTGTCCACCTATTGTCTTGCCTGAGGACTACATGGCCCATCCATCTCTGCTTTGTGTCATACATTGCCTGTATGCCTTCTCATTTCTTCATTCAATATGTGAACACGGAACTATATCTTACACATTTGCCTTTCCATTGCTCTCTGGGTAAAAGTTGTGCTATGGTAATTAATTCTGAATGCAAGAGACAATGCTTTCAGATGCAAAGCCCACACAAATTAGAAAATTACTTTGATTTCTGAATGTTTCTAGTTAGTTTGTAGCCCTTACTTTCAAGTTCACTCCAGCAGTCATTAATGCTTGGCCAAATAAGTGCAAGAGAAGCTCAGTGTGTGGGAGAGATCCAATCAATGACTATTGTTTCTCTTAGTACTCTAATTAAAACAACTTTTAATTATTTCAGTTACTTCACATCCCCCTCCCCTTAGCAAAAGATTAAGAGTGTGACAGAAATTGAAAACAATTCCTCCCAGACCAGAATATATCTGGTACTACAAGTTCAATAAGTAAAGCAAAAAAGTGTCCTCTAATTAATTGATGCTATCTCTGTTAGGTTACCCCAGCTCATTTCATTCCCCGAATACAAAAGAGTGTGCAAGATCTCTGATAACACTGGTTTAATTAAAAGAAAAAATGCACTTTTCAAATGTTTTATCTACAGAAGAAAGTGCATGGGAGAAATGAAAAATCTCATCTGGGACAAAAATCTTTCCTTTTTTTTTAAGTTATAACATATTTTGGCTGTCACAAATCCTGTACTTCTGGGGTAAAATCCTGCCTCCACTGAAATTAATGGCAAAACTGCCATTGCTTCTGTGGGCTTCAAAGTTTTACCCCTTATATAGCCAATACTCCCCCAGAAGCAAATAGAGTTTTGTTCCTTGAAGATTAGCCTTAATATTTTTTTAAGTATTTATTTACATTTTACATGGACTGCACTTTTTATTGTTGCTGACAGATTATAGACTGAGAACAAAAACATGTCTCTGTGCCTTTCACTTTTGAGCCTGAACATAAAGTACAGTAATAATAACTTATTTGCATTTTTGAATAGCCTTGAACATCAACCAATGGTACAAAGACAAAGCAAGCTTCTTCATGGAAACAAACAGCTTGAATTGTCACTAGTTAAAGCAGTTGTCAGATCTTGTAAAAAATATTTCCTTGCACCCAGATTGCTATAAGTACATTGTGGGAGTACCAGCCATGTCTTGCCTTCTCCCTAATAGGTTGTGTAGTAATCGCTCTGAGTCAAATTCAACCACAGCTGTTAAACTTTGATAGGATTTCCTGCAGCTATTGATATATTCATGCACGTATGCAGCTCATGACTCAGGGTGCTTATCGATCAGCTGATACTCCTTCTGGTGAGTGAGGCATTATCACTGAAACCACTTTCACATTGAATAAAACATTCAACATATTTATGATCTTTTCTAGGTCTTCACCTCCCATCCCCCCAAAGCAGAGTCTGAAGGGCATGCAAGCCATGGCTACAATTGTTCTCAGCTTCCTCACTGCGTTCATGTTATTAGTGAAGTTTGAAATCATTTATCTCTGCCATTGTATTTTTAATACTTCACTTTCAAAATACTAGACAAACCATGATACCAGGTATCTCCCTCTCATTCTGGTGGCTGAGTTCGTATTCAGAGAACTCATTTATTGGTCATTATTAATTATTGTTATTGTTTATTTGCACAGCCATGGCTCCTAGTAGCCCCAGTCATAGTCAGGGCCTCATTGGGCTAAGCACTGTCCAAACACAATAATGTTCTCATGTTTGTCGGTTAGAACCCTAGCAATGCAGCCCTTTAAAATAGATCACACCTTCAAAACGGATTCCAGTCAGTTGCCTTCCCTTTTTTGATCTGTGTATTCATTTTTAGCACTACAATAGTGTTGTCCTCAAACTACACTGAAGTAGACAGAAAGGAGAGCAGTTACTGGAGCATTTGCAGAGAGCTGTTCTCTGTGAACAGTTATATCTATATTAGACGTCACATGATTAAAAGTGAGTAAATCTTTCACCAACATTTCATATCCAAAGAATTCTGTAGCACCATATTAAGCTCTATTATGATGGATGTAGTGATGATAGCACGAGGTGCTTTAAAACATTCTGATTTCAGATGTCCCCTCCAGGGCTTCTGATGGGTTGCTTCTATATCTTGATTGAGGGAATTGCAAACCTGTAGGGAGGTGTTCTAGGCTACATCTACATTGTTAGAGGCCTCAACTAGAGTCCTTCAAAACAAAGGAGAAAATGAGGACAGTGCAGGGGATTGAAGTAAAACTTGAAAGGGGATCTAAAGAGAGGTGGTAGACAAGAGGAAACTCAAGGGAAGGAAAAGGAAATTATGAATTGATAGGGAAGCGGAGGAAGGAATGGATAGATCTTAAGGGGAGCAAGAGCAGGGAATTGATGGGTTTGACTATGAGGGCATTTTTGTGCTGTAGTAATATATTAATCAAATATTCAGATTAGGACATTACATCAGGTAAATAAGACATCCAAATTTCTAAATCAAAGTCAAAACAGGTAGGAATCACCCTCCCTTTATGCCTTCAGAAAGGAGTCTTAAAATAACCATTAGGCCATGATTCTGCATTTCTGACCTGAACATTTTTTCAACAACAAAAGCAAGGGAGCACCACTGGGACACAGTATGTACATACAAAAGTTGTATTGCTTTGACCATGCCACAATATGTGGACACCATTATATTGGTATAAAAGTGCTTTAAACCAGTAGAGCTGTTGTTTCCCAGAAAAAGGGAATAAGAATTACCATTAGAAGACACATTTATTTCTGTATGACTGTGTCCACACTAGGGATTGTCATGATAAAATTAGTTTGATTAACACTCACACGTCTAACGATATAGCCTGAAATAAGAAACAGCAGGGCTTGAATTCAGGCCCCACACATCTTTATCAGAGTTTTTATTCTTTAATAGTCTTCCTTTCTGCTCATTTTTTAATGATAGCCAGCAGATGTAATCCCAGATTGACACAAGATTTTGGAACAATGAGTGGAGTTGTTAATGTATCAAGTAAAGCCTTATTAATAGTCATCATCATGCAATCCCTGCAATACAGAACATGGGCAAAACAGGAGGAGACAAAAGAAGGTTGGTTGGTTTGGTTTTGTTTTTGTTTTTGTTGGGGGGGGAAGCAGGGAGCAGGAGAGGTATAGGAGGAGATCAAAATAGTAGACATGGTTGTAGGGGTTTGAAAGTGAGAAGTTTGAATTTCAAGGGAAGACAAGAGGAAACAAGGGCTGAGAGCCACAGAGGGAAAGGCATGGTCACAGTAGCAAAAAAGGAAGTTGCTGTACTTTCCCAAGATCTGCACCTGTATGCACACAATACAACATCTATGGGAAATGACTCAGTGATCAGAGCCTGAAACTCAAAAGCACCCTTTATTACTGGAAAAGGGACTTGTCGGCTTATGTATGGCTGAGGCTCCAGGAGGAAGAGTAGGTTTTGAGCAGTGGCTGAAATATACTTTTTGCACTCATGTGAAGGAGGGACATAGCCGCAAAGGCTAGATCAACATCTGCTCCCTCCAGATCCCCACTTAGTGCCAGCGTTATAAAAGAGTGGAGCACTGGCTGCCTGTGGACTTCCTGTGGAATGGAAGGTGCTCAGTTATTACTCACACAGAAAACTAATGGGTTTGGGCACTTAATTCCCTTAGAAGCTTTTGAGAATCCCTGCTCACAATGTCTGTATTAGAGGAATACCGGTAGGCCTTAACTTCAATAGCTCCTCAACATCAGATGTTAATCCTCAAGTGGCACAGACCCACTATTCTGGCTCCTAGGTTATCATCCTCAGGGCACATCTGTATATATGGGGCATTTTATAATATTGTTGACATCCATATTATAAAATTACAGGGAAACTGAGCAGATATGTTGTGCGAGATAGCTGTGAAAATGTTACCACTTGCCAGGTATGATAATTGTTTATGTTTTTATCAGCTTGGTATTATGAGTTATAGATATGTAGGGTATATATGTATTTCTAGACTTGTGCTGGTTTTGGGTGACACCCCCACAGCGACTGACATCAGCACTTCCTAGTCTGCTTGCTAGGTTATCAAGTGGCATCAAGTATATGATGAACCCATTAAAAGGAACCAGAAAAGATACCTTACTGCAGCAGGGCAGATGGTATGCCTGAGGACAGCAAACTCTAATGCTTCCCTGCCATGTGCTTGGCGCTTATGTTTGGAACAAAGGAAACACAAGCTGCATAGCAAAAGACTATAAAAGGCAGCTTCATCTGCTCCATTTTGTCTTCCTACTTCTTACCTCTGGAGTAACTTTTCTACAAACTCAAGCTCTGAACAAAGGGCTGTGGATCCAAGCTGTGAATGTTAGCCAGAGGGACTTTCAAGTTAGCAAACTCACCAATACTGCTAAGAACCTAATATATGGACTTTGAAATCTTTGTGTGTATGTAATTGCTTTGGCATTTAACAAATCTCTTCTTCTTTCTTTATAATAAAGAAAGTTTTAGATATTAAAGAATTGACTAGCCGTGTGCTATTTTGGGTAAGATCGAAACCTAGACCAACCTGGTAATGTGGGAGGTCTTTTGTGGTCAGAAAAACATTAAAACATTTTTGTATATGTGAGCAGAGTTTTAAAATAACTTCTCACTATAATAGACCTAGATGCTGTTGGGAGCCAGACAACTGGAATGTAAAATCTTCTCTTAATGATGATAACACTTGATGGATAATCAGCAGAACCCATAGGATCTTATTTGGAATTGAAATTATCTATTGTAATGCTGTACTTGTTTGTTTGTTTGTTTGTTTGTTTGTTTGTTTGTTTGTTTGTTTGTTTATGTGGCTCACTGGAAACAAAAGAAAAATGTTCAGTTTTAAACATTAAAGTGTAGAAGTTGCTTTGTTACAATAAAAATAAATATGTACAACCACTCTCCCCTCCACACACACACCCTAAAATGAAATAAAGGGGCTTTGTGACTCTCTCTCTTTCTTTTTTTTCTTCTTATTAACCAGGGTGGGGATCAGAAACACAATTTGTGACTGGGAGTTTAACTTCAGTGTTACCTAACAGTTTGGGGAGTATTTGCTCTCCCTTTTGCAGCCTGCCCTAACCATGGCATTTCCAGTAAGGGCTGCCCTAAGCACACTGAATCTGCATTACAAAAATAATTTGATCTATCTTATGGTAGAATAAAGCCACTGTAGTAATTAAATCACTTTTGTGTGTCTCTGTCTGAGGGGTTGGAGCATATGCGGTTGTACCTCAGTGCTTGGCTGT
>CM057848.1:44393819-44414811 GCA_030068395.1 Apalone spinifera | reverse complement strand
TTTTTCCAGTTATCAGTTTCTGTGATTTTTTCACTCAAAGAAAGATTTCAATTGAACTGTCAGTTAGTGCTGCTCTACTAGCTGATTTCTATGTAACATAGTTATCTTTATGCGATAATGAAGTTTCATGTGCAGGTATTTGGTCTTTCAATTTCCTCCAACCTCTACTGATGCTTTAACAGGATGGATCAGACAGTACTGATGCATTTGAAGTATTACTGTTAAAAATGAAACAGGGTACACAGTACAGAGCCTGCTTTTCCATGCTCCAGCAGAGCCAGGCTTTTGTTTTGATCTCTCCATTTGGAAGAGTTTTTGTCAGCAGATGAGTGGAAAAAGCATGATTTTCAGCATCTTTCAGTATATTACTTGGAATCTGAAAACAATTAAATGCAGAAATGACTGCATTTGAGCAACCCTGTTCTGATCAAGAAGTCCAATATCAGGTTATACTGTGTCCTATGCTAGTCATAAGTTCTTGCTCTTGCTGCACAGCATCTCCAAGGTCCTCATTTTCTGCCTGCACAGTCTCTAAATCGGGTGTAGATTCTGCATCTATCACTACTGTTGGCATTTCTGGGTCTTGATTTTGCACCTCATTTTGAGGCAGTAGCATTGAAATGTCATTTGTGGGTACAAAGTTTTCATCATCAGAACTGGAAGTGTCACTCTCAGCATGGTCACCATCTAATAGCCGAGATGTCTTTTCTACAAGAAATGATGTCACTGGCTTTAAACTTTTAACTGATGCTTCACTCTTTTGCTTTTTCCGTCTCTTACTTGCACCACTTTCAAATCTTCACTTCATTTTTATAAAGGGGTTCTTTTAAAACATAGTAACACACAATGTACTAATTCGCTAAAGGCTATTGGTTATACAAAATTTTAGGGGTGTTATTTACTATGTCCCTGAAGCCCTTATTTCAAAGTCTTGAAATTTCATCTACTAACATGTTCCCATTGTTAAATTCTTCTAATAACTGGTGCATTATTATGAATATGAACACGGGGCAATTGCCCGATTAGATATAATGTTTATTAAACAGCTAGAATTAAAAGTTTATCACAAAAAAGCCCTTAAAGGTGAATCTAAAACTGGACAAAGAGGTAGCTTGCAGCTGAGCCTGATATGATTATTGTATACGAAGACAGATAAGAAAAAACTGGAATACAAAAATCTCTTATGCAGAGATAAACATATAATTTAAATTTTAAACTCACTCTCCAACCAAGCAAAATCACTTTACAGTAACAGCATTAATTATGACTTTCAAAAAACCTCTCAACTATTCAAAGACTGTAAAAAAATGTGTTTCATGACATAAAATCACTAATCACAGAAGCTACTCCAGTCACGCAGATTAAAACTCAGATGTGACAGAAAAACTGGTAAAGGCCCGAGGTCCCACAATGATTTAAATCAATTTTTGCTGGTATATATCGCTTCTTTTGTGGTCTCTGTTATAACTGCAAGGTGTATATTAAATTGAAATGACTTGGTAGAAAAATGTCAACATTTGAGCGCCCTTTGTCTCTTGAGGCCTGGACCAAATGGTCCTTCTGGCCTCCGGCCCCTTCCCCCAGATAGGGCCTGGTCAGTTCCAAACTCAGTGCCCCAGAATGATATTGCACTTGTGTCACTGAAAGTGTCAATTTTCAGATGAAATATAGGAATCAAATACGCAGACAATATATGCGCAATAGGGGATGCTTTGGGATTTTCACCACAGGGCCAGGAGCATAATCCAGTTTTTAGATAATTACATTATTTTTCACCTCTCTAAATTCCCCTGATATTTTAGTTTGATAGAGTATTATGCTTCACTTCTTCCTATAAATTGTGTTGAGTTGTTGTGTCCAGTTAAACAGCTGTTTATTTCCCCCTGTAGTGGGGGTGAAGCAATCATTCTTCATAGCATATTGAAGGCTATACTATGAAAAGTGTTCTACAAATGCAAGGTATTATAATTAAGATGGAATTTTTAACCCTAGTTAAAGTTCTGAGCCTTATTTTTCTTCCTGCTCCTGTCTTCCCACCCCCAACTGAATAGTGTTCACTCCCTGCATTGAATGGCTTGAGGTGCCAAATTTAGATTTGATTTGAACTTCCTCAAAGTTCAAGGCTATTTGGATTCAATGTTTTGATTCAAACCATCATGGAGAGAGAGACTGATAAGTTAGATCTGGATTTTAAATTCCAGAAAGTGAAAGTGTGGCTTAATCTGTGGGTTTAGTCTCTAACACACTAAAAGCTTTTTTACAGTAGAAAATTATCAGTAAAGCTGTAATTGTAATTTACTAGGTTGAGAATCATTTCTTTGTTGGTGGGCATAGACATGGACAGTTGATTTTGCACCAAATACACTCACTTCAGTAATGGGCAAATTCAAGGCTATCTTTTAGAGGACTTGACAGTTATTGGAGAGAGTACTACTATCAGTTAGGAGGAAGGGAAATGAAAATAAAAAAGTCAAATGATTAATAGAAAAAGAATGATGCACAAATCACCACAGCTCGACATCTGTTACAAGTGCAGAATCATGAACAGTAGCTGAGGCTTGCAATGCTGTACACGTCTCAAGGGAAAGAAAGTTCTGATGTGTGTATGTAGAACTCTTCCCAGAACTGGAGTCAGAAATGGGCAATCTTAGAACACTGTGGCAATCATGAGCAGCTGTAGAAGCTCTCCTACCACTCTTCTACCACTCCTAGCAGTAGAAATGACATTGTCTCCGCCTGTGTTTATGTCAATGTAACTTATATGGCTCTTGGGGATGGTTTATTCAGACCCCTGGGTGACATATATTATACCGACATAAACTAAAGTTTAGACATAGCCTAAGAAGGCAAGCCCCTGAGTCATTTTGTGGAGGTTTATCCAGCTGATAGCTCAGAATGGAGACTTGCCTCCTGCTGAAGGAGTGTGTTGAGTAGAAAAACTCTGGCTATATAATTATCCTCTAAGAACAGAGATGTGCAATACAGCTGAACAAATCTACTTTAAAGTAGACTGAGGTGTTCAAAGATGCAATGGAGGAAAATTTGTGTTAAGAGATTGTGCAAAACAATGTATAGTTTAATTTTACATAAGTAGCAGCAAATAGTCATTGCAAGAGTTGTTCCTGCTAAGAATTTCCTCCTTTCACAGGGATTCATAGCTGTTTTCCACTAACATTATTGTGCTGATTCAGCCCTAAGTTTTGAGTATTAGAAAATTATTCCCATTACTCTTATATTTGAGTATTCATTGTTTAAAGGAATTTAACTACAAAGGTTCCACCAAATAGTGAACCACCCTCAGTAACATGCCACTTAAATGAATCCAATATTAATAGATCAGGGCAAAAACCCTCAGCAGTGGAAAAACTAATCCCACAGTGCTAGTGGCCTGGTGGAAGCATAAACAAATTGCATTTACTATTTAGAGAAAATACCTATCATTTTTGTACTTAGTTTTTAATAGAAGGAATTAACTGTGGCAATCTTTAGCAATACTACCATATAATGTAGGAGTTGTCCTAGGATTGCATACGTTTCTTTATATAGTCTTCCCAAGAGCTTGTTAGAAAATGGATCTTTCCGCTCCATGGGAAATGTAAACTTTTTATTGAAAAATAAAATGTTTTTTGACCTAAATTCAATTTTTTTTTTATGGGAAGCAGATACTTTTTGACCAGTCTAGGTCTTTCCCTCTCTTCTTCATTCTCTTTGCATTTGGTTGTGAATTGAATAAATGCTCTATACTATACTTGCCAATGTTTGGTTCCATGAAGAATGGCTGGGTTTATTGTCTGTTTAACATTCCTTTACAGGATGTACATAATTAAAGAAGTTACATTATTCTATGCAAACATTTCTAATCATTATTAAATGCTACATGAATAGCAAGTAGTCCTTAAGTCTCTTATCTGAGCCATTTCAAATATTGTATATGCAAAAATGGACTTTCCAAAGCCAACAGCTTAGGAGACTTTCCATTTTTATCAGGACAAAGAGACACTGGTTTCCTGTTTGGTTTTTTTAGCTCTTAGTTACTGATCAACAGCTTGTTTCTCCAATGACAAAAATAGCCGTTTTCCCACCCTCAGTTCCACTTCCTCCTTCATTAAAGTATTTGGGCCTGGTTGGCTGATTGATGAGCTTCAGTTGGATTGACCTTGTAGATTCTTACCACTTTCCAGCCTTATCCTGAATTTGCAGACAAGCACAGGACAGGGAGGGGTTTCTGCATGTAATTCGTCAACCTTTTTTGTCCAGAGTCCTGTGAAGACACAAATGGGGCATATGTTCTGTCACGAAGGTTATTATCAAGCTGCTGGTATGTTGACACTGCTCCAGATTTATGTATTTACTTGTTGAATGTCAGAGAAAAAGTTCAGGTGATTCTAAAATGGTATGTTGTTTCATCAACTGGGTACAGCTCTTTATGGGTATGTCTAGACTACATGGCTCCATCAACGGAGCCATGTAGATTAGGCAGATAGACAAAGGGAAATGAAGCTGCAATTTAAATAATCGCCGCTTCATTTAAATCAAAATGGCCACCGCGCTGTGCCAATCATCTTACAATCCTTTGTTGTAAGATCCTTTATGCCTCGTGAAACGACAAAGGATTCTGGGGTCAGCAGATCCCTATCTAGACTGCCGCGCTGTGCCGACAAACAGCTGATTGGCACAGCGCGGTGGCCATTTTGATTTAAATGAAGCGGCGATTATTTAAATTGCAGCTTCGTTTCCTTATGTCGTCCTGCCTAATCTACATGGGTCCGTCGATGGAGCCATGTAGTCTAGATGCACCCTATATGCCTAAAGCCAGAAATAAAATAAGCCAGATGAATGTATTCTAATTAAATGCTTGCTTGCCACATGTTTATCCTTTTTAGGTATTCTAAAATCACAGGCTGAAGAATTTAAGACCAGTACTGGTTATTGTAAGGAGGTGGAATGGCTTCATTGCAGCACACAGGGGGTTAACCCTGGTGGATCCAGCTAGCCCCATCCATGCACCTCACAGGAAGTGCAGGGGGTAGGACAGGAAGTATAAGCACCAAGCCCTGAAGTTCAGTTGGGGGTCAAAGCACGGAAGAAGCCAAATGTCCCTTCCAGGAAGGTGAAGCACCTGTGGAGCTGACGACCAGCTGCAAAGTGACAACACTCCCAAGTTAGCTTGGAGAACAGGCAAGCTGCAGCCCCCAGAACCTGAGGAACCCAGGGAGGAAGCTTCTCAGTCAGGGAGACAAGGAAACAGGCCCCAGCAGCTGCGAAACAACCTAACTGGTTACCAATAGGAAATAGCTCAAGAAGAAAAGACACTAGTCCTATTATGTTGGCAGAAGGTAAGACAGGGACATCTGGTTGTTTCCAGAGCTCTGGTCTAGGACCTGGTGGAGCAGGGTGGGCCCAGGTCCCACCCTGGATGACCTCTAACCCTCAGGCCAGGAGGCCTGCACTATTGACTACTTGCTTTCTGAGCCTATGCCCAGAAGGCTTAAGCCCTTAATTATTTATCCATCTAGCCCTCAGATGGATGCCCTGAGCCACAGACGTCTTATGGGCCCAGCCTCAGGCATGAAGCCAGTGCTACCACATGCCCATACTGCAAACTACGTCAGCCGATCACCTCACCCAGTGGGAGCAGCAATTCCCACTGCTGTCAAAGAGGGCACCCTGGAGGAGACCCAAGTTACCTAAGTTGTGAGAAATCATTCACACAACCAGTGCTTTTTTTGTGATGGTACTGCCCGGTACGCAGTACCAGCACCTCCAGACACAGTACTGGCACCTCCAGTCAGAGCTCAACAACTTTTCCCCTGGAGTACCGGCACCTTTTTTTTTTTAAACAAAAAAAGCATTGCACACAACTATGTGTGGCTGAGCCCCAACTATGTGCTCCATAATTGATAACTATTGATAATTTTAGGAAAACATATCTCTTACATAAAAGAACTGTACAGGGTGAGAAAAAATCCTTTAAAATGTTAAAGAATCCAATCATCTACTCAAATACTTTAAGCTAACTACTTCTAGGTACCCAACAATCTAAGTCAGACATAACTGGAGGAAAATCAATAGGTGATATTTTAAGGAAAAGCACATTATGTACAATCTGTAGTCTGTTCCCAATTAATACAAGTGGATTGATCATTTTTAAAGATTAAGGGACATGTTTTTAGAAGCAAGCTATAAACATGCATGCACAACATTACATACTTACAGTTTTGCATGTTTTTTTTTAAAACATCTAAATCTTTACAAGCAACATGCCCATGTGAGTGAACAGACAATATTAAATTGGGGTAGTTAGACACCACATTCCCTGATTTTTTTTCCCCTGAAATAAGAGTTGCACACCTACATTTGAATATCTTGACCTTTCAGTTATATTACTAAGGACGTGTTTGAGCGGTCATTGGTAGAGGGCTGCAGCTAAGATGTAAGTGTTATGGTTGTCAAATGAGGTGTGGGAGGAACAGGTACTACTACTGGTTTTGGATGATATATTTTACAACTATTATATTATTTTGTTTCAATTGTATGTCAAGAACTTTAAGTTGCTGAACTGTGGTGAAGAGTGTCTTTTAGACCAATATGTAGATAAATAAATCTTGAGTTTTCAATGGATAAAAACAAATACTGTACTGAACAATCAGTACTCACAATTCTAGGCTTGTAAGATTAGGCAAGCAAACATGTAGACTTCATTTTTGAGGATGGTTTTTGAAAAATTTAGTCCTCATTCTTTTTCTAGGTGCAAATGACATACAGCTTCAAAGTCTGCTGTTTCTATGAGGCACCAATCCCTGCTTTTTCTCTCCTTCCAGTATTCACCTCTGAAAAAATGGTTGCTTAATTCACTGGCAGAACTAAAGTCTTGGAACATTGCATCAGTCTCAGATGTACTAATTCATAAAATCTCTGTGATCCAAATCAAATGCTCTTTTTACTGCATGTCTGACTGAAATTTATCTCAGGGGTTCATGTTTTCATCCTGAAGTTAATACCTTACTAGTGAACTCTCTTACATAAATTATTAGAACATTTGGGATCTAAAATAGAATCACAAATTATGCCATCCTGTAGCACACAGAATTTTGAACAAGTAATGTACTTATGAATCAGCTGTCATGCGTAATCAATGGAAACAGAGGAGTCTAACCTCTGTCTGTTATTGTGTGATAATAAGTAGCCTTCAAGCTGAAGATCTATTACATAGGGGTTAGTCTGATAAAAGGGAACACCTCCCCTCATGGCTATATTCCAAATGTTTAGTGTATGTTGTTGATGTAACATCAATATCAGCACATAGTGATTTATAGCCTTATCGCATGAGTAAAGATTTGTTCAAACCTGTGTTGCAGCTCAACAAAAAGTGCTTGAAGCAGAAAAAGCTGGTATATTCGTGTCAAAGAGGGATGTGTCATATTAATTTAGATGGAATATGTGGGCCAAAGAGTCAGGGTATAATATATAGAGATCTCAGCCTGCTTAGTACTATTGCAGACATCATTACAAATCCTTGTAACTGTTTATTAAAGATGCAGAAAAGAAGGGGGGAGTTAAAGCATTTGAAATGTAACGTGTTTACACAAGGCTTTCATTTTAACAACATCCCACCATCCCTTTTGCTTTAGCTGGAGAGAATATTTAGAAGGAAACCCCATTGTTTGACAGTCTGTTAGATGGCATTAAAGATGGTACAGGTTGTACCTTCCTTAATCAGGACTCCCTGATCCAGTAACATCCGTGGTCTGGCATGGACCACGGATATTCATGGACCACAGAGTCCAGAAATAGGCAGGTCTGGTGGTGAGGCAGGAGTGCCGAAGGGGCATGGGCAACTCAGCCAAATGGGCAGCACAGCAGGGAGTTTTGGGCCCAGCAGTAACTGTGGCGCTCTACTTCCACCAGTGGTGAGGAAGCTCAGGCCCCAGCAGCAACCAGGGAGCTCTGTCTCGGCCATGGAGCTCCAGCCCCAGCCACAGCCCTTCACCCAGTCCTAGTGCATAGCTCTGTCCCCAGCCACGAAGCCAGGCAGCAGCAGAGCTCCAGCCCTGGCGCTCTGGCCCCAGCAGCTGTGAGGCTGGTGGCATCTAGAGAGCCCCAGGGGACTGGGGCAGAAGCGGGAGCAGGCTGGAGCCCTAACACGGAGGCAGCATGGGCTAGAAGGGGAGGGACCTACCCTGTTCCAGCAAATCCCCTCATTCGGGACCAGTTAGGTCCCAAGGGTGCCAGACCAGCAAGGTCCAATCTGTAATAACTGTCTCTTTGGGTAGTTGAGATGGGTCGGGGCTGTCATGACTGTAACACGGACAGCATGTCCTATCTCCTAAGACAAGACAAACACACACAAAAGGGGAGTGAAAAAAACAGCAAAGATAGCAAATGGAGTTTCTGTCTCTGGTGATGACTTTCACTATCAGCCATTCTGAGACCTGGCAAACTTCTACCAGCATTAGGATGTTTAAGCTGTTGCTTTTAGCTGCTTCTTCCTGGTCATAGCAGTATTGCAAAATATGCAGTCTTGGTCAGCTAAACCAGATTTTACTAGACAGAAGGAAAAAGGAAAGAGGATAGGAAAGCGAAGAAACAACTCACTTTTGTACGTTTTCACATAGCTATTTGTTAAAGGTTATTGTGACAGTTATGAACTTGCACTCATTTGTTACAGTTAAACTCACAATAATAAATGTGTAGACCCAGTTATCACAACAGACACCAAATCCTTTCACATGCAAAGCTAAAACACAAACTGTGTTAATCATAGATTTATGTCTTAAAACTCCCCTACTAACCAGGCTTTAGGACGTGCTCAACAAAGAAATAAATGTTAATTTATGCATTCTCTCATTCACACCCCTTTATAAACAATTAAAGTTTGTAATCAGTAATTACCCAGGTGGAAGGGCTGTTTATTCTAAAAGCACCAAAGACCAGTCTAAATCTAATCGAAGGCAATGGCAAAACTTCCACTGATTTCAATGGGAGCAGGAGCAGGCTTTGTGCGTTTCAGTTTTAAATAATTTATAACTCCCCCCCACCCCCATCCCCTAGTCCACAGCTAGGTGCCAACATCCTTCCTTTAGCAGCAACAGTTGTAGGAAGATCCTCCTCTCCCACTCCTCCCCCTGTATCACCACAATATTTTCATCTCATCCGCTCTCCCACATGTGTTTCTGCTGCAGAAGGCAGAAGAGTGACAATTGTTTCCTAGGGGGGATGAATAGGAGAATGAAATTGTGGCATTCTGTATCTTAAAGCAGTGCCTCATATTCACCACTGTAATAATTATATGTTTTGTACGAAGTATGCCTCATGAGAGATCAGGTTAAAAGTCTTGGTCTGTTGAACATTAATATTCTGTTGAACTGTATGTGCTACAATTGTATATTAAAATATGAAGCTTTGTGATGTGTCTGTTACTGAAATATGTTCTGAGGCTGGGAACAGCCATAACCAGTCTTTCAGATACAACAATGGAGTAGCCAGACAGTAGTTAATGGCACATCAATACCCCTAAAAGAAAGAATCCACCATCTCAGAAACTGGATACAATGGAGACTTCAGAGAGAAAGCACTTATAACAATGGAGTTTGCTTGACCCACATCATAGCAAAAGATCTTTCCGGAAAACTAGAAGAAATTATAAAAGAGGGGAAGTGACATCATGACGTGGCCTCATTCCTCCCACAAATCAACATCCAGAAACATATCTGGAGGACAAAGACTTTGAATTGGGGAGGGTAGCCCCAGGCTGGAAAAGAGTCCCAGCCTGTATATTAAGGAACTATACCACATGTCAGGATGAGACACTGTTTCAAATGTTTTTTAGTTTATAGAATTCAGTCTGCAGATTTATTGTTGTTTCTTGGGTAACCAACTGTGATGCCTCGGATTGTTACTTACAATCTGTCTTTATACTAGCTTCTGAGGGATAGCAGAGCTAGTCTGTAACGGGAAAAACTTAAAACACAAAAAATAGTCTAGCAGCACTTTAAAGACTAACAAAACATGTATATGGTATCATGAGCTTTCATGGGCACAACCCACTTCTTATCTTTCTGTAGTTAATAAACTTGCTTCATATTTTATCTAAACCTGTGTGTTTTGATTGAAGTTCTTGGGAAATCTCAGCTCAGTTTACAAGGCTAGTGTGTGTCCTTGCCACACTGAGGGAGGGACAGACTAGGGTAATGAACATACACTGGTCAGGCTTCTGACCAGTGCAAGATGATACCGTTCTGGGGTGAAAGACACGGAAGTTGGAGAGAAGTGGCTGGAGCCTCTCTTTTGTTGGTTTATGAGTGGTGGGGGAAAGTATTCATGTAACTCAGCTGGGTGTGTCCCTTGTCTGCATATGTGCAGTACTTGGCAAAGGCTTGTAGCTTGGAAACTGCATCACAGAGTGAGTGGGAGACCCAAGGTTAGTAGCACAAAGGGCTCAGTGATCCCACATTCCAGGCTGCATCATGGGAACCCCATCACAGAGGTCTACTAAGAGGCACTGACAGCTGGGGAAGAAGGCAGATCGTGGCACTGGGCCATGAATTTAACAAGAAAAGCCTTCTCCACAGGCACTTAGAAGTCACCTCCAGCTCAGATGTTCTCTGCTCTATTTCACAAGGGCAATGCCGTATCTTGACCAAGCACTGAATTCCTGGTCCATAAGTGCTGACAGAACAGAACCAATTAAAGTTTGGAATCAACCCAAACTAGAATTCCTGGAACAGGAAAAAGAGCAGTTTGCCATCTGAGGAATGAATCCTGTGGTGGGAACCTGCCTTTCTGCTTCCAATATATTCAGAGCGGCGCATCTAGCACTAGCACTAATAATAGATGCAGTATTTAGATAATTCAATCAAGCAAACATTTTTTTTTCACCTCGCATAATATTTGGACAATATTCTGAAATCTGAAGAATAAGTCAAAGTTGTGTGTACAAAAGGGCAAATAACATGAAAATGTAATAAACCCCTTTGCTGACATTTGCAGCTCTTTTTAACTTGTAAGCATTAGAAAAAGCAAAAGGTCCTGAGTACTAATATGAATGAATAACCGTGATTACCACCATCCTTTAACAAACCTTTGGATTTTACTCCCAATGTAGTACATTTTCTGCAAAAGTAAGTGCACTAGTTAGAGGCCAAATTCCAGAGCACTAGAAGCTTAGATATGGGGGAAGAACCAAGGAAGTGACACAAAGAGAATCCTCACATTATTTCTTTTCAGCTCCCTTCTCATGATGCTTGCAGGGATGGCCCTGCACAACTAGAACACTGATCACATGCTTCTTGACTAATATATATGAGCCAAAAAACTTAGGGTATGTCTACACTAGTCCCCTAGATTGATCTATGGAGGCTAATGAGGGCGACCAAAATTGCAAATGAAGCGCGGGATTTAAATAGCCCATGCTTGATTTGCATGTTCCCGGCTGGTCGCCATTTTTAGAAATTGACTAGCCCGAAGTAACTGCCCACGTCATTGAAATGGGATTCCGAAATAAAGCCCTAACTTGAATTAGCTGGTAAACCTCATTGCAGGAGGAATACCAGCTAATTTGAGTTAGGGCTTTATTTCGGAATCCCATTTCACTGCCACTTGTAGACATGGGCAGTTACTTCGGGCTAGTCAATTTCTAAAATGGTGACCGGCCGGGAACATGCAAATCAAGTGCGGGATATTTAAATCCTGCGCTTCATTTGCAATTTCAGTCACCCACATTAGCCTCCCTAGATCGATTTAGGTGGTTAGTGTAGACATACCCCTAAAGAATGGTTCTATAGCACCTTAACTCACTAACGTAGACCAGGGCTATTTCAAAATAACAAGCAGAACGTCCACACTACCAAGCCCATTATTTCAAAATAAGGGGCTGGTTATTTTAAAGTAACTCCTGCTTTGCTTGGGGAATAAGCATATTTTGAAACAGTTATTTTGGGAGTTATTATTTCCAAATCAGTTATTTCAAAATAATTTCCTAGTGTAGATATGCCCTCACACTAACCAAAAAAATAGAGAATCATCTACATTTTTTTATTAGTCTCTAAGGTGCGATGGGGCCATTTGTTGTTTTTTAAGGTTTTTTAGTTACAGACTAACATGGCTAGCCCTCAGACTTTTCTATATCAGCTAAGTTCATCGAAGGATACGTCTACACTGTGCAGTTATTTCAGGATACCTGAGGCATGGAGATATGGGATCCCTTCTTAAAATTCTGTATTGATACTAAAAACAGGGTAGGGAGGATTACCCTGTTTGTGTTGAAATCATCCCTGTATGACCACTATGAAATCAGCTCTGCCAGACTAATTTTATATGACAAGATATTGTAGGACAAATATATAAGCCACCGACTGCATAAAGAGACCAAAGAAGGAGGCAAGGATCTCATTCAAAGTCTTCCTCTTTTTCTCTCCTTCACTCAGCTATTAATCACACACATCCCACAGCTCAACACACTTAGTATATTTTTAAAGTTCAAGGTATAAACATGTCCTGTGTTGTAGAGTAGATTAAAACCATTTGCTAAATGACTTCCCAAAGGGTCAGGCCTGCTGCATGCTGGATAGGGACATGGTGTTGAAACTGTTTTCTTTAGAAAAGCAGGGGTCTACAGCCTATGACTCAGTATGGAACCAAATATGGCTTTTTTTAAAAATTACAATGAAAAATTCAAAATTTTAAAAATGCATAATTACGCGTGTCAAGATGATTTTTTTGTGTATTTCACTTTTAACTGTTCATTTTAACAACCATCCATCCTCTCCACTCATTGGGGGTTGTGCATAATCACTTTTTATTTGATTGATCAAGAAATCTTTCCATCATATGTGATCATGAACTCTGTGATCTTCTAACAATAAAAATGGCAAAGAGAAAGACAGATGACGAGTACTGCAATTTTCAGAAGGAGTGGACAGACTTGCATACATTTGTGGATATATCTGAATCTCCACGCTGTCTCATTTGTAGTGAGAGACTGTTCTCAAACAAAATTAATGACAAAACATGCAGCATTTGCTACAAAATACCTTGAGGGTGAAACACAAAAAAAGCCTGCGAGGAGCTGCAGTGAAAAATGAACATTGCACAAAATAGCCTGCTGACATGGTCAAAAGAAGGTGGGAGCTTAAACTCTGCAAGTTTTGCAGGCTCATCAGCATTATGCAAGAGAGGAAAGCCTTTCACTGACGGGGATTACGTGAAGAGATGCATGCTAAAAACTGGTCATTAACTATTTGCCGGGTTTCACAACAAGGACAAAATCTTACAACATTTAAGACCTGCCATTATCAGCAAACATAGTTCATGACAGCTGTGAAAATGACCCATCAAATTGACAAGGAACAAATGCAAAATTTGAGTACAGCTACTTATTTTTAGTTTGCTTGGATAAGACAACTGACATATGTGATGTTAATCAGCTGTGTATTCTGGGACAATATATTTGTGGAAATGCTGGGTACGAAGAAATGATTGAGATATTACCAATAAAAAAATCAAACAAGGGGCGAAGACGTCCTTAAAACTGTGATGAACTTTGTATGCAAGAAAGAAATACAGTGGGATAATCTTGTGTCTAGGATGATTGGCAAATACAGGGGATTCCTTACTCTTGTCAGAACAGCTGAACCACCCGCTTTTGAACTTTCATTGCATTGTGCACAAAAAGTGCTTTTTGATATAATCTTGTAGAACCAAATTCGGAAATGTTTAGGGCTGATCGTTCACATTGTCAATTGGATCCTTGCCTAAGCCCTTAATCACTGTCAAATTTAGTAACTGTTTGAGGAAGTAGATTCCGAATACCCAGATCTACTAATGCATGATGTTGGCTGATTAACTCGTGGCAAAGTTCTGTCTCGTTTTGCACCTACATTAATGAGATTAAGTCTTTTTTGCATAGGAAGGATGTCAAACACATCAAGCTTTCAGACTGACTGGTTGCTCAAGTTTTATTCTCATATCAACATTACCAGTCATTTGAATGAATTGAACCTTATTCTATAAGGGTAAGGAAATACAGCCGGTCCCCGAATTGCGAACGGTCGACTTACGACCATTCACAGTTACGACCAAAACTGTCGTAAATGGCGGACCCCAAGTTACGAACGCAATCTGCGCTTACGAACAGCGCAGTTGTATGTAACTCTATGGGGTCCGACTTACAAGCAAATCGAGTTACATATTGGTCTGTAACTGGTTCGTAAGTCAGAGAGAGGTTGTACAGCCTTTTACTCTGTAGCACACAGTTTGGAGTTGAGTCAAAATTGATTCTTCATCAAAGATATCGACAGGCAGACTGGAGCATTTTGAAAGATTACAAATGGTCTGTGATTCATATCAAAGTGAGAATCCAAATAGCAGCCTTGGTTTGCAGCAGCTTTCCGGGTTTTCTCCTAAGCTCCTAATGGCATTCAAGTCTTGTTTTGCTGACTTTTGCAAACACACTGCTCTGTTTAAATTTATGATTCATCCTCATAAAGCATCCATTGAAGAACTGGATTTGATGGCCATTCCAGGTATATCAGTCAGCACAAATGGTCTGATGAAGAAATTGGAGCACGATGATAATCTGATTGTGCAAACTTGGAAAGAACTTCCTTTCATATACAACACCATGAAGAATGTCAGCTTGGCCTTACTTTCCATGTTTGGTTCCACCTACATGCATGAACAGGCTCTCTCTCATTTGAATCACATCAAAGGTAATTTGTGCTCAAGATTGACACTAGACAGCCTGAATGCATTCCTGAAGCTGAATTTGACCAGGTAGGATGTAAACTTCAAAGAAATGTGCGAAAAGATGCAGCAGCAGAAGTCCCATTAAATAAAAACCTTGTGTACAATGTTTCATTTATGCTATTATTAATCATCATGTCAATGTCTGAAAAGTTTGCTGACCCCTGTTGTAAAGCATAGTATTCATGAACTGAAAAGGGTAACTGTTCTTTGTTAAACTTTATGGTCTATTAGGGTGAATGTGATCCCTTTTCTTGAGGTTTCAGTCTCCCACTTACAAGAATAGAGGTGAGGTGGAGAGCAAAGTTAATTGTTTTGTTTAGCTTTATAAATAAATAACCAGTACTTTTCAGAAATGGATCTTATTGCTTTCTACGGGTGAAAAAGAAACTTCTCTCTCTCTCTCTCTCTCTGTTGTTGTTGTTGTTAAAATGTCCTGATCAGATAAAATAATCCCTGAAATTGCTGTTTCTTAAGGTTTATATCACAACAAATGTCATGCATCTTAACATGAGAGCGGGATTTTTGTTAGATACTTTCAGATTCAGAAATATCTGGACTTACATTTTCAGTAGCAAAGGTAAAGATTTCTTACCCTAAAGAGCTGTGAATTAAATTAAGGCTCATTGAAGTGCTAAACTCTTTACACTTTGAATTCCTAGCAGCCTTCTTCATTAGGTTTATAGTGACACTTTACTTATAAAATGCAACATGAGGTGGGGCAGCTGTCCCAGAAGGAGCTCCAAACAGACACTGTAACTCAGACATATCCACAGATTCCATTGCCCCTGAGCTCATGTGTTGCTCAAATGGGTGTAAGTAGGAGGAAAGCATGCTGTGTTGGCCCATTGATAGCTGCAGCATATTTCTCCCCTTATGCCCACTACAGCTGCTTGGTGTATGTGACTGATGATGCTGTGGCTTCATGTGTTCCTTCATCCTTTCTTCCTTGACTTTCCCCTCCTGCTTCATGGCAAAGCAGAAGCCCCTTTGTACTGGACTCCATATCTGGCCAACCTTATGCCTCTTTACTCCACTATGTGGATATGTAAGGCCATGTCAAAATGGAGCACATCAAGATCTGTTTGCCCACAATGGGACTAATTTTTTAAATAAAATGTGTAATTACACATGCAAAATGAATGCACAACCATGCACCTAATTTGTTCATGCAATTACTATGAGTGCACACACAAATGGCCAATTGTTCTTCCAGCTGGTCATCTGAACATACAATTACAATTATGAGCACTGGTGAGGACCACCTACATATAAATTAAAGTTCCCCAAATAAGGAAGATCTATATTTAATTGAATAAAATAATTTGGTACACCTATCAACTATGCATCCATCTCAAAGCTCTGGCTCTGCATTTGGGTGTACTATATGACCACCAAGTGAAGAATATTCCACTTCTTCAACATGTCACCGAAAATATAGGAGGGTACATGACATTTCTTACTTTAGGAACATATTAGGGATTAACCCAACATGGTGATTGGGGCTTTGAGTCAAGAAATATAATAATTAGAAATAGTACCATGCCATGATGTCTAGAGGCAGGTGACTATGATTGCTTCTGCTAACCATAGGTAGATAATTTTTGACAATAGATGGCTTTTATGAAATTTTAGGAGGAAAATGTTGCCCTAACATTCTTCCCCTTATTTGGTTATGACAACACATAATATGCCCCTGAAGCAAATATGGTATGTTTGCTAGCTAGAGGGCTAGCTAGTCCTATATTGTATCTATGAAAAAATCCAAAAAAGTTTTTGTAGTTTATGGGGTTGGCGTCTACGCTGATTTGCATCACAAGTAATCTCATTGAGATCAGTAGGTCAAAAGAATCATTGCTGTACCACCACTGGTTTCAGTGGAATTACACCACAGATCAAAAAGTGCCTCACTGCTTTCAACAGGGTGACAAGGGGTACAAATCAGCACCGAATTTGATCCCATCTGTAAAACAGTAAAAAAGGAGAATGAACAAGTCTTCAGGCATCCTTTTGAAATACACTGTAATCATTCTTATACTTACCCAAAAGCTACATGTCTGAAATAGATGTTGCACAAATTCTTTTTACTCTTAATTTAAAATTTAATCTCAAATTCAAACAAATAGGCTATATTGATTACACAGAATTAATTTTATCTAAGGCTTCTGATGACATTTAATGCACTCATATAATGAGATGATAGTTTTGAGAGTAGATAGCACTACACAATGTGATGGTACCTCTCACTTTTATATTTGTTTCAAGACTCCTAGCAAGACTTGTGTGTGATCATGTTATTAAACTCACAAGAGAAACTTATCTTCATTTCCCCCCTCGGTTTATCCAAATGCTACACTGCCTTTAAATATAAAGATAAAGATAAATATACATATGTATATTTATATTTGCGATTCTTACACTGGCAGATAAAATAAAATTCCATGAAGTGTGAAAACATTTTTCTTAAATAAAATTATATGATACAGCATCTGTCCTTTTGTAGATCATGTTTCATGAGGCAAATTTAACTGAACACCACTGCATTCTTGTTTGAGGTTTTTTTGTTAGTTTTTTATTTTGATTTTTTAAATTCCTTCTAGTAGGGCATAATGAATTTTAAATGGCTGAGACTGTATGAAAAACACACACTATTATAAAAATCAACTATTACCTCTGCTTTCCTCTGAGAAACTGTCAAAGTTTCTCTTTATTAAAAAGTCGCATTCAAAGCTTTTGTTTCTTCTTGCTCCCTTTTTATATTTAAGATGTTAAACCCCAGGTATTATCTTTGTACACACTACTATTCGTCTTTAATTTAATAAATGGTTATTTCAATGTATTAGAAATGCATATAAATTAGCATTTATAAAAATCAATTACATTGTCTCATAAGATGGAGGAGAAACCAAGGCCTTCCTTGCTGGATCATTTGTATTTATCTGTTAATTATAAACCTTAATTGTCTCCTCTTATCAGATTAATTTGCATAAATTGCATAAATTTAAAATTTAACAGGTTTTAATTAGGGAATACAAATATACTTTAAACATTCTTTCTTGCAATATTCATTATTAATTATAGCATTAAAATTAGCAGTTCTGATAATTGACCTTGGATCCTCCTTGGCTCATCATCATCAGCCCATTGAGGTCATTTATCTCATGATTATGCATGCTTTGTGGCTTCTTATTGCTGATGTGCTCAGATTTAATTGTACTTTATAGCCTGTCAGATTTCACTGACTTTTAAGTGGAACGTTATGCTGTGTTCTATAGAGTTGGATTCAAGACCATTCACATTCTTGGATCCATATAACAGACTGAAAGAAATTCTGCTGGCTAGAATTTTCAAGTCATTGGAGTTTGAGGCAAAGGTGCACCCTACCCTCTGGGGGAAAAAATTGTTTTTCTTGACTTTTCTTAGTGTTCTTTGTCTCTGCTAATGCATCTACCAACTCTTGTTCAGTTTGTATTTATTGGGGTGCTGGACTGCCTGATTAAGCAGTGTTATTTTCACTCAGTTACAGAGGGGTTTTTTTACCAGTCAGTGAAGGATTTTCATATTATGCAGTTGATAAAACAGCTCAGATATTGCTAGCTTTCTTCTATGAAGGAGACAGTCCTTAAAGCAATTATAAGGCCTTGTCAAGGCTGTTCCCCCCATGACACACCGAGTGCAGAAGGTGGTGGCCTGCAATTGACCTTAAAAATATTTCGCCTCTATAGGTTTTGCAATATAAAACTCTCCACGGTCACAGATTCCCTGACCATGAAAGATAGGCTGCCACCACCAAGTAAAAAAACCCACAAAACTTTCTATTTGAACCCAGGGAGAAAGCACTCAGAACGTATTCCAGACGGATACCCCTAAGCTCTTTTACCACAAGAGAGCTTGGGGAAAAAAAGAAAAACTGCAGTCTCTGATTGCTGACGTCTCAACCTTAGGCATGCATACACAGACCTCTGATTACTTTCCAGGACACAAGAATCAAATCATAGCCTTAAAAAAAGGTGAATTTATTAAAACAAAAAGACACTCTTGATAATACATACTTAGGTTGCTAGGTGTTTAAAAGCAACTGAGAAAATAACATATTACAACAAATAGAATTTCATCCCTGGGCTACAGTTTAAAGTTACAGTACTGGATCCTACCATGAGGGCAGGGGACTGGACTTGATGACCTCTCGAGGTCCCTTCCAGTCCCAGTAATCTATGATTCTATGCCTTCCTCTCTTCAGGATCAGATCGCTGTGAAATGCTCAGCTTGGGACAATATTGTGATGTTCTCAGTTCTCAAATTGTGGATTGGTACCCCACAGTGGCTTGCATCCCTATAATAATGGGGTTGCCAGGACTGGTGTTAGACTGCCTGGGGCACAGTGCTGAATCCCAAGCCTGAATCCCACCTGGGGCCAAAGCCCAAGGGTGAGCCCACCATCCAGGCCCAAGCCTGAGGATTTCACCTTTGAGCAATGATGCTACGGTCACAGGCCCCTTATCTGAGGCTTAAAGCCTTGGGCTTTACCCCTCCTCCCACTGAGGCAGCAGGTCTCGGGCAGGCTGATGCTTCAGTATACCTATTGGGGTTCTACATTAATTTTGTTGGTCAGAAAGGGGTCACTGTGCAATGAAGTTTGAGAGCTGTTGTGCTACATTGACTATCTGAGCAGCTTTCAACGTAAATATGTAACAATTTTGATTTATAAGAAGTAAGATGGTATCTTGGTCATGCAATTATTTGAAAGTAGATCTGTAAGGGAGTGACAACAGTGCAAAGCATCTGCCATGCCTACTTGGCCAAGGGATAAAAACTGCCTGCAAGAGAAGGTTGAGGCCAGGGCACCCTGGAGATGGAATGAGTGATTATAGCTCTTAGGAAGCCTCCAACAGCAAAGCTCCTATTGTGCCTCAGCTAAAGTTAAAGTTGATTTTCACAGCAGTGAAGTCTCCATCTGACATAACTGTCACCAAAGGGGGGGGGGTAAGGGGTGTATGCAAGCTTCATCCTTATGCAACAATGAGGGTAAATTAAATCCAGCTAAGTAATTCTTAGTATTTTTATACAGTAAGGGATTGAACTCTTAAAAATAAGCCTACTACCAATACTAAAAGGCATTATCTACCCCTCTAATCACTGGACATTAATATTAAATGTGCTACAAAATCCTGCAGATTGCCACAGGTTATTTTAAATGCATCTTTCCTTTAGAGAAAACTGTTCTTAACACAATATGAATTCCAGGCGGACACATCATCACTAACTACCCCAAGAACCAAGTATACACTAACACTGTATTGTAATATGCACATGCGATAGAGAAGCACCTATTAGACTGACCACATTCTGAAGAAAATCCTGTTTTCTCCTGTAGTGAGACACATCAACCTGTTTACAATGTATTGGTGATTTTAAAAGCAAGTTCTGCTAGAATGCTGCAGTGGGCACTAGGCCAGTTATGAGAACAGTTGAGTGGAGATGTGTTCAGAGGAGTTTTTGCACTAGACTTTCCCTATTATTTATTATCTGGTGATGAAGCATATGAATGGCAAAAAAATGCTTAGAATTAAACACTGGAACTAGATAGCACCCTTTTATTGGGAATATAGTAACATCCATCACTGGTCCATCACCAATTCATTCATGGAAGATCCATGCCCCCTATGAGCTTCTTGGCCACTTCTAATGCAATAAAAAGTAACTTCTCTATGACACCCTTTAATTGCAACTGTTTTAGGTTTGGTCCCCAGAACTCTGAAAACACAACGTTTTGGATGCCTGAGATGTCTCCAGGATCAGTTGTCAATTAAGAGGTTAGTGAGAGAATTTTGCAGCTGGGTGGACATTCATATTTGGGATGGGAAGTGCTTATAGTTAAGAAGAGGGTCAATTTAGCTGATGGGATGGAGGGGAATGGTTCATTGCTGAGAAGAAGGTTTGACAAATGCAGAGAAAGGCATAGATCTAGAGAGCAAGGTCTCTTCCGGGCTAACACACTTTGCTGCCCATGCTGGCCTTAGTCCATCACTTGTGGGGATGGATCAATGTAGATAAATCTATGTATTAAATATATTACTTCATATGACTTGACATTGTGCCTCTCCATATAACCATGTAACTTTGTATTAGAACCCTATATAGAAAACTTGTAGAAAAGTTTTTGACTACAAAACTTAGTATGTAGTCAAAGTGGTAAAAATGTCTTATTCTACTCCTAGCAAAAGATCTCCCTCTCCCACTCTCTTCCCCC
>CM057848.1:44351144-44365304 GCA_030068395.1 Apalone spinifera | reverse complement strand
TAATTCAAAATAACAACTGTTATTTCGAATTAACTTTGTAGTGTAGACATACCCTTAGTGGAGATGCAGCTTATTCCAACAAAAGGAGTTCTTTTGCTGGAATAGTCAAAATGCCTCACTAAATAACATGAGCTATACTGACAAAGGAGCCCTTCTGCCAGCATAATTGTGTACACTAGGGCTAGGTTAGCTATCTCAGTTAATTTTCATTATATGCCCCACTCCTCCCCGACTCCTAGGCAATGTAGCTATGTTGGCAAATGTGTATAACGTATATCAGATCAAAGAGGCATGATTAGAGGTCTGCTTAAAATCACAGAAAAATCTTATTTTTGCAAGTTGGTCACAGCATAAATAGCACATTATGCAGATGAGTTCCTACTGTATAATTGCATGGCAGGTATTCCCACCTTCTATGTTACTGCTGGCAGTGGCGCTGCCTTCAGAGCTGGGTAACTGCCTACCAGCTGCCACTCTTTGGCCACCCAGCTCTGAAGGCAGAACATAAGGGTGGCAATAGCCCACGCTTTGCCTTAGATTTCACACTCTATGACATATTTGTCATGGCTGCGAATTCAGTAGGACCCTAGAGATGATGAATGTATGTCACCTCATATATTTCACTGAAATTGGTAACATAAGCATGGTGTCTTGTCATAGAAACAAAAGTCAAAGCAAGTAACAGTGGAAAGGAGTCAATGGCTAAAAAGTGAGAGTTCTGAAATTTATTTTTGACTTCAGCTCATTAAGGGCAAAATTTTGAGTCCTGGCTTTTATTTTTGCAGATAACTTATTCTGCACAGAAAAGGGAGAGCACCATGTGCAAATATGTGTGCACCATTGCACAGGAGTCAGCTGGGTAGCCATTCCTGATCTCCAGACACAAGTGATAGTTCTGAATGTGTAAATGTGAGTTTTCAAAAATGGAAACTGGCATTGGGGTGCCAAGGTTTGCCTTCCCAAACTACCAGTCATGACCCTGCTCACACTCTTTCCCCAGAATGACTGTTGTAGGTGTTCTGGGGGAGTGTTGCTGCCTTCAGTGCCTGCCCTCCCTGTGCTCCTGCCTGGGGAGGCTAATGCACTTCAGGGGCCAGGGAGGCAGGAGACATGCACCATGCCATCCTCCCTCCCCTGCTGCTCCAAGCCAGGAAGGCAGGAGCCATGCCGTGTGCCCTCCTGCCTCCCCTGGTGCTCTGGGGGCTAAGGAAGCTGGGGTGTGTGCATGTGCTTGTCTCTTCTGTCTTTTTCCCTCCCTGGGAGGGGGCACAAGTGCTCAGCATGCTGCCCTACCTCCTCCCCTCCCCTCAGCAGAGGGGGCAGAGCTGTAAGTGGGGCTGGAGGGCTTGCCTCCCCCAACCCCAGATGTACCAACATATTTTAAGCTATGCAGCTATGGCCATGGGACTATCTGAACGTGCTAGAACTACAGAACTCAATAGAAACTACTACTTTTTGTTGTTGTTCTTTTGGTATCATTGAAGGAGATTTGTAAGGGAGCCAGAGGTCGGTTCCCACTTCAGTCTTTAAATTATGTAATTCTTTCTTGTCAGAATTATACTCAAATGCCACAAACAGATAATGCATCGGTGAAAGGCAGATTTTCAATGGAGATCAGTGTTCAATGTGCTTCTGAAATTCTGTCCCCAGGTACAGAATTTTTCTGAGAATTTGGTACTTAACGTTCTAGCTATCATGAATATGAAAGCTTTTTCAGCTAGATTGGATGAGCACATACATGCAACTCTTATCTTTTCAAATATAAATAGAACATATATCATTGCAAGATGTCTGAATACTGCATGCCTCTGAAGAGAAATAATTGCTGGGGCTGGGATTGTTTGCTTTCTTTCAAATTATGAAAATTTCAAAATCAATTTAAAATTAATTCTGTTTGTTTTGTATCTTAGGCTTACTAATGGCTGTATGATTCATTGGGATATTATCTCAGGTTTAAGAAATGTGATAAAACAAATTGAATATTTCAGTTTAAATTTCCAGGATCTGGGAATTTTTTAAAAAATTATCAGTTGGAAAACTCAGTTGTGCTATGTCCCCCGTTTCTGGCCTGATGACTAAAATAGTTCTTTGAGATGATATGATACAGTAGTTCCTGTGGGTAGGACAATGAAGTGTATTGTTCTTTTAGTTCACTTCCAATATCGGTAGTTATTTTCTGGCCTGCCAATGGGTAGGCAACTGCTCTGGGGCCTGCCGATTGAAAGCAACCCTGGCCCCTTTAAATTGCCACTGGAGCCCTGGGTGGCATGCTGCAGAGCCCCAGATGGCACAGTCCTTTTGTGACACTTTGCGAGGAGGCAAAGTCCAGGAGCCTTGGGGGCCAACTGCCTCGTCCCTGCCCCTTGCACACAAGGCCCTGTCCGTTCCAAGAGCGTGGAGCCAGGCTCCCCACTCCCACCCTGGGCCCAGTCAGTCTGTCAGCCCATCTGATTATTTGTATTTTGTTACCGCTTACGGGCCCCAGTTAGGGATCAGGATCCTATTGTGGTGGCAGTGAACACACACACACACACACACACACACACACACACACACACACACACCCTCCCTATCCCAAACAGCTTACAATTTAAGACAGACTGTAATGAGAGTCAAATTTGAAGAAGCAGCCAGAATCTATGAGAGTCACCTCAACTCAAAAGATAAAATAAAATAAAAATAAGGGTGGAAAAAATACAATACTATGCTGAGCTAGGAAAACAGGGTCCATTCAACAAGAAAGCTCTGCTGCTTTTATAGCCTTCAAGGCCATTACAGAAAAGCTCGAATTATTACTCTTCATTTGCAATAATAAAAATTGTTTTTGTGGCAATTTCAATGCCACAAAAACAATTTTTCAAAGAAAGGCCATAAAATATTTCTCCTATTTTGTTCAGCCCCATCCTACATACACAGACCCACGCGAGCAGTGAGTTTGAAAATACAGAGCCTGAATCTGCTTTCAAACTGCTGTAAATCCAGGACAGCAACAGAAGACAATGGAGAACTGATTTTACACTAGTTTAAGCAAGATCAGAAATAGACCCATTTCTAGTGCTCTTTTTTCCTTCCTCCACCCTTTCCTGGAATTCTAATTTACAGACAGGGTCATAATGCAAATCCTGGTCATTAGGTTCTATTCCTCTCCCTTCATCCATCCAAAATAAGGCATGAAAGACATTAGAGCAGTTCTATATGAAATGTGACATGTTAGGCATTATTAACCTCTTCTTTATTCAGAAACCTAAATCTAACACCAGCCTTCTCTAATCGAAGGGCGCAATGAACTCATTACATATTTGGGGGAAAAAAACCAAAATCAGTCAGTGCCCATTGTGATCTTCTTGGAATACATACCATATTACATACAGAGTGAGAGTAGGATACAATTGGTCCACTTAAATATCAAGGCCAGGAAAGCTTGTTTCTCTTTGGCAACAAAGGTCTCTCTTTGAATTGGCAGAGTAAAGAGCAGAATGTAACTGACAGTGCTCTCTGATACACACTTACCACACAATGCAAACAGAGCATGGAAGGCATATGGAGGCCAGAGGCGTACATTTGCATTAAACGTTTACACTCTAAGGTAGGAATAATGGGCCAGCTCTGGCAATGCAAATGGAATAGCATAGGCCAGATCAAGGATACACTCAGTACTAGTGCAGCTCCTCCTGACTGCTCTGAGAATTCGCTCCTTCACATCCAAGGCTCCCTCCTGTCACCTATTCACACGCCCCATAGCCACGCTCCTCTCTCTCTCTCTGCATCTCTAAGTGCTTCTCCTCATGGCTTGGCCTTTCAACCAAGGGACTGTGTGTTTTCCCTGCTTCCAGGGTATCAAAGTCCCCTCCCACACATGCTTCAAATCTCCTGCCCCTATTGTACCACTGTCCCTGGGGCAGGTAAGGGGAATCCAGGCCCACTCTCTAATCAGTGGTCAAGATGTGCAGTGTCCCACCTTGCTGCCATTTTCTGCTCTGCCTCTCTCCATTTGCTTTTCTGGGTAAATATTCTTCAGGGAACAGATGCCCAGAATTTCTCTGTTTTCCTTCTTTCCCTTTTCACTATGCTGGGAGCAGTTACAAACTTCTTCTCAACACCATCACCACGGGCACTGACAACTTCCTGCCTTTATACTAGCTCTGCCTATTCCTTCTCAACTTCCCTGACTAATGATCCCTGCTATCTAGAACACCTCATTTCCCTCAGCTGTGTAGGGCTGGAACTTGGGATATGGGGGTGTAGTAGCACCTACTGACTTGAAGTGGTGTCCATTATACACAGGATTTACAGTTTGATTCAATGGCTCAGCAGGCTCACTATACAAATTGTTCCACCACCTCTGGGCTATCAGCTTAATTGGCCCTGTCTCACCCTCATAACCCACCTCTCCCCTCCCCCACACGCACACACAAATACACACACCTCTCCCCAAACTTAAATGTACAGTTTTGGGTTTGGTATTTGACCTCTAAGAAGCAATTTAAAGAGTTGTACCATGCATTTCTGTGGATCACATCCAATCCCATAACAGCTGTCAGAATTAACTGTTTTTTCACCTAACATGGCATATAAAGAAATACCATATGCAATATGGCTTCAAAGATTAAGGCAGTCTTTAGTTACAACTAAATTCCACTCATTTTTGTGACCAACATTTTGCAAATCTACATAATTTCATCTTTAGAGAATCTTGTAAATAAGATTCTTGTGAAACAGTGTCTGCGAGGATTTCATGTGCATTCAAATACCATTTCAAAAGACAAACACAGACAGTTGTTTCTGTTCATAATGCAATACTTCCTTCTCCTAACAATCTCCCTCTTTCCACAATGAACACCACATCCCTCGGTTAGCCACCTCTTCTTTGCCCTTTTATAAATGACTGGAAAAAAGTATCAGGGCAGCAAAGTGAATGTTAAGCTGTTGCATGTTACACCCACTTTTATTGGATTGATAAGTTATAAGAATGACACAAGGTGCAGGCCAGTGATGAATTAGGTGTCTGATTTTCAAAGCTCTCTCACATGCGAACTTTTCAGTTACTTTGCTAGATTTGTTATATCATGGACTTCCCCAGAAGTTTCACACATACAAAATGGGAAATGGCTACCTAGGAAAGACAACTGTGGAGAGGAATCCAGGGGTCCTAGTGGGTTACAAGCTAACCATGGGCTCATCTAGACTACAGGGAACAGTCAAAAGAAGATATGCAAATTCCGTGGGTGAATAAAGTGAAAGTAATTAAGTGAAAGCAGAGCTTTCGAAAGTGAATGTAATTAAGACGCGGCTTTTTCAGTGAACCCTCCCTTCGTCAAAAAGCCGCGTAAACCTCCTTTTTTGAGGAAGAGCGGCTTTCTGACAAAAGGGGCGGTTTGCCAAAAAAGCCGCATCTTACTTTCAAAGCTGTGCTTCCGAAAGTGTGATTCAAAAAAAAAAATTCCTATGGAATTTGCATATCCTCTTTCGACCGTTCCGCGTAGTCTAGATATGCCCTATGAGTCAACAGTATAACACTTCAAAAAAAAAAAAGTAAGCAAACATCATTCTGGGATGTATTAGCAGGAGAGTTGTAAGTAATTCATTCTTCTGCTCTACTCTGCACTGATTAAGCCTTAATTGGAGTACTGTGTTCAGTTCTAAGCACCACATTTCAGGAAAGATGTAGATAAATTGGAGAAAGTCCAGAGAACAACAACAAAAATGATTGAAGAGCTAGATAACATGACCTATAAGGGAAGACTGAAAAAAAAATTGGTTTGTTTAGTCTGGAGAAATGAAAGCTGAGAGGGGATGCAATAACAGTTTTCAAGTACATAGAAAGGTTGTTACAAGGAGGAAGGAGGAAAAAAAATGTTCTCCTTAACCTCTGAGGATAGGATATGAAGCAAAAGCAGCAAAGGTGGTTTAAGTTGGACATTAGGAAGAGCTTCCTTAAGATCACCGTGGTTAAGCACCAGAATAAATTGTCTAGGGAGATTGTGGAATCTCCATCACTGGAGATTTTTAAGAGCAGGTTAGATAAACACCTGTCAGGATTATGATTCTTAGGGTATGTCTAGACTACAGAGCTTTTCCGGGATACTGGAAGTATCCCAGAAAAGCTCTGCAGCATCCAAGGAACAAGTCTACTTTTCTGAAAAAAATTTCAGAAAAGCAGACATTTTTTCAGCATCCCCGTAAACCTCGTTCTATGGGGAAGGAGGGATATTCCAAAAGAGGAGGTTTTTTCCGACATTTGGCCCTGAGTAGATGGGCCAAATGTTGGAAAAGCCTCTTTCGGAAGAAAAGCAGAAAAAGATACGCAAATTACGGTTCGCAATTTGCATACCTTTTTCCAACTTTTCTTTGTAGTGTAGACTTAGTGGGTTGGACTACTCTTCAAAACCTTGGCAACTGACTCACCTACTTCCACTTGTGCAGGCTCTTTGCATTGCTTTTCCTTAAATACTGGTTTTCCCCTTCTAAGGGGAATTCACAAAAAATTACCAGACTAGTGAGGATGAATTTGTATCCTTCAGCAAAATGATTCTTTCATCTTCCTTCCTGAGCTACAAGATTCCCTCCTAATCCTTGTTACCGCCCCAGTTCTCCAAACCTATAAAATTTCATCTCTATATAGATATTTTAGAACATGTCTATTTATCCATTTATTCAAGAATGCCTCCTAAGCCATAGAAGCTAGGACTAGGGCTGTTAAGCTTAGGTTATTTTAGCAAAACAGTAGTTGATAGAATTTTTATCAAATACTTAATAGGAGAAGGCAGCTCAGCCCAGTCCTAGCTCACGCCAGGACCAAACCCTGCTGCGGTCCTGCAATTTAAAATGCAGTAGGAGCCAGGCAGTCCAGCTCCAAAATTTAGTAGGGGCTGAGTAGGCAGGCTGTCCAGCTCAGTCCCTGCTCATGCTGGGTCGTGGATCAAAGCTGTGGCTCTGCAATTTAAAACACAGTAAGAGCCAGGCAGCAGGCTGCCCAACTCCTACTACCTTTAAGTTGCAGAGCTGCAGTGGGGTTTGGTCCCAGCACAAGCTGGGACTGAGCAGAGCTGCCTGACAGCCAGTAGTAGCCCCTATCCGTGGGGGATTCCAACTTCCTGCTGGGACCCCTGTGGTCAGAGGCTGCTGTGGGTGCAGCCCTCCTTCCCCCCGCCCTCCTCCTTCTGCTGCCTCTGATAGAGGGAGCAGCGGGAGTGGAGCCAGTGCTGGAGGGATCCAACTTTTAAGCTGCCCCACCCAGCAGCTGCTCTCCCCCCCTTGCCACCTCTGGTATATAGGTGCCAATTCAAGTAGTAGAGAATGCAAGTAGTAGACTCAACTACCCAATAAGCTTAAGCTTATTGAGTGGTTGACTAATCGACTACTCTCTTATATCCCTACCTAGGACCTTCAAATTTGGTATGCCGCTTCCTCTTACCCTAACGTAAACCAAGGTTAGGGTTTAGTTGTGCCTGGAAAATGAAGTGCCGGGAATGAGACTATTTCTCATAACATGCAAAAGGAGGCCATGGGGGGCAGCTGGAGGGGGCAGCAGCCCCGGAGCCTGATCCCTCCCTGACAGCCTGCAGGAAAGGGCAGCTGGGGGGGCTCTCTGACAGGGGAGCACTAGCCCAGCACCCTGGAAGGAGTTGCCACTGGAGCAGTACCACCCTTGCCGCCACAGGCAGCCCTGGTAAGCCCCCCTACACTTTCCAGTACCCTGTCCCAAGCTCTCTGCCCTGAGCCCTGCACCTCCCATCTGCCTTGACCTCAGCATCCCCTCCCCCTGTCCTGAGCCCGCCCACAACTCCCAACCTGTGTCCTAAGCAACATACCCCCTCCTGCTCCCTCACCCCCCAACTCTCATTCCAGCTTTCATTTTATTTTATATTTGAAAGATACAATAATTGAAACACCACACGTGTATATTTTCATTTATTTTTTTCAAAAAAAAAGAAATTCCTTCAGTTACACACCCAAGCAATGCCAGGTACATCTGCTAGTACAAAAGTTAAAAAAGAGAAATGCCAATAGTTGTCTTCCTGTATAAGGCATCCTTCACTCCTTCAAATGCTATTAAGTTTCCTTTGCATTCCACACATTCTATACCTGGCCCTTTACCTGATTAGTTCCAACATTTTGAAAAATTATTTCTAATGACATACCTGTGGCCTTCAGATTTTAGTTGGCTATGAGGATTGACTGAGGCCTTACATAATAAATAACTTTTTAAAGTATTGTTGTCCTCTTTAGGAAGTCAAAGCATATGAACTTAGATAACTGTTACTTTCAAAGGTGATTAATGAGGTGATTTAAATATCAACAGTCCAGCACCAACATTTTCAAACGCTGTTTATCTTGCAAAGCGACAAAGCCATTTGTAACTTCTGAAGCTGACAGCACCAAGATGGGCTCCATCCAGGAGAGATGTTTCCTTCAATTAGGCCTTTGTTTATCTTATCCATGATGAAAATAGACCCTTTTGCTCAGAGCAATATGCTGTATGTTTCTGACATGGAGTGTTTTATGTCTACTGGTTCCAGAGAGCCTAGAAGATAAACATGAGAATACTTTCCTATGAAGTTAAGATGCATTTCTGGGGAATTAACGTCTGTATTTATAAAATGAGCTTGTACATGAAACATCTTTCCTGGAAGTGCCCCGCACTTTGAAGCAATCGCTTTCTAAACATGGAGAGGTACTAAATAGCTTAGCTGCTGTATAAATAGGCTGTATATTAAATGCAAGGAAAAGTTGATTACGCTTAAATCTGCTTTTGACAGCTACCATCTTAACAATTATACTATGTTACACACAGTTCAGCTCCTCTTCAGTTTTGTTCCTCTAATTAGTTTAAATTTCTGCTAAGTGTAGAGAGTCCAACTGGTTTGGATAAAACCAGAACCCACCTAAAATGTCAGTGTTTCAAACTCAAAAAAATGCTGAGGTTTGGCTTTTTAAAAATAATCTATTTATTACTACTATTAATTTTAATATGTTTTTATACTTCCTGGTTCAAGCCAAGACCAGAAATAGAAGTTCTGAGATACCATGAGGAAAGCTATTCTCATGAAATTTCCAGCCGGACTGGAAACAGGAAGTACCAAAAATATTGTGAGACACTCTGCAAGTTAGTATTTCAGACTTAGGAGATTTGGACAGTTCATATAATAAGATTTGACTGAAGTATCTGAATTTGGGAAACTGATTTACAAATTTATTGGTGCTTATCCAAATCAAATATCTGAACTTTTATTAAGTTATATCATTCATTTCCACTATACCTTCGTGGTAAGATGAGTTAGGGCCATCTATCTAACGCCCAAGCTAAAACATAATTACGTGTTGTTCTATAAGAGTTCAATCCTGCAAGCTGCTAAAGGCCCCAGCTTTGCTCATGTAGAGCACTAAGACATGCTTCACTTTGTGAACATGAATATCCAAAGGACTTACAATATCTAAGTGTCTCACGGTTTCTTAATGTATTTATCCTCACAACTTCCCTACGAGGCAGGGAAGCTGTTATTTCCATTCTACAGATGAAAAACTCAGAGGAGCTAATTAATTTACTATGGTGCAGCAGGTGAAGTGAATCTCTGTCTCCCAAGTTAGCACCCTACCCACTGGGCCATCCTACCTCTCAGCCAAGGAGTTCAGACTGCTCACGTGTTAAGCTAAGTGCATAGTTGGAGTAATATCCTGTTGATTGTTAGAGGTTACTGGAATTAGAGGACTTTTAGTTGTCACTCTGCCAAAATATTATATACTGTAATTAGGACAATGAGAATGGCAACTTTCCCACTTACTCCACCCTTTGCGTTTCTGCCTTGCTGAATATGTACGCCTTTGATAAACAGGTTTTTAACAGGTTTGAAAGTTATATTATTGCTACTATTGGGGATGGTTTCTAATATTCCAGGAAGGGGAAGTTTTACTAAAATACTCTCTGGATACTGAAAGTGTGTCTATTTCATATATCTCCTTTCTTGAATTACCCGAAACGCTACTGCAGTAGCAGCTTTAAGAGAGAGGGGAATGGACTCTGATCAATAAAACAGAAATAGTAATAGTAAGGGAGAATTTTGCCACTGTACATAGAAATGGGTGACTAATGATTTATATTATTGTTATTTAATGGGAGCTTTCTTTGTGCTAATAAAATATATGTCCCAGGAGAGGATTCTAACTAATAGAGAAAAATCATACATGAAAAATTGCAGCTTAATATAGAACTTTACCTGAACAAACCCTTTAGAAATATTTGCTCAAATTAAAAGTTTGCTTTATCTGTGTTCATGATCCTCTCTGAATACTTCATTAAAGAAGTTTAGTGACAAGAATATTGATTGAAACAACTAATATTAGAAAATATTAATGGAAGGCAAATATTTGACTTATAAATGTGAGTATTTGCAATAAAAACTATTAAAGATTAGCATTCATCCAACAGGCCACAGAAACAAGAACATGTGACTTGTGACCAATCAACCTTCCTGTGAACAAGCTACAAACATTTATTTGCAGAACTTGTTCAATAGATAATTTCAAAAGATACATTTGCAAACCATCAAAACTTTACAGTTTTCCTACAAAAACAAGCTAAATTAATTCCTTTTCCTCCAAATTATTTTCTTAGTCTTATGCAGATGTGTACAGAGAGTTTTATAGTCATTATTCACATTCTAACCATCCATGCTAGCCTAGTCTACTATGCAAGGTTAAATTATTCCATGTCCTAGAATTCTACCATTCTATCAGGATCGATAGCCCCCATGAAGTTTGAGCCCTTGAATTTCATACTTGCGGTCTGCATAAAGTAAATGCCCTACCTCCAGGCCTGTTAACCACACCAGAGCAAGTGCTTCTCCCAGCTTTGCCTTTAAGGCAGGGAGTTTGTTTATAACCAGAGAGACACACAGTGATTAAGATAACATAAGGCTTGTCACTCAAGTAATTGAAGAATCACTAGATAATCATGAAAACATTGCCAGGTACTCCATTTAAAAGATAGCTAAAAAAAGGGTAGGAATAAGGGTGGTGCACTTCAGGGCTCTGCATTGGGAGTATTGCTGTTCAACTTATTTTGAAAAGGGGATAAACAGAGAGGTGGCAAAATTTGCAAATAATATAAAATTTCTCAAAATAATTTAATCTAAAGTCCAAAACCTACTGCAAAGAGTCACAAAGGACATAGCTACTCTACACAGAAGATTGACACCCCCTCAGTCAGTCAATCTTCTGGGGTTTGAATAAATGGGTCTAGTGAAGACCTGTTAATTCCAGTTGAGAAGACGTCACCATCAGTGCCGGTAGTCCTCCTCCCGCTGGAGTTGCGTATCTTAAGTCGACTTTCCCCTTTAGTGCAGACCAGGCCAAAGAGATTCCACAAAACTGTGTGATCGGGCAACACAATGACAGATTAAATGTTGATAAATGCAAAGTAATGCACATAGAAAAATGTAATACCAACTATATATACAAAATGATGGGATCTAAATTAGCTATCACCACACAGGAAAGAACTTGGAATCATTGTGGATAGCTCCCTGAAAACATCTGCTCAATGTGCAGTGGCAACCTAAAAAAACTAATTAAGACAGAAAATATCACATTGCCTCGATATAAAGCCATAGCATGCCCACATCTTTAATACTCCATGCATATCTGGTCACCCCATCTAAAAAGATGGATTTGGAAAAGATATAGAAAAGGGCAACAGAAATGGCTGGGGGGGTGGGGAAGGGGAGGAAGGAACAGCTTCCATATGAGGAGAGATTAAAAATACTGAAGAACACAAGAGGGTCACCCAATGAAATTTATAGGCAGCAGATTTAAAACAAACAGAAGAAAATATTTCTTCATGGTCAGCCTATGGAACTCTGCCAGGGATGGTGGAAAGGCCCAAACTACAAAAAGGTTCCAGAAAGAAGGAAAAAAGTTCAAGGAGGATAGGTCCATCAATGTCTACTAGCCAGCATGGACAGGAATGCTGTCCCTAATCCATGGGGGGTTGGTGAAAGCACAGTATTCCTCCTTTTTCAGGAAGCAAGGAAAGCCAACGGGAATGTTTGTTCCTGTCAGCCTCTTGCTGTGAGGACGCTCCCAACCTCAGCTGAAGCCAACTCCAGCTACATAGTCTTCATAGCTAGAGTTGCATACCTTAAGCTGAGCTACCAGGTCTAGCATAGACTTGGCCTAATAAATCAAGCCTGATATATACCCCAGATGTAGTGCTCTCATACTGTCTATATGGTCTATATATCCCCACAGACCCACTCAACAGGAGCAGAGTAGAGCTAAGGAGGAGGAGAGTAGGTATCAAACGGCTGCATTTGGAGAAGGTAGGCAATAGGACAGCACTTCTCCAATTTACAATTAGTTCTAGAGTTAATAGGAAAGCTGGGCTATGATGTCCAGCTGAGGACAGCTGTCACTTTTTACCTGCAGTTTTCATCTTGTAATAAGAATTTACAGCCAGAAAGAAATACTGAGAAAAGAACCAAATAAAATTCCCAAGTCTATGGTAACTTGCTGCTTTCTGCCTTTTGACTTTTTTCTATGCATAGTTCCTAGCTAGAAGTGAATTTAGGGCAAGGAAAGCTAAGAAGGAGGAATCAACCTAATGTTATTCAAATACCCCTATTTAATTTTACAGTTGTTGACACAACTTGATACATGTGTTTCCTACCAGAATAAATGAGATCACACTCATCTGATTTTCAAATTACCATATCTATTGTTTCAGAAATACAGGGTATAAATAATTGCAGTGCAATCTCCTATGTCTGGACCTCTCTCATCCGGAACCGTTATCAGGATTAGCATAAATTATAGTGCCATCTAATAATTAAATCACTGAATGCTGATTGTGCCAACTATTTAAACCTGTAATTATTGCTCATTAGAAACATGGTTCGTGTTATTTCCCTTTATAGGCCCAAAGCTAATGTCAAAAAGTAAGCCTGCAAAGAATTCAGCAGAGAGGTAGCATGGAGAAAGTAACATCTTCTGCCTGAAGGACCAGCATACCAATAATTGATCAGCTGAAGGTTATAGAAAAATGGTACCAGAAATTTCTTACCTACACAGAATAACTACAAGTTCCCACAAAAAGCAGTGAACATGACTGCACTCTAGCAATAGGCTTCAGAAATGGGGTTTGTGAAAGTACAGATACTGTCTCCTATGCAACGGGTAAGACTCTCTGTATGTAATAACCAATCTTCAATATTGATAATATAAGGTTAACAGAGACATTTGCTTCTAGGCTAATGCTTATTGTGTGCATGGCTATATTTGACTAGGAAATTCTTGGAAGAAAACAATGGACAGGAGCTGTAGACAGGGGAGGTTGAGAGGCACCGCAAGAGATCCCGCCGCTGAACAGGCTACTTGGTGAGAGTACTCGCTTTTGGTGTGAGTGAGTTTGCTCGACTGTTTGAATTTTGTTTGTTTGAATTCTGAATCTGATTTTAGGTGACTGCAGTTTCAGTTTCAGCTGCTGTGGCTGGGACTAAGTGCCTGACCCTTTGTTCCCTCAATTGCTCTTTTGATTGCATCTGATCAGCCTTCCCCTGTGTGACTCACAAGGGGGAAGGCCTGGCCTAGGCAAGCAGGCTTAAAAGCCAGAGGCGGAGCGACCAGGGAGTGAAGCAGACAGGGGAGTTTGAGAGGGAGTTTGGCAGAGGGAGGCCTACGATTGTCAGGAAGACCCCCAACACCTGTGCCAGCACTGCTTCTGTCTCCTCCACCAGCGCCTGTAGCCAAATAGACCACCTGAGCATGGATGCCTCTACCCAGATCCTGGTGTGGTTTTGCAGGGACTGTGGATTGCAATTCCCACTTATTGATATCCAGGCTGGGGAGATCATCCAATGTGAAAGGTGCCTGCTGGTGGAATCTCTCAGGCAGCAAGTGGCAGAGCTATAGGAGGAGGTGGCTAGGTTGAGGAGCACCCGCATGCATGAGGAATTCCTGGATCGTGTTCATGAGGAGACAGCTGAGGTAGCTGTCCCAGTACACAGGACAGGAGACACACCACTGGTGGAGGAGGAGACGACTCAGGGTGGACAGTGGCAGCTGGTTACTTCTGGCAGCAGGCACTGCTCCACACCTACTCCGAACCCTCCCGCCATGGTGCTAGGAAACCATTATGCTCTTCTTTATACAGGAAATAAGCAATCA
>CM057848.1:44317310-44351044 GCA_030068395.1 Apalone spinifera | reverse complement strand
AGGGCAGGGGACTGGACTCAATGACCTCTCGAGGTCCCTTCCATTCCTAGTATTTTATGATTCTATGAAGGGGACTTCAAGGTGAATCAGAATCATGTTTGAATGAATGGCATGAATTTCAGCTGTACAATTTAGATCCAGAAGTATGCTCTCATGGATCCAAGGCAGTCTTGGGACACAGTGTTACAGTGCCACCAAAATTAATATCTGCTATTAGGCTACGTCTACACTGCATAGTTATTTCGACATAAGCTATTTTGGAATTGTTATTCCAAAATAGCACGAAATAGTCTACATTGCAGGGGAGCCTCAAAATTAGTCCGAGGCAGGCTTCCCTATTATAGATGTGGTATCTCAATTTAGCAGGAGGAATAACTTAGTCCCTTATCAGGGCCATCCTATTTCAAAACAGCAGAAGTGGAGAGTCTACACACGCCTTATTTCAAAATAGCCAGGACTTGACAAACCACTGATTCTACTCGCTCGTGGCGAGTAGATTTCAGCTGGTCGCTCTGTGCACCCCATTCACCGGCGCTGCACGCATGCGCAGTGGCAGTCTGGCGCATGCATGGTGCAGGGCTAGCGAGTAGCTCAGGCTGCAGTTTGTCGAACCCTCAAAATAGCTATTTTGGAATAGGTGTTGTTCTTCTTAGAATGAGGTTTACAGAAGTCAGAATAAGCCATCCGTTATTTTGAAATAATGGAATTGCTGTGTAGACGCTTGCATAATTATTTTGGAATAACGGCCATTATTCTGGAATAACAGCTGTTATTCCAAAATAACTTTGCTGTGTAGACATACCCTTAGAGTAAGGGGTTTTTACTGGTGGGGAAGGGAAATCTCTTTATCATAACTCTGACTTGCACAAATTTATCCAATAACTACATACTGATGCATTTCCAAGTTACAAAAGCACATCAGAGTAAGAGATGATTTGGAAGCAACAATTAGAAGAGTCCGTCACTAGGTCCATTCTAATCCATCAAAACACAGCCACTAACATGCTCTACACCTACTTTTTTGTTTAGATTAAACACAAAAAATAAATAGCATGTAACCCCTACAATTTGATTGGAAAGGTGTACTCAAAAGAGATGCCTTCCCCAGCAGCTCTCTTCACTGCCAAGTGGTCCTGTGAAGGGATGGAGAGCTGGGTTCCAGGATTAAAAACAGTTCTTGGCTGCCAGAGACAATGGCTCCTCTGATTCCTCATCAACAATGTGCTTCTCATGGTTGCCTGGGGTCACCTGGGGCCCCAAGGAGGTATCCACAGAATGCTTTGGGGTAGTGGTGGGGTCAGTGCTGAAAATCACATGCAGCTCCTCATAAAAGTGACAAGTCTGTGGGGCAGAACCAGAATGATTGTTCACCTCCCTTATCTTCTGGTATGCCTGCTGAAGCGCCTTTATTTCTTGTGGCACTGCTCCCCCATGCCCTGCAAAATCTTGGCATAGATGATAGTGTTTCTTCTGCTGAATCCAAGCTCTGTCTGCACAGACTTCTCCCCACACAGCAGTAAGATCCACCACCTCCTGTGTACTCCATGCTGGAGCATGTTTGTAGCCATGAGTCTCCATTGGTAAGCTCCCCACACTGATGAAACAGGAAATGAAAATTCAACAGTTCCCAAGGCTCTCATAGGGTAGCAGCTGTTTCCTGTGTACCTGGTTGATGTGCCATGGAGTTGAAAGTTCTCTTGAGAGTGATTGCAGTGGAGTACTGTGGGACACCTCAGGGAGGTCAATTCATTCAAATTACACAATACAGTGTCTACATTATCCCCACGTATCAACCTATGGATGTTGAATCAAGCACTATGCTTCTCGTGAAGGTGTAGTACAGAAGTCAATTTAACAGGTCACTTAGGTTGGTGGAAAGGACTTGGTAGTAGACCAGAGAAAGGCCCCCAAATAGTTTGTTACAAAAGCAACAACATGTTTGGGGGGGGAGGGATGAGGGAAGAGGAGAGAAAGGAATTTGCCATCCCCCCCCCTTTTTTTTTTTTTTTTTTAATTGAAATACATGGTGATCCCTTCCAAACATCCCAGCACAGCTGTGAAAGCCTGGTTGTGTGACCCACATTTCACCAAATGGCAGGGAGGATTTCTTTGCCATTTAATTGTTTGCAATTTAAGGGCTACCATTAAAACCTTTGCCTATTTCCCCAAGGTGACCCCCGTGTCACTCATATCATGATCCTCAGGATAACCTAGGCAACCAGGGAGCAGATACTGCAAGCATCTGAGTACAGACCTGGTCTTTATGCAGCAATGCTGTGTGCTGCAATGATATTACCAGAAGAGAAAATATTGGAATAGCATGGGAAGGTGCTCCACTGGGATGAATGAAATAAGGCAGCTCTTCTCAGAAACCTTCTGAAAAGGACTGCAACGCATCTCCATGGAGGATTCTTAGGCCATCCCCAGGCACAAAGACTTTTTCAGAGTGAGTAGCTGGAGTGGCCAAGAGCATGCCATGCAGGATTACAAAAGAGCAAACATGCTGAGGTTCAAGAAAAGCCGTTGGATGTTACAGTCCCTCAGCAGCCTGTGGTGAACCTGCTGCCATCATTGCCAAGTTCTACATTCTCCTCCCCCCGAACATCCTGGGGGCTGAAAATGGTTTTCAAAGCCTCACAGAGACAGAGCCCCTCAATGTACTCTTCTTATTGTGCTAGTGTCTGGCTGCTGAAAATTGGCAGCCAGGTGATCTGCCTCAACTGCCACCCAGGAGGAAACTTTTCTCCCTTTGTTTCATACCTATTATGGAGCACACAGCAGGCAGCTATAATAATGGGGATATTGCTTTCACAGAGCTCTAACCTTGTAAGCAAACTGCACCACCAATCTTTTAAATATCCAAAGGCACATCCCATCACCATTCTGCACTTGCTCAGCTTATGGTTGAACTGGTCCTTACTGCTATCCTAGCTGATAGTATGCAACTTCATGAGCCATGGGAGCAAGGGGCACACTCAATCTCCCAGGATGACTGGTATTTCAGTATCACCCATGATTATTTTGCAGTCTAAAAAGAAAGTTCCTGCTTATAGGTTTGTTTTTTAACAGAACTGTATTCCTAAAGATGTGGGCATCATGCTCCTTTCCTGATCAGCCCATGTTGATGTCAGTGAAATGGCCCCTGTGATCTATCAGTACATGGCTCATCATTGAGAAGCAGCGCTTTTGTTTTATGTACTCTTTGGCAAGGTGGTCTGGTGCCAAGATAGGGGTATGCATTCTGTCCATCCCCCACCTCAGTCAGGAAACCCTCTGGTGGCAAAACCATTCACTATGTCCTGCATGTTGCCCAGAGTCACTACCCTTCTTAGCAGAAGTCTGTTAATGGCCTGCAAACTCAAATCACACACATCCCACAGTAGATTTACCCATTCCAAATGGATGCCTCACTGACCAGTAGAGTCTGGCATTGTGAGCTTCCACAGAGCTATTACCACTCACTTCTCTGAGATCAGAACAGCTCTCATTTTAGTTATTGCTGCACTTCAGGGCTGGGGAAAGATCTTCAGACAGTTTCTAGAAAGTGGCCTTACGTATTCAAAAGTTCTACAGCCTCTGCTCATCATCCCATCGCTGCATAACAATGCAATCCCACTAGTCAGTGCTTGTTTCCCAGGGCCCAAAAATGGCACTCAAGATGATGTCAAGATAATGCATCACTGTTGCCAGCAACTGTGAATTACTCCTCTCCATGTCTTCCAGCAGGGCTGCTTGGGTGGCATGATGTTGTTCCACATGGCAGCTTCTGTATCAGCCGTGTAAATACTGAAGGTTCAGGCATGAGGTGTTTGTAATGCTCACAACAATGTACAGCTGAGTGGGGTGCATGCTTAACGTGCTATGGCATCTGTGCAGGTAAACCAGGCTTATATTTGTTTGTTGTTGAATTCAGGGAGGGAGATAGTGTTAGCCTCCTATGAGTCACCTATGTTCCCATAACCACCTGTGCCAATATTTTGCTCCCATAAGGCATTTCAAGCCCAACCCAAAATTCCATTCAGCTACATGCACTGTGGGAGAACTAACCATAGTACAGTGCTCTGTACATTGATGCAAGTCCTGCTAGTGAGGATGCACTTCACCGACACAAGCAGCATAGGGTGAACATGCAAGATCGACTTGCTTAAATCAGAGGCTCGATATCAACTTACATAAAGTAGACTTAAGCCATGTGTACACTACAAAGTTAATACATTTCTCATCTATAACTTGACTAGAGAGAGAGAGAGAGAGAGAGAGAGAGAGAGAGCGAGCATGAACAACATGGCAAAAGACAAGGAAAAAAGCAGGGCAGAAGAAAGGAACAAAGGGGAGAGAAAGAAGAATTAAAAGACGGTCAAACACAGAAACAAAGTTAGGAACTGGGGGATGACGGAAGAAAATGCACTGCAGAATATCTGGAGGCAGCTATTCCAACACATTCTATGAAGCACCATTACAGCTAAGCCAAGCCCACAGATGGTGGGGAGGAAAGAGAATGCAAAGGGGCCTAGAAATCTAGACACTGTGGCAATGGCAGCCACCAAAGCCCCGGGCCCTTTAAATTGCTGCTGGAGTGCCAGACCAACACTCCAGGCAGTGATGAGGGCTTGCAACCCTTGGCCCTGTCCCTTCTGGGAACGTGGATCTGCCCCACTGTCACGGGGCTGGCGTGCCCCACACCCCTTGGGGGTCAATATGGCCCAGTGGCCAAATCTCTAGCTCCCCAGGCTTGGGGAGGTCAATGTGGCCCAGCGGCCGAGACTCTAATGCCCCTTGCGGTGGGTGTAAGGGTATGGTGCGGTAAGGGGGCCCAGGCCCTCCCTCTCCACCAGGCCCTAGCCCAGGGCCTTATCAGTGGTGGGTGGTTCCCACTACTGGCTCAGTGGGGAGTCCCCCCCCCCAAAACACACTGACTCCGCCAGGGCTCCTCCTGCTCCCCACCCTGGGCTGCTTCCTACCCTATCCCCCTGACCGGCGTAGGCCCCATCTGTGCATGCAGAGCTCACTGCGGTAGCAGTGTGGGCAGGCCCAGCAGCGGCGGCTGGTCCAGCAGCTGGTCCAGCAGCGGTGTCTGGTGCGGCGGCAACAGTTGGCGCAGCAGCAGCTGGTGAAGCGGCCAGGTTGACTGCAAGCCACAGTAGACATGGTGGCTGATGTCAGCGCAGTGGTTGTAGCTGTAGCTCTGGCTGGGGCGGCACTTCGGGCTCCCACAGCCAGGACAGCTGCTTCTGTGCTCCAGCAGGAGCTTCTTCCCCTTTGGAGGTCAGCCCCACCTGAGCTACTTCTCTGGCCTTTCTACCAGGCCTGCAGTTGGAGCATGCCCAGCAAGGCTGCAGGGAGGGGCCTTCTCAGCCCAGTAGGCCCGGTTAGCCTCCCCTTGGCCAGTGCAGGGCCGGGATGCCCCATCACACCCACACTGTGCTCCCAAAACTGTTGCAGATCTATTCATAACTTAAGGCCACTATTGGTCATCTTGTCTGACCACCTGCATAACACAGACCACTTAATTTCTGCAGTAATTCCTTCTGGAAGAGCTTGAGCTTTAGAAAGACATCCATTCTTGATTTAAAGATTTCAAGTGACAGAGAATCCCTCCAGCTCCCCCAGTTCTTCTGCTGCTTAGTTAGGGACTTGGCTTAAATCTTGTTTTCAGTAATGTGCATATTCTACACACACATAGCAGCTTGGATTCTGAACTGCACCGCCTGTATCGTGTTGTTTAGCAGCAGTAGCCTAGCAGTGTGAGGCGTGAAGCCACCTTCATATTTTGAAACTGGATGGGGACATGCCCCATCCTAGCATCAATTAGAGATGCCTTGGGGGATTGATATAGGGATCTCTATTCCAACCTCTGAAACTCAAGTGAAGACATTCGTGTTTGGGAAATTTGCTCTAGTTCTAGCCCTTTATGCCACCAGACCAGCATAAGGGGGGCAGAATTTATTCATGATTCAGAATTAGAAAATCTAATCACTGGATGGGGGATTTATCTAATTGGTTCCATTATATACCAGTGTCTCGCAGATAGGCACAAACACACACTCCTCTGAGATTAGCTAGACTATCAAATAACAATTTCTAATAGAGCTGCGGACAATGCATTCTGAGAAAAAAACCCACAATGTGTTTACTCATAAGTGAGTGTTCCCCTTGCTTTTACATCCCACTGGATCCATCATTCAGGAGGAAAAATCTGCAAAATATCTGTTTCTAAAACAAAAAGCTCTTGGGAGGGGCGGGGGTAGGTTGGACAAACCCAGCAAAAACTATTTTGATAAATATTTGTATGTAAAACAAAAAAAGGCAAAGCCAAATTAAGACTTCTGTCCCCACATCCTATGAAAAATCCAAAACAATAATCTGACAACTTTAACCTTCTGAAGCACAACGTTTAGTGGAAATAACAACTTCACGTGTACTTAAGAGGTGTGAAGCTCTGCCATAATACACTGCCAGATCGAGTAGGCATAGCCAATGATTTATTGTGAATGTGTTTTCAGAACCATTAGTAAAACAAAAACAGAGTGAATGTGTCTGTACAATACATTTATAGAGATGGACAAACCAATAAAGAGTCTAGACAGCACTGAACTGTGTGCTTGGCTCTTCTGCTCTCCATCAGGGAATGATGTTGAGCCAAGGAGGTGGATTAACCCCTGGCAATCAGTGACACACATTTACATTTTTTTTAAATCATCTGATAAAAAAATATATAATAGTTTATATATTGCAAACCAAATCCTGCAACTTGGCAACTTTGCCATATCTTTACGGCTTACTGTTTGCATTAGTAGAAGGGGGTGGGGAAATGGCAGTGGTATTGTTAGTTTTTAAAACTATCCCTTTCATTATTTGTCAACACCTATTCATCTCCCCAAAATATTCTGTTGTTTGGCCCGCCTTCGTTCCTGACTGAACAGAACCATGGATAGGACAAAGAGGAAAAAAAGTATTCTTTTCATAAAGATTCTTAAACATTGTTATAATTTTTGATATCTTTAAACATCTCCCAGTTTATGAGAGCAATTGGTTTCCTTTAAAACCTAACAAGATATACTGAAATTCTGTCCAAGTCATTGTTATGCCTTTCCTCTCTGACAGTAGACACTAATTTTTTTTCCTTCCAGTTGACTGCAAGATTATATGTAGTGTTTTACTCTGTTTTGTACAAAACAGAAGTGATGGCATGTGACAAGAACGCAGACCTCATATTACCATACATTTATGCCCTGCAGAAGAAAGGATAGTGTGAGAAAAGGTTTATTAAAGCAGGCTATTAATGTATATGAAAGGAAAAGGCATCAACTAGTTCTACAATTATCTGCTACTCACTATCCATTTGCTTATTACCACATTGAATGTGTAGAGAACTAATCAATCAGAGATGGGAGCTCAGGGGAGAGGGAGAGTTTAGAATAGCAGCAGACTGTAAAATCATCCATGGGAGAACTGGAAGATTTATACAAGTTGAAAAAGATATAAGAACTCTTAAGTGACCAAGTCATTTCTATGTGAGTTAATTGCTGCGCTCCGGTTTCTTTATAAGGTTTTGTTAAATCTTTGATTGAGAGTCATCTTAGCAACTAGACAAAGAGCTCTAGGTTAGTCGAGGGGAACTACACTAACACGGAGCACCAGAATTATATGTTTGGTGCGTTTTTGCATGCATGCGCACCTAACCATGCTAACATCTCAAGCAAGTTAATAGACAAAGTTCTAGCCCAGACTTAGACAAATCCTTCTCTATTCCCTAGGTAGAAAGTTAGCTATCTTGGGCTCTTCGAGCCAGAAGCACGTCATAGTCCACTGCAAAACTCCCCTCTGAGCCTTGCAATGTTGAGACAGATAATAACCCCATTGCTTACCCCTCTCAGGCCCCAGACTAGTCTACATTGGGTAGATCCACATTTTTGGAGAAAAGGGAATGTTTTTGTTGCAAGCTAAGATTTTTGTTTTGCTTTGGTCTGTTTGATAATATTTTCAGAGATTTGTAGATTCTCAGAGAATTACTCCATTTCAAATCTCAAGGGAGACATTAGTGGGCAGAGTAAAGAGAAAACACTCAAAGCTACTGCTAAGCTCAGTTTATCCCAGCTAAATTGCAGATATCATTACCACATAAAGCATGTGATGTATATGTACTCTTAGATATAAATACACATGCATGCATGTGTATATTCTATATTTGATTTGATATCACAGTATGAGTGTAGTGTGTAAATATGATGTCAAGTACTACTGGTGTAAATAAATAAAGAGTGTAAATTCTGTTGCAGTTATGTTTTCATAAAGCCAACCTATAATCCCCAAACAACAATGCCCCTGACAACAGACAGCCTGTTTCCAAAAAAGTTAACCCAGTAATATGGTCCTATCCTTAAAAAAAACACCTGGGAAACTTATGCCATGAAGATTGGTTTTATAAATGTAATATATGGTAGGCTGGATTCTGAGGAGTCATCTCTCACCACAGCAAGAGGATAAGATCTTTGTGGTATTGCCACATGTAAATTTTGAATGTTAGCCTCACTGGGAGAGAGAAATGTGGCATCAGATTCTAAAGCATTACATATTCTCTTTGTCTCTGTCCCTTACTCTCTGTATATATTAATTTTATAGATTTTTTTTATTGTCTGAACTCTACTGGTTGCGTGAGAAGCAGAACAATAGGCCAAGCGCTTCCATTTCACACATGCCACCACTATAACTCAACAAAGAATAGTTTAAAAAAAATTATAAACTTGTTATAAATCAGTGCCTAAGCTAAATTAACCGTTGAAATAGATGGTCATAAAAATAATGTAATAAAATATTCTTCACCTCTGTGGCTCAGGTGTGGGTGTGCGCACGTGTGCCAGTGCTAATGATATGGAATGCTGGGCTTGTGTGGGACTGCTGTGGGAGAGAGAGGGAGCAGGCAGGGCTGGGGGAAAAAGGAGCTTTGCTATCTCTTGGTCTGGAGAAGGAACTCAAACAGATGCACTAAAATATAATTACTCTACATAACTCACTTTTAGTAGCAGGGAGTCATCTTCTCTCTCTTATTAGCAGTCAAGCACTCCTCTTTTGGGCTGTATCTCTGTGCCACTTGAAGAAATTAATGACTAAGCAGATCAGGTTGCTCCAATACACAGCTAATGTAAGGTGTCTTTGGGTTCTACCCTTCACTCCTTACCCACTGAAGAGAATGATCCTCGTTTGCTCATTTGTAACACAAATTCCTACAAATAAGCAAATATAAATAGTATAAGATGATATACCAAACTTTTGACATCCTGGCTTGGTAGGGGAATGGGCTTAAGGCATAATAGATCTTTTCCACATAGAATGATTTCTATTATTGTCATCTCCATTATTTCTAGAGGAGCAGGGAAGCAGCGGGACTCAAAAATGCAGTGAAGCTTCAGGGCTGCTCTAATTTACCTTCTGATCACAATGGCCCCTGGTGGCTGTCTATCATCAGCCAAGAGGATCTAACTACCACGTTGTCTACTCTAGGCCATTGCCTTTCCTGCTGCTGGCATACCCTCTGCTCCTCCAGCCAGTATTGTTAGAATCTTCATTTTAAAAGCATGAATTTTGACAAGGAGATTCATTCAGCATAGGCAAACTGGGAAATCTTCCACAACAAAACTCGGCAGCTGAATTGTCAGGGCTAGGTGTTGGCCATATGGCAACAACAGAACATGCCAATAGCTTTTTGTCTTTGGTTTAAAAAAAAAAATGGAGAGAGTTTGAGAACTGCCATGCAGCCCAATCTCCATAAGATGTGCTAAAAACCTAATAATTATATGAATGCTGACTTATGCTGTTGCTGGGGAAGTAGGATATCAATGTGAAAAATAGCTACCTCCTTAGGAATGAAAGAAAGAAATCCAGGGGGGAACACCACTTAGGGAGCTAGTGGGAAGGAAAGTGTAATAGACAAAAATAGTCATTTGAGGACATAGTTGGTTATCTTTCCCAGATTTAAAGGGCTGGCTTCAGAAGGTATGCTAGGGGAAAACACTGAGGAAAAATCTAAGGAGTTTAGTGCTGTTAGGAAATCAAAAAGTAAGGAGCATGAAGGGAAAGGAGTCAGAATCCCTTACTTTTAGTGGGTGAGGACTAAGTGTGCATTACAACCTGACATTTGCAGAACAAGAGCCTGGAATTCTACATGCCTTTCTTTTGTTTTCATATAGAATGTTGTGTGATGCTATAAGAAATATACAGATCCTGTCTGAATATAGATTGCTTTGTTTTGGCATAACCCATTGTTAATGGGGCTGGAAATGAGAAGCTAGTATTAAACTGGGGAGGAGGGAAGGTACAGGAGCTCTAGAGCCTGTAAGATAATACTGTCAACAATAGAATTAGTCAGGCAGTTCAAACTATACAACAGTGATCATTTGTATATATTGAAGAGCGTTAAGACTCAAAGCGTTCTCACTATTAGAAAAGAGGGACTGTATATTTTGCTTTTACATGTTTCAATCAGGTATATAAGAAACTCATCTTTCAGGATAGATTAGTTATGCCATTTCAGGTAAGCATTGTTACAGATACACTGCCTTGTTAAGCCAGGTAATAATGACACCACATTTTATTTAGGTTTCCCATCTGCTGAAGCATTCTAGGCAGCTCATGAAGGCCTTGATTTTCAGCAAGGTCTCAACATAGCTGTTTTTTATGCCAATGCCAATAACAGTAGTTGGAAGTTGTGAGCACAGGTATAAATGCTCATCTCTGCACCTGCAGTGCATTATTTTATCTGCTCCTGCAACAAAGGCGCTTTTGAAAAAAAATCAGGTTCACAAAATACACAAGGGATGGACAGTGAAGACTCTCCTTACAGTCCATTAATGTTATCAAATAACATGACGCCCTTCCCTGAGGCTTGCCACAGGAGGGGGAGGAATGGTCATTTTCAACTCCTCCCTCTCAGTCTCATACCTGTGCCTCATTGGTTTTTTCCTCCACTCAATAGTGAAAATTCAACCCACCTTCTCCGTCCCAAAGGGCTCTTTAATCTAGCAGAAAAAAAGAGCTAACACAAACAATGGCTGGAAGTTGAAGCTAGACAAATTCAAAGTGGAAAAAAAAAAGGTGTCAATTTTTAACAGATAATTAATCATTGGAACAATTTACCCATGGTCATGGTGGATTGGCCATTTGTGGCAATTTTAAAATCCAGACTGGGTGTTTTTCTAAAAGATATGCTTTAATTAAAAAAGAAACTATTTGGGGGGAGTTCTGTGGCCTCTGTTATGCAGGAAGTTAGACTATTTGATCACCTTAGAATTTAGAAGTCAAGCAGCTACAGACCACTCAGCACTGATCCACCAAAATCCAGCTCCCATAATTACCTTCCTTGTTACAGCTGGAGCAACAGGCAACTCCCCCCCACATGCATCCTTCTATTCACACCTCTTCCAGGTCTATTTGTGAATACCCTGCTCTCTCTTTCAAACTTCTACACAACACTGCTCCACCGACACCAGCAATTCCTCTCTACTCCTCCTTCCATAGCCCAACACATCATTCCCGATTTGTATCCTTTTCCTATCCCCATCTCTATGCCTTCATATGCTGCCTCCTGCTCAGGAACACTCCCTAAGCAATATACATGAAGTGCCATCTCTGCTCACCAACTCCCACCTTCCAGAAGCCTTGCTTCTATTTCACTGCACACAAGTTATTAGCTGAATCCACTTCTGTCCTGCACACACATCTCAACTTACATTCACAGCACATACAATGCTAAATACTCTTGCTGGATTGTGGCAACATAACTGCTCAATTTCTTAGAATTCAGATGAACAACACGCAAGAACTCTAAGGCTGAGAGACACAAGCAATTTGCTCCCTAGAACAGAGGCACAGGGCACCTCACCTCCTATTCTATATCTGGTTTGCAGGGCTGGCCCTTTAGATAATGTTTATATTTATGGTCAATGCATTGACTCTTTGTGGTCTTTGAATTGATTATGCACTGATAGTGGCCCCACTAGCAAACAAACCACCACTCAGTGAAACAATGATAGACCAGGATAGTAGTCTTTGATCAAAGACTGAAGACTATGGTCTTGAAAAGTTTTTGTGTGTGAGCGTGTGTACGCGTGTGTGCAGATTTGGGGTTTTGCTGGCTGAAGCACAGCCAAACTAAAGAGTCTGAAAATCCCCACAAGGAGTTTTTTGTGGCTCCAGAATTTTCACTATTTCACTGCCGATCGCAGGGTGAGTAAAATGGAGCAGACACTGCACCAATGCGTTGGGACATACAGCCTAACAGCCTTGACAAAAACCTACTTTTGAGCTCCCTGGCTCTTTCAAAAAGACAGTGACAGCTAGCAGAGGCGCTGTCCTCCTACTGAGAGCCCTGAACTGCTATTCGGCACATATAGGAACTTTTATTCACTCTGCTGATACAAAGCCTATGGCTGTTTTCCCAAATCCAATGAGAGTTGTTTTCCAAAGAGTTTTGCTTCAGGCTCAGTTTGGGGCAGATGTTTGTCTCCAGTTTTGAAATGTTAAGGCTCAATCCCACATAGGACAGTAAAGGAGCTTAATGGGTCCCTTTACACCTCTGGATGAGCCATCTGTGTCACAGGTCACAATGTGGTGGATTCTGAAGAGCTGTGGTCCGTGCTGCCAGATCTCCCTCACAGGTGGGGAACAGTAGACCAATGCATGACTATGCCCCTTCTGCCATTACAGCACTCCAGCGGAGATTGTTTTTAGATTTATAAAGGACTGAGTTGGAGTAAGAATGATCTCTCACTTCAAAAATGAGGGAGCTATCTTGAGTGCCCTTTCTTGTTCACTTGAGTTGGAGCCTACCCCTGATGCTAGAGTGAACTGTTGCCATTTTGTGGGCCTGACACTCACGGACTTAACAGGATTTGATGTAGAAACAAGACCAAATGGAAAATCACCCTGAAGTTTTTGATCATTTGGATCCAGACTTTTCATCCTTATAAAAAGAGATAGTCCATTAGCAAACTCTGGATCTGGATTTTCTACCTCAAAATAAGAAGTGGTTAGCTCAAAGTCAATTATATCTTAATGAGTTAAAAAAACCTAAACAATTTACCAGTTTCAGCTTGGTTACGTCCAGCTTCACTAGACACATTTGAAAATTAGTGATCTAACCCAACAGTACAAAACCCAGCAAGCTTACTTTAGATTTTTGTTTCTTTATTTTCACATCTGCTTTCCAAAATAAACCAGTCAAGTTTTTTTTACTGGTTGTACCTGAACTAAAACATATCTTGCTTGAATACAGAGGAGAATTAGCTTAGAGTTTGAGGGGGTTTTGTTTGAGTTAGTTAGGCTCTTATCTATTTTTCCATTATTGTAAAAATAGATTTTTATGTTTCTAGACTACTAGTTATTACTGGCCTGATTTTTAGACTGCCAAGCAGTTGGAGCTCCAAGTTAATCAGTACATGCTCAAAAACTCTAAAAATCAGGTCATGAGAGACTTCTTCATTGAAATGTGTGAACTGTATTCTTGGTTAGAACACACTAAAAATCAGCATATTAGGAAACGTTTGTATTATTTGAATACAAAACAACTGCATGTTGATTGAGATCCATAATAAAATTAATGAAGATGACTCATCTAATAACTTTGCATTTAAATGGCAAGTTTCAGAATGAATGATCCCCAGGCATTTAGCAGAAGGGAAGAATAAACAAGTCATTGAATTTTTAGACAGAATGTAATTATCCAAGTTGGATTCTGGCCAGGACACAGGGCTACCCACTCCTATTCCTACAAAAAGTTCTGAGATGGCAGCTATTATGGTAAAGGAACCTACCATTGCTCCTGCGAAGCATCTGTTTAATTTTAAATGGGTATGACTGATATCAAATACATAAAGACAAACCACTGAAGGGGAAATTGCCAGCTAGACACCTGATGCAGAAAGCCAGAATGTCCCACGTACAGTCCAGAAACAGATCTTGGGACATTGAGTGTAGCATTATTCCGAAATAACTCAGGCAGTTATTTCGAAAGTGTCAAAACGCTGTCAAGCTGAAGGACTTCTTACTCTGACTCCTGTAACCCTCATTGTATGAAGAATAAGGAAAGTCAGAGGAAGAGTGCTCTATATCGACATAAGTGCTGTCGAGATGCTCCCTATTTCAAAATAAGCTACGCAATTGATGTAGCTCAATTTGCGTAGCTTATTTCGAGTTAAGCCCTACAGCGTAGACACACCCAGAGGGGAAAGGATACCCCTCAGAGGAGCCAGAGAACCAGGGAAGCTATGTAAATCATAGAATCATAGAACTGGAAGGGACCTTGAGAGGTCATCAAGTCCAGTCCCCTGCCCTCATGGCAGGACCAAGTACTCACCGATGAAGCTCTTTAGTATCGTGCTGCCATACTCCTTCCATATTACCTCCTAGGCACGGGAAGTGATATGGACCTGTGGTGCATGGACATCAGGAATATTTCTGGCCTAGGGCCCAGCTACAGCAAAGTTCAGGGCTAGGTCTCACCCCATCTCCCTTTGCCACCCCCACATGCTACACACACACACCTGTGCATTTCCTGGCCTCACCTGTCAGTTCTAGACCAGCTTCCTGCCACTCGCTCTGCATGGCTGCCGGTAGTTGTGACCCTGCAGACCCTAGGGCAGGTGAAGGGGCTGTGCCTCCACGTGGTGCCCCTGCAGCCAATGGGAAGCAGCATGTGGAGGCCCTCTACCTTCTGCCTAGGAGCAGCTGCCAGAAGGTAGTGCCCAAGTGCCATGCCCTCTACCCCGGACACCACCTCCTTCCTCACCCACACCTCTTGCCCCAGCCCAGAGCCTGTACCCCAGAGCCCCTCCCACACCCATGTTCCTTCCCAGAGCCCAATCCCTCACCCTCTCTACATCCAAATTCCTTCCCAGAACCTTAGGGTTGCAGGCTCTGGGTATTCTGGGCACCACCAAAATTTTTGCAAACCTGCAGCCTCTGCTACCAGGAGCTACCCAGAATCCATCTTCAGAGGTAGCAGTTTGCAATTAGAAATAGAAAGGTTCTGTTGGTCCATTGGGGTCATCATTAAATTACTCCTGGAACCTTAATGGGGAGTAAGGGAATATTTTCTATAGAACCTAGTCCGTGCGGATAGAAGGCTATCCATGATGACATGGGAGAGAATATGAACAACCAGCATTCTTCCGCTCCTCAGCCCTGACTGCTTTTAAATCCCTCTCTCAAGTCCTTTTTCCTCTTTAAAATCACTGAGGCAGTCTACACTTGCACTTGATCAACAAAACTTTTGTCATTCACAGTGTTTAACCCTTCTCCCTCCCTCCGCAAAGGACAAAGACTTGCGATGCGAGTGCAAATGTGAATGCTGATTTGTCCGCAGTAACAAAGGGAAAACCACTTGTTGGGGGTAAAAGAATTGTCTGCAAAAGTACCGACAAACAAGCGTACACGCATGCTGACTTTTAGCAACAAGGCTGTGTTGATGCAGCCTTGTCACTAACATCTGTGTAGGGTAGACATACCCTGAGTTTTAGAGTCTCAGAGAGGTAGCCATGTTAGTCTGTAACTGAAAAAACTTAAAGGGTCCTGCAACACCTTAGAGACTAACAAAAAAAATGTAGATAATATCCTGAGCTTTCCTGGGTACAAGCCACTTCTTCAGAGGAGCTTTATATAAGTTGTGCAGGATTCAGGAGCCATCTGAAAAAAGGATAACTCCTGAAGACCTTCAGGCCCAGACATAGAGCACTTAAGTATGTGCTAATGCCCCAGTGAAGTCAATGACATTTTAGGAACGTGCTCAAGTATTTTGCTCAATAGAGATGGGACTAAAGACTGAAAAAAGGTGGTTCTCTAGCAAGGAACTCAGCCCACAGTTTCTTCTCTCCCCCCTAAATCTCTACAGAATTATTACCAGACCAAGGCTAATCTAGAACTAAAAAGGCAAATATATTCAACAAGCACTAGAGCAGATGGCAGCTGCTAGACAATCTGCCACCAATCAGCAGATTATGAAGGAGTAAAGAATCCAATAATAACTCAGTTGAGGGAGGAGGAGACAGCCGGCAGTTACTGAGAAGGTCATCATTAGTCAGGCAATTCTTTTGCTGAAATCATTTCTTATCAATCTATTTTTAGATGGTAAATTTGCCAATCCTGCTGTACTCTGCTAGCAGCATATCCACAGCTGAGCTCTCTGCAGTAAGTACTATAGGTCAGAACTATGGGACCTTTGCATCAAAGGGTGAGATGTGACGATAAGGTGGGGGACGCGAAGATATACCAAAGCATTTTGTCCCAGTTCCCCTTTTACCTCCGTTTCTCAAGGTGGGGAGAGATCCTTATGAGGTAGCACTGAATTCTGTTGACACTTGATGAAAGTATTCATCATTCTCTCCCAGCAATTATGATTTGGAGTGATTAGCTAGGGCTCAGGTTATGCAATACATCTGGAAGGTGTTGTAGTTCCCACAAATGCAACTGGCAGCACACTGACTTCTGTACCCATCCATCTCCAATGGAAAGATTTGTCTATGTCATTTTCACTTACAGCTCAGAAATCCCTATAGAAAATTGAACTAAACCGATCTGAGTTCAGCTTTCCTAAAGAAGCACTAAAACGTGATCAGTCTCCATATAAACCAAGTTTTTCCAGTTGGATAATAGCACCATCTACAGGCCTTTCTGTAGTGCAAGCTTGTTCCGTTTATTCTCTAGATATGTATTCTTTGATTCCATCAGGATATTTAATGAGTTTAACGGCAACAGATATCTCTTTCACACAGTCTTGTTTAGAAGAAACGGAGAAAAACCCCTTTGGGTATTGGTGGTACATTTGTTGGGTATACACAATGTATATTTTCAGTACCATTCTGTTTGTGATAGTTGAAAACAGAACTGTGAGATAATAGTAAGAGACAGTATGTGTGAAATGCCTTAGTTAAGATCTGAAAACTGAACAGATTCTTCCCACAATACGCAAGCTTAAAATGCTTCTTGCTTTGACCCATACTGCTTTGTAGCAGCAGTAACTGTGATTGGTCCATCAAGATGTCATTGCACTTTCCTCAGATAGACAAATGTAGATATCAAATATTCAGAACTTTCAAGGACACAAATCACTAGCTTTGTCCATGGAGTCTCTTGTTTAATAAAAGAGTGATCAGAACAAAAGAAAATAAAGTGTTCTGGTCCATACAAAAGACTCTGGGATATGGGTTGGCTGAATGTAAACAATAACTGCAATTAAATTGGTATTAAAACAACATCCCTCTATGCAGAAACCATCTGATGTAGTAGTACAAATGAATTTTAAAAACAACCCCGCCCCCCACTTTTCACCTTGAAGAACCTAAGGAATTTACAGGGCTGGATTCCATTCCAAAGTGTGCAATGTACCCCCTTTCATCACTTGAGAAATCCACTAGTGCTTGTGGGTATGCATTGCTGCCTTAAGCCAGTCACACAAATTTTGGAGTTATGCAGCAACCTTTTGATTCTTTAGAGTAGGGCTTTATAGAACATGCTTTAGGACACAGACCTGGAGTCAGTGCAGGCTTCCTTTATGTTTCTCATGGTCTGGTGAGACCAGTGAACAAGACTTTATGCCTTCACCTAGATAGCAAACTGCACCAGATTGTCAACTCTCACTGTTAATTTACCAGCAAACTAGTTTGACACCTGACACTCAAAAATCATGTTGGGCCCCAAATCAATCATGAGATTGGCTTAAAAGTGTAAAAGTGATTTATTTTCTTTATTTGCTTTCTGATGTGACAGCCCTCTCCAAAAGCTGACATTTTCAAACTTGTCTCTGCCACCAAGAGAGGTAGAAGGTTTTTTGTTTTTAAAGGAAGAAGGAGATTCAGATGTAAATCACATTGCTCCAAGAGCTGGGACTTTAAGCAAAACATCAAATATCACAAACCTCACAATATCATCATGAGAATTGGCCACACTGCAAATCAGCACATAAAACCTTTTGGAAGAGGATCACTACTATGATGAGAATTTGAACCAAAATAATGCCCTGAATGCAGCCCAAAATTATTGAAATTTGTGTGTAAATTTTAATGCTTTTTAAAACAAGACACCCTATCATTCCAAAAGGTGTGTGACAACTATGTATGGCAATGGTCTCCAACCTTTTTAAGCACAAGATCACTTTTTGAATTTAAGTCAGTCCAAGATCTATTTCAACTCCAATTACCCCTGCCCCACTCCTTCACTGAGGCCCCAACCTCCTCACTCTGTGAAGACGGGGTACAGGGGAGGGGGGCCGAGTGACACTAATGCCCCCTCTCTGCACAACAAGCAGGAGGCTCCCAGGGGGCAGCTCTGAGCATAAGCAGCAGGGCAGTGAGGGGAGGGGCAGCTGAAGTGCAGACACTTGATAGCCTCCCAGTCAACTAGTCAGGATCACCTGTCAGAGGCTCCAAGATCTACTGGTAGATCATGACCTACCAGCTGGTGACCACTGATGTATGGCATTTGTTGTTTTAAATGATCTATTTGTTATGGGGTTAGAAGCCATGAAGTTGCTGCATTTCTGATGAGAAGTAGCAGCATTTACCCCCTTCCCTCCCTCCCCCCCCCACACACCGCTTCTGAGTAAGTGCACGTATAAAAGTATATTTCTTCTTTTTTTAAGTTTTGCGTGCAGAGAAGAATCATTAATTTCACTTGAAGTGATTCCCAAACAGGATATGGAGCCTCGAGCAGCTCTTTGGGTTGTGCCAATTGTATCGTGCAGGTGTTTAATCCAAGTGCTCAACTGCACGTAGGGAACACTCATTCTGCAAGTGCTGGGCAGAGCAGGAACCGCATGCTCGTGTCACATAGCTGCAAGGGGTTGATTCCTCAAAATCAGCAGAAACCTTGGGAAGCTGCTAATTTTTGTAAACAAGAGCCTGGGTTTTATGGAGCAAAATGAAGCAGAAAACTCTGGCAGAAGGGATTTGGTTCTTGTGTACTTCAAAGTCTCTTATACAGCAGTGAAGCACTAAAACCTGCCATAAACAAGCTGATTGCTCATTTCATGCCTCTCTCCCTGTCTGCAGTCAGGAAAAACAGCAGCAGCCTCAGCCTAACTGGAGCTGTTGGGGTAGGAAACATCTCTTGAAGGTCATTACCAATTTTATTTTTAGGCTCTCTTAGAACTTCCTCATTCACACAGAATAGAAAACATACTTGTTTAGGATGAAAGCTGAGATGGGGTCACTGAAAATATTGGTGCACACAATACAGTATCACCACATGCTTACTCAGGTTCATAAGACAGTGATTGATAGGATATAAAAGTTTAGATGGCTCTTAGGAAAAGTAAGGATAAAGGCTCAGTGTAGCTTCTAATGGACTTTTGAGCTCATTACATAGCACTAGAGAGTTTTGACAAAAGGACAATCTCCTCTAAATGTGACATGATATCAGGGACAAGACTAAGCTTGTGTCTTCCACTTCCAGGAGGCCATATTTATGAGTGGTGTGGAGAGGGTCTGCCTTCAGTGTCACTCCCGGTCAAGGGGGAAGGAAGTATAGCAGAGAGGCAGCATAGAGCTACAAAATGGAGGTGTGGTTAGTTAGGGGGCAATTGTGGATGATTCTTATGAGGCTGTATTAGCAGAGGTTGAGCCAAAATCATTGAGGTCTTTGGTTTTATGGTTCCAATCTCTCCTCACACAAAAGACACACTCCTACTTGCTGTGTCTGTGCTCAGCAATTGAAGCTAAAATTATGTGCTTCACTGACGTGGGCCCTGCAGGCTTGACTGAAAATACACTAAAGCACAGGTGCTAACTCTGATCTAAGCGCACTCAACCCCTGCTCTACCCCAGGCCCCACCTTACCTCTTCCCACCCTGTTCTACCTCCTCCTCTAGTCACACACCACCCCGTTCTTCCTCCTCCATGATCCTAGCACCTTCTAAATACTGCTGAATAGTGGATCACCAATGGGTGGGAAGAACCAAGGAGGAGGGGATGGAATCTGATCAGGGCCTATTGGTGGGCAGGAGGCATAGGGCTAGAGGGGGAAGAGCAGAGAGCTGGTCAGCAGAGCTGCCAGTGGGTTCTGACTCAGTGGGTGCTCAGCACTTATGCATTCAAGTCAGTGGGAGTCGATTGACTTCTACAGGGTTAGAATCAAGAACTGAGAAATACTTGCAAGGTAAGACAAAATAAAAACACATATTGAAATCAATGCATCAGTTCTTTGGTGCTGTAAACCACAATGCTGAGGAGAGCCACCATTTTGGGGATGGGGGAACTACAGTCGCATTTGTCCCAGTCGCTGAGGGGTTCTCCCCCCCCCCTTTTTGCTGAATAGGGAGTGAGGCAAAGTTCACTCTCTGCTACTCACTCCTGGCTGCCCAAGGGAGGACAGAGGAGAAAGGACACAGGTTATGCACTTTGCCTCGCTCCTTAGTCAGCAACAAGGGGGGAAAAAAAACCGCTCAGCAACCCAAGTACATGAGGATGCAGCCCCTCTCTTTTGCCCCTGAAATGTGGCCTTTGACCTCCCTGCACTCACTGAGCCCCTTCCTTATACACTCCAACCTTGACTCCTGCATCCCTGTCCGCAGCTCTGACTCCTGCACTCGCTAAACCCCTGCCCTGAGCCACCTCATCCTCATACCCCCCTCCCTGAGCCACCTTCTCATACACCCCAGCTTTGACTCCTGCACACACACACCCCCTCTGCCTTGATCTCCCCCACTCCACCACACACTTAAATCTTTTACAGGTACTGTTATATGGCCAGAGTCTCCCCACCCTTAACCCTCGCCGCCACCCCGCCCCGCCCTCCCAAGGGAGGGCAAGTTTTGGGAGAACAGTACCTGTAAGAAATGTATGTTACTTTCACCCCTGGTCTAAAGAAAATCTCTGAATTCCCATCTGCCTTTGTGCAGCGGGAGCAGTAACCATTACACAATACCTGTGTGGATTTTATACAACATTAAACATTAATAAGCCAAAAAAGTCAACTCCTAAAAGTAGCTGAAGTATATAAACAAATGAATTTAGTTTCTGATTCAGAGCAACCAGAATGCCATGGGATAACAAGGCAAATAAACAACCATTCATAGAAACCTAGGGTTTGAAGGAACCTTGAGAAGTCTGTGCTGAGGCCTAGACCATCTTTTGCAGATGTTTGTCTAACCAGTTATTAAAAACTTCCACTACCACTGTGAAATGCTATTAAATCCACATAAGACCCAGGAATTTGTGAGGACCCATACAGTAAGAGAATTAGAATGAACTGGCCCCTGGCTTTTGGAGTGTGTATCTCCCTCACAGACTGTACATCAGTGGTCACCACCCAGTAGATCAGGATCTATTGTAGATCTTGGAACCTTTCACAGGTGATCCTGACAGGTTTGGCTGGGAGGCTATTGAGTGCCAGCCCTTCATCTGCACACTTTGATACTGCCCTCTGCCTTGGAGCTGCCCTTCACCCCCAGGAACCTCCTGCTCACTGTGCAGGGCACAGGAAGAAGGCAGAGGCTAATGTCAGGATTCCCCTCCTCTCATGCTGTACCCCATCTCCACAGAACAGGGGGGAAGGGATGAAGTTTGCTGGCTGCTTTTGGGAGTGGTGCCATGGTAGGGATGAGCCTTCCTTAGTCTCCTGCACCACCACCCAGAAGCTATCCGTGGTAAGTGGTGCCCAGCTGTAGCCTACATTCTGAACCCTGACCCCAGTTCTGAACCCCTCCTCCGCCCCCAAACCCCGGCCCTAGCCCTAAGTCCCCCTGTCCCCAAACTCCCTCTCTGAGCCTGCCCACCCCTCCACCCCCACCTCCTTCTGCACCTCAACTCCCTGCCCAGGCTCAGCTCAGAGCCCCTCCCACACTCCAAAGCCCAGCCCAAGATCAGTGTCTGCATCCCCCTTCCCCACATCCCAACCCTCTGCTCCCAGCCTAATAAAAAAAGTGAGGGAGGATGGAGTGAGTGGGGCAGGGCCTCAAAAAAGGGGCAGGAAGGAGGTGGGGCAAGAGTGTTTGGGTTTCGGGTAGATCCTGGATTGCACTTAAATTAAAAAAATGATCTCTTGCCTAAAAAGGTTGGAGACCACTGCTGTACACTGAAGAGAAGCAGCTTATTATACCTCTATGGAGAATCATCTAAATGGTAGTTTATCCTTATAGATTTATTCTGTAGATTCCTGTTTCTCTAGGAATTGTTCTATCAAAAGTAACGAGAGGCCAAAATGCTATACAGAACACAGTGGAAAAATATAGATCCTGCCCAGAGGAGGCATGTATGTTTAAAAAAATAAAACTCCTATTTATCAGAACAAGCAGGCTAGTGCTTAAGTGTTTTACACAGCTCATCTTCCCAGCCAACCCTCCCCTGTCAAACACGCAACTGCAATTATTGAAAAGGCATAAAATGATTTTAAATTAAACTTTATATCTTCACTGAGCTGAAAAGAAACCTGCACAGGGCAAACATACTGAAAACAAATACCTCGTCTAATTCCAAGTCTGTTAGTTTCAGTGGCACTAGCTATCCACTCCATGGAGTAATTTGATTGAGTCTTTCTTCTACAGCATATGAATTGTAGAATAAATTTCTTTCACTGAAGGAAAGGTTACTACTGTAGGCAGAGGGGAGGGAGCTAAAAAGGAGTGCACAATCTCAGTCTGAGATTTACCCATGTCTGTAGTGGGCATAAAAAAAACCTCACATTCAATAATGAATTATTCCAAGAAAATTAACAGACTGAGGGAGAAACTTGCACCACTTCAATGCTTACAGTCAATGAAAATGACTACTGAGGTCAGCTTTGCCTAACCAGTTGGCAATAGACAAGACAAAAAGATGGGAGGGTGAAAAAATTAAGGAAAAAACCCCCCGCAGCATTTGTGAGTTAATTATAAGGTGCTCACATTGGAGTCAAAGATATGTTACAAGAGCTTATACTAGATGAGAGGACAATCTTAGGAAGCTGATAGTTTTATTTTAAAGAGCTAGCGCCCATTGGGCCGGATACAGAGCTGCTGTAAATAGACAGAGCCACAGTGAAGTCAATATGGATGTGGTTTGCTGAGTGTCTTTCATTTTTGGTTTAGATACGATACAGCTGGTGAAATTACAGGTTTTTTGTTCAGCTGCAAAATTGCATTACCATGGTCAATGGCCCCAGAGCTTGATGCTTTAAGATGCATGTATGTTACAAACCAATAAAATCTGTTTGTGGCACTTTACACTTACAACTTGGACTGCAAAACACAACAGACTGGTAACTGATCTAAAAGAATCATTGTCCCATTCACATAAAGAGTGGCACCTAACATACACAGCCTTCTATAGGGAAGATATCCATGTAAGATTTGTAGCTTATCCACGTACAACAGGAATAAATAAATGGTGAAGAATCTGATATCAATCTTACTCTGCCTTTTTTCTTTACTTGCTCAAGGGAACATAATTCAAATGCTTCTGTGCAGGGTCATTATGTACAGAGCCAAGCTGATCTTCTACTTATTAAGAAATATTTAGAACCCTTACTCACAAGCCTTTATATCAATGGAGTCCACCAGTCTTGATCTCAGATTGTTAAGTGTGTGGTTACTGAAACACTAGTCCTGGTTTTCAAAGGAAAAATATATTAGTGTGGAAGCCTATAGTAATAAAATCTGATGCAATGAAACTGTATCACAGTGAAATGTTCATGTCACCACCAAAACTGAGTTTTGTTTTGTTTTTTGTTTTGTTTTGTTTTAATTGCAAAGACTAATTGTGCAACAGTCACAAAACGGGCCTGGCTGGCAGGAGGGTTGTCTAAAGTTTACAACACAACACACTGACTTTGCAACCATAAAGGAAGTGGGAGGGATATAAATATTACACAACATACTCAGAGCAATTACAAATCACACATTCTGATTATTGTAATAGCAATCTGTAAATAAATCAAAATTTATGCTATGATTTTCTTTTCAATGAAGGAAATCACAGAAAGCAAAAAAAGAAAATTTTACATTTGCACACATGTAAGCACCAAAAAAGGTCTTGTCAAGGACTAGTAGGAGAGGCAAAAACAGCAGGACTAATAGAGAAAGTGAAAAAAAAATCTAAGCCAGGATAACAAGAAGGCATGTGTGTGCATGAAATTGATGCCCACATGAATCAGGGTGTTTGAATGAACCTGGCAATTTGTGATAGAGCAACATAAGTACCTTGCCAGTAAACTTATATCAAGACAAAATGCAAGCCTGATGGCTACTAAGCTAATCCCCTCACCAGTAGAATACAGTGCATACTGTTCAGTTCAGGGACTGGTCATTTGTTAAGCAGTTAACAGCAAACACTGGAAAAGATTAAAACTAATATCAAAACCCTTCTAACTAGCCCCCAAATAGTTAAATCATCTATGTTGCAAGTCAGAGGAAGAGTCCTGTAGCTCCAAGAACACCCAATAGAGGAGTTAAGCTATCTGCTACAATCAAAAAGTAATTGCTTCTGAAGCCACCACACACACCCCACCCATAAGCACAATTCAAGCTACCAGCAAGGATTTGTGAACAAAAAATATTATATCTATTTTCTAAGACACCTATCAGTATCTATATGCTATTATACAGTTACATATTAGAGAGGTTAAATTGCAAGTCATTGATCAATTGACTAGTTGATGCCCAGGTCTGGCCCCAGGCTCCACATGGTGCTGCCTCTGAAGTATCCCCTTCTCCCTTCCCCGCCCCCTTGCTGCCTCTTTCTGATAGAGGCAACAAGGGAGAGAGGGGGGGAGGGAAGAGTGTGACTAGTTGATTAGCCTGTCGACTAGTTCTTCACATCACTATTACATACTCTAGATTTTTACAGTATTTATGTACCTAGGAATCAATAGACAAAAGACAAATTGGCTGTAACTGGATAGATTTGATTTGAATAATAGGAATCCTCCTGTATTTAACACTGTACAGTATTTACTGTATTTTTCTTTATAATATAGGAAATTTTAACCTATTATAGTGACCCAATAATCTTATACAGAAATGATCATATGTCCCAATTCTAGTGGAGCAGTCTTGTTTGTTGTGTGACATCCCAGGAGTTCAATTTAGAACACAGGTCCCACACTGGGGTGTGTGAAGAAATTCCAGGGGGGGCACGAGGTGACAAACCTCCCCCACCCAGTCAAAGAACCCAGTCCATTCAGTAAAAAACATTTTTTTTTTCCAGAAAATACCATGTGAAATGTCCGGTATTTTCTGTTTTTCCTGGCTCGGACGTCTGCCAGAACATGCGCAGCTCAGGCTGGCTGGCGGGGGGAGCATCCCAGGCAGACTTCAAAGTGGCCATCGTAAAAGGGCAATGCCTGCTCTTAAAAAGGCAACCTTTTGGGGGCGGGGCGTGTCAACAACTTTTCTCCAGGAGTACGGCACCTTTTCCCCCCTCTCCTCCCAACACTGGTCCCATGAATTGAAGAGGCCATGACTGCTTTTCGGCCTCGGTCAGTTTTTTTTTTTTCCTCAACAAGTTTTGCTGCTATTTTGTGAGGGGGGAGGGGCATGAGGGTCTCAGAAAGGGGGTATGATGCCAAAAAGTTTGGGAACCACCGATCTAGGATATTGAAGCTTTTCATTTCATCAGTCAAAAAAATGTGTTCTAATTGTAACCCTTCTGCCAGGTGGAGCCAGCAGCAGTCAGGGCCAGGTTCAATATCTAGGGGTTCCTCTCCATCCATGCAACACAGAACTGACTTTCCCCTCCCTCCACCTAGTAACCTGGAAAATTCACACCCCCCTAAGCACCTCTGAGAAGCAGTACTTCTTCACTCACAGGCACAGTCTGAGTGTAGAAAAATAAAAGGGAGAGAAGTAACTTGGCATTCATTTGGGAAAACGTCACAAACAGGGCTCAAACTATGAGTAAAAGTTCCACCCCATATAGGTCAGGCAGTGTCCTTTTCCTCTCAGGTTCTTAATTTCACCAATCTAAATGTCCCCTTCCCATGTCCAAACCTTTTGTGCACTCCACTCACAGTTGCTGTCCTTGGTCAGGGCAGACCTAGAGCTCACCTCCCATCCTGGCGGGGGAGGGGAATAAAAAGACATCTCACTCATTCCACTGGACACTTACAACCCACCTGCTCTCCACTGCCACCCTTCTGGCAGCTTGTTGCACCTTTCCACCATCACCTTGCTGGCCGCTTGTCCCACCACCACCACTACTGCTGCTGCTGCCGCCAACCTGCTGACCGCTTGTTGAATCACTCCAGCATCACCCTGCTGTCCTGCCACTGCATCTCTCCAGAGCCACCCTGCTGGCTGTCAGTCACCAAGAGCTGCCATCCACTTCTTGGTTATGACGTCTGTCCATCAGCCTCAAATGAACACAGCTCCCAGTGATTTCATATTTAGCAAGCAGGATAGAAAAAACACTCCAACACAATTTACATAAGAAAAGAGTCTCTTTTCTTTGATGCCTATTTACCTCTCTTCTTTGAACTGGGTGGTGGGGAGATAGGTCAAATCAGGGAAGGGAGGGTCTGCAGCTCTCTGACCACAATGACCTTCCCTCACCACCTCTACTCTTATAGAGCACTGAAAGCCCCTACTTAGCAAAGTTCTTTCTGCTAACAGTGAGCCCTTTCCTTTGGAACAATTTAACACAATCCTACTTTACTGTATTCCTACAACATTAGTAACTATATTTCAGCTACCGCTGCATTTAATACAAACACAGCTGGTACTGGGTCACAAATTAAGTTGATTATAATGAGCAAAATACCACTCTATCTTCTGAATATCTAACAAATCTAAGCAGGAACAAATTGTATTTACATACACACACCCAGGTCTCTTCCCCCTCCCAACTACCTGTAAGGGAAGCATTCCTTCAGATCCTGCTTACATAATCACTAAAACATGTTTGTTCAAGGTGTATTGCTGTAGTCCATAGAACATGTTCTGTGTTTATGGAAGAAGCAGTCCAGTAGAATGAAGTGTTAAGTGTAATCAACAGCATTTGGAGTGAAGATGAATGAATGAAGATACTATTACAGCTGTTTTTGCTCATGAAAGCTAGTGATATACAAACTCGGTTTTGTTTGCTGAACTCATTCAGAACTAGGGAAAAATCTTCCATTTTGCAAAATATATGTATATTGCTGTATGTCGCAGGCTAGTAGTAGTAACATTATCTCAGATTTTAAAAATACACGTTTGTAACAATATTTGACTGTTTTGACTTGCTTTGGCTGACTAAACCAGTCATTGTTTCATGTTGAAAATTTGTCCACTTTAGTTACATAGCTTTTTTTTTTTATCATTTGTAAAATGCAGTCAATTATTGAAGGAAAAAACCCTTAAGTTTAAAGCCATGATGTCCAACCGGTTCTGAAGCAGAGGCCACTATAGTGGTAACTGCTATATCACCTACTATGGAAAGCTATTCTGAATAGCATTTAACAATAATAAAAATACTTAAGATTTGTACGCAGTAATGAACCGAGACCCAAAAAACCCTTTTCCTCATTTTCATACAACAAATCCCAGCCTTAAAAGTCTGACTGTAAGAACAGCTGAGAAATGGACAGAAAATATCATAATACCACTATATAAATCTATGGTGCACACACACCTTGAATACAGTATCCCATTCCAGTCATCCCATCTCAAAAAGGATGTAGTCGAACCAGAAAAGGTTCCAAGAAAGGCAACAGAGATGATCAAGGGTGTGGAATGAGGAGACACTATAAAAATTAGTGCTATTTATCTTAGAAGAGAGATGACTAAGGGGGGGGCTATTATAGGGGATCATGAAATCATGAATGGTGTAAAGAAAGTGTAATTTACCCTTTCCGGCAATACAAAAACTAGGGGTCACGATTAAATTAATGGGCAGAAGATTAATTAATAATTTTTTATTAATATAAACAAGAGGAAGCACTGTTTCCCACACTACACAATTCATTGCCATAAAATGCTGTGGTTAAGGTTAATATTCTCTCCAGGTTATTTTTAGTAGGGAGGTTTGGGGCCTGGGACAACCCCCTCTACACCAGGTCCTGCTCCCACCCTGCCTCTTCCTGGTCCTGCTTTGATCTCCATTTCACCCTTTCCCCAAAATCCCCTCACCTGAGCAATGCAGGGAGCTGATAGAGCAGAGCAAGCTGGGGACCAGATCACTCCACTTCCCACTGCCACTGGTGATTGCAGGGGAAGGTCCCCACCCCTGCTACCAGCACCAGTGTCCCTGCTAATTATGTGGGCCACCCTTGGTCCTGCACTTCTGTGTCCCTCCAAAGCCCAGGGCCTGGAGCAGTTGCGCCACATTGTCCTAGAGAGTAAAAACAGGCAACAGATCACAGGCAATAAATACAAATTCATTTGAGCCCATGACCTATCTGTGACTCCACGAAAAATAATTGGGGGACCAGAGCTAGGTCAGTAGGAGGAAGGACAGCTGAAGTCTTATGTGAGGGACAAAGATCAAGCCCCCTGGGCTTGCTCAGCTGTCTTAAGTTGCCTTTTCAGCCAGGCTATAGTGGCAGAGCTCTGGTTTAGCCAGCAGTCTGTCACAATATTTATTTGATACATAGATGACACCATAGGCTTGATTTACAGAAGGATCCGAGCACCTGTATCTCCTATTGATTTCAAACAGCACCCTAACTATTTGACACTTCTTTAAAATTAAGACTCCAACAGATCAGGCTGCTAGGAACTTACAGATTAACAAAAATGAGAGAAACAGAAAGGGATAAAGAATGGGAAATATTTATATGAGTGTATGAGAGTGTGGCTGCATTCATATTACTGAAATTCGGAATAATGAATGTGGCATTTAGCCTGACAGAGACAATCTGTATTAGTCAGTGTTTTTCAGTAGGCTGGCAGCTAAGTCAAGCACTTATAATCTGAGGAGGAGGTTTTTCCCCCCCCGATATTCATGTGTTGGACATTACTCCCCTTCCACTCCAGCTACCAGAAATTGCACTACAATAAAGGGAGTAGTATATATCATTTGGTTTGTTTGTAGAGCCCATAAGAGTAGCCCTGTGTGACCATTAACTTCCTCATTTGCGATCATCCTTTTTTTTTTTTTTTTTAACGTTACAGCTGAGACTATGTTCTATTTCTCTTTTGTGGCTTAGTGCGGAAGATAATATTTCACAGAGTGCACTTTTTCCCTCTGTCTCATACACACACTTTCAACATGTCATCACTGTTTTGGCAAAGCACAACTGAGTAAAATGAAATTCATGTCTGCTGTGGTTCAGACAATCAAGGTTGTTGGTGGTACAGTTATCAGGCAAAGTATCATGAGAATGTCTGAAAAACTCAACATACTAGTTTGATAGGACTACATTCGTACATCAGTCTTTTGAATACATGGGTGCGGGGGAAGAGGAAGTGGTATCAAATTTTTACTTAGAGTTGTTTGGAATCATTTTCCTCCCATTGACACTACTGATGGTCTTGTCAGTTGCAAAGCAAAATGGCTGCCAACCCTGTCAAGAATTCTAATATTCAGGCCTGGTCTACACTTAAAATTTATATCAGCCTAGCTATGTCACTCAGGACTGTGGAAAATGTCATGTCCTGAGAACTAAACTTAAATCAGCCTACCCCTCATTTAGACAAGACTAGGAGGAGGGAAGGATTGTGCTGCCTCTTGAAGAGGTGGATTAACTACATCAATAGCAAAAGCTATAGCATAGATACACTGTCAGTAACAAAAGGTAGTGATTTCTGAGGCAAGTTTTAAAACAAAAAAAACAAAAACAAAAACAAAAAAAACACTCTCCCCTTTGGTAACTCGTGCTAAGATGAAGAGGGCGTGAACCACTACCACAGTGGTAAATAGGTAGTTTGCAGGCAGAAAATCCCCATCCAATTCATATGCATCAAAGCATACTCAGACCAAGGCTACAGCTAACCAAAGTTTCTGCAAGTCAGGCTGCTTCATGTTCCTTCCCCATTCTTTGTTAACTATAAAATAAGCTGTAGGAGGTCTTTTCTTAGTAGTCAGCTGAATTATGAGAATCTGACTATAATGTCAATGACTGAGACCGAGAATTGCCCTGAACCCCCAACCCACCGCTAGAGTAATACATTTCTGTTTTCTTTTTTGTTTGGACAAACATGTTGAGATTTACGAGAAAAAAAATAGCATTTCTTATGTCAGTATTCATTTTAATTTATTGAATGGAAATTAACAACAATCTTCCTGGAGATGTAAGAACATGGGGCTATTATGGGCAGAAATAACATCTGAAACCCTCTTTATGTTGCACACAGCTAGTGTTGATAGTCAAATATTCTCAGTGATGGATTTCAATTTTAGAAGTGAGTAATGTGCTAGATGCATAACATTTAACCTAATGAAAGCACTATTGAAGTACAATTTAATTTCATGAACTCCTAGGAGTTTGGTGAAGAAGTGGGCTACATTATTTGGAGCAATTTGTTTCAGAACAGAAAGAAAGAAGATTCAGCAACACAAAAGTTTTTCAAATCTGCATCAGTTTTGATACATTGGTTTGGCTGAAGAAAATATTTTAAAACAATGTTTCAGTTCAACATTTTTAAATGACACATTGTTCTAAATGACTTTTCATTTTGAATATATCTTTCATTTTATTTATCAATTATAAAAACATTTTAAAATAATTGAAAATGAAATTATTCCATCTTCTCCAAAATTAAATGTTTTATTTAAAAAAAATTACCTCCATTTTTCAATTCTCAAAAAAATTTCAAAACATTTTATAACTTATATTTAACATTTTTGGAATTGCCAGAGAAATGGGGGAAATCTGTTATTTGCACAGTTCTAGTGATCTGTCCTAAATTATGCTTGCTTTCAGGGGAACATTTGTGATGTATACCTATATAGCTTTAGCAAAAAATTCCAAAACTCACTGCTTTTATGGTGGACATGAAGAACAGAAAAAAGTAAGTGTAGAAAGTCACTGAGTTTGTTTATAGAAGGCTGATTCCTTCCTTCTAGAGTAGAAACAGAAAACATGAGGTTTTGAATTTGGAGGCAACTGCCTCAGGTGAAGCAAAGATAGTAACAGGGAACAAGAATTTATGCCATTTAGAATGTCTTTGTTCCCTTTCACCCATCATACACCAATATTGACAGCGTCCCTTCCCTCCTCTGCCCCAAAGCAGACATGTTACATAAAGCCACATAATGGGATATGTCTTTCCAAAGTCAATATCCGTCTACTGTAGTTCTCCTTGTTGAAGAAGTAGTTGCTGCTGCTGCTGCTTTTCACAATCTCATCCTGCCTGCATATAAAAGGGTGGTACAAATTCGCTTTCCTCTTGCAGTTTCCCTAAGTCCATAGCACACATTCCCTGCTTCCTGCAATTTATCAGTCATCCAAAGGGTCCACCAATCATTAGTAGGATTTTCAAAAACACTCGGCATGACCTAACTGTAGTCTCCCATTGAACCAATGGTACAACTCTCACTGACTCCAATGGGGGCAGAGTTAGGCCAACACTGTGTCCTTTTGAACATCCCAATCTTACTGCACCATCTATCTAATGATCATCTCATGCTTTCACTGATGCCTTCTCACCCATTTTTATCCTTATATTTGCCTACTCTCATAAGGAGTGCCCTCTACTTCAGAATTCAAAATTGTGTACCGATCTAAATGTATGGACTTGTCTGATCCCACTCCAGAAAACCAAGTGGCTTGTGTCTGTTTCTCCTTCCTTCCCCATCCTTCCCAATCTGTTCTCTGAATGAGTGCCACAAAGTAACATCACTTGCTTTGTCTCTTTGGACCCTCTCTATATTTGGGATGAAAAGACAAAAACATTCCTATTTTTTCCCCTCACTTGTCAAACAAGCCACAAGTCCTACAAACCAGCATAGATTAATAGAGTATACAATCCATAGAGTATAAAAACAGAAGAGACTACTGTGATCAACTAATCTGACCCGCTACAAAATTCAGGCCAGAGGCCTTCCCTGAATTAATTTAGGATTTAGACACTGGAGCATATCTTTTAGGAAAATATCTAGTCCTGATTTTAAAATATCCAGTGATAGAAAATCCACCACAATGCTTGGTCAATTGTTTCAATGGTTAATTATCCTCACTATTAAAAAAATTTGCACCTTATTTTTATTCTGAATTTGTCAAGCTTCAAATTCTGGCCATTAGAGCATGTTATATCTTTGCCTACCAGATTAACGAGCTCTGTACTATCAAATTTGTGTCATTGGTAGTCATGCTCAGATAATTATCTACCATGACCCCTCACCCAATCTTTTCCAGAGTCATCCAAGTCAACAGTAAAGAAATCAAAATTCACTAACTCAAAATATAAAACTTTAGATTTTTCCTTTACATTTTTCCACTCTTTTGAGTGATAAAGCCCAGCCCTCATTCTTCACCAGAATGCAACTACCTTATACTTCAGCTTTCTTTTGGTAGCTCTTGGCATAACATATAGTAATTAATTTAAAATATCATTAAGTCTCTGATTCCACACCACTGAAATCAATTAAAGTTTTTATTATTGACTTAAATGGGTAAAGGAACAAACCCAAGCTCATTTAATCCTAGGTCAGTATCATAAAACACCCATTTATATAACACCCATGTTTAAAACTAGTAATGAGCAAACCTGTAAAGTCTGGGGTTTGAGGTAGACAATTACCCAAACCATTGGATTCTTAACCAAAGCTTAACCCAAACATCTTAAGGCTGCACAGAGAAGAGGAGGTGGACGAGGCACACTGGTTTAAGTGTGAGTATTTTAGAATAGTGGGCAAAGGTAAGTAAGATTAATAGAAAGAGTTTAAGATTTAATAACTGAAGCTGGAGGTCAGAGCCAGCATTGGGGTAAAAAGCCAAGTTGATATCTAAGCCAGTGTCAGTATCAGGACTTAATCTGAGGATGGCGTTAGAGACAGGAATCAGGGTAGGGTCCATTTAGAGATTCCAGTGGTCAGTAAAGAGAGTCAGAATCCACATCAGAGCTGAGGTAAATACTAAAAGCTCAGGAATGTCAAGCAGAGCATGACATAGCATCTAGCCAGAAAGCCACATGGTTTCCTGGACACTCCCTGGTATGCACAATGGCTTATATAGGGACAAGGAGCCAATCAAGGATTGCTAAAATTATTGCCAGTTAGATCATTTGCAGCAGAACCTCCTGGGGGTTCAAACTCTGTGTATGGTGTGTCATAGGACCTAGCCAGGCTAGAGCAAGTAGAACATGGGGATGTTGGATGTTTAGTAGCCCTGAAGGCCCAGGTTTAAGTCCTAGTGAGCCTTACAGGATAAGGGTTTGGTAGGAAAAGGGAGGGATGGTGTGAGTAGGTTGGTCACAGAGATCCCCTTGAAACTGTCACTTGATAGGCTTCAGAGGGGTAGCTGAGTTAGTCTGTAACTGAAAAAAACTTTAAAAACGACAAATAGTCTGATAGCACCTTAAAGGCTGTTCATACCACTGAGCCTCTAGGGCAGCAGTTCCCAATGGCCAGTCCACAGAAGGGTGCCAGGCTGTGAGCCACTGGCTGGTGGGCCATGGCTAAGGTACATCCCCCACACCCAGAAGCTTTCCTCCCACTGCAGCTGTTTGGGGAGGTGGGTCCTTCCCCACCTCTCAGCCAACCAGTGCTGGGCAGGGTCTGCTCCCACCCAGATGCAGAAAAGCACTTTACTGCACAGCGGGAGGGCCACACAGCTTAGCATGGCAGTATTAGAGCAGCCACGACCCAGGCAGCAGTGCTCAGCTGGTGGCTGGGAGGCAGTGCAGGGCTAGGTGA
>CM057848.1:44288288-44315798 GCA_030068395.1 Apalone spinifera | reverse complement strand
TTTTACTGAGTTGCTTGCTTAGTAGGAAGCCTGGTTTTCACCTCTCTTTTTCCTAAAAGGCAACCAATTTTAACAGGCTTCACACAATCAACAGTAATGGATCAGATCCTTAAAAATAACATTTAAGAAAGCAGGTGTCTTCCGGAGAGACTAACATTCCACAGATGGGCGAAACGATTAAGTAAAACAGGAAGTGCTATCTTGCACTACAACAAAACCGAGTGACAGATTGATAATTGTATTATTCTCTTGAAAACAGCAAGGTCATTATTAAATGGATGGAAATAGTTGTACATAAAAGACATTTGTATAAACCTAACCTCTTTTTTACTGATATTTTAAATTTACCACAAACAAAGGACTGTCAATTCAGATGTTGATTACTCTTTATCATCCTTCATCATGCATTGCAGAACATGCATGGTAGCCATAAATGCATAAATTCAAAATGTGTGCAGTTATCAAAATGTTCCTCATACTCAGAATTCCCTGCTAAACTCCTTTCATTTCAATGAAATTCATTACATAAAATTCCTGCAGGCATTTACAGATGTGGAACTAAATAATAAACTTCAGTAAAAGCACCCAGAGTTACCAATTTATGGAAAACCCTTTGGAGTATTACAGAGGAAATTCCCTGCTAAGGAGAAAAAGACAAACAGAAATGCAGTCTCCATGCAGTTTCCAATGTTTTTTGTCCCCTGGCTTTGAGAAGGAGAGGGAAGAGACAAAATCCTTCTTGTTCAACTCATAATAGATTGTCTTTCTCCACTTTGTTCTCTACAGGTCAGTATTATCTGCTGAACTGTTGTCTAGGACCAGGTTAATAATAAACTATTCTCTCACTCAACCCCACCATTCTACATAGCCTGGGTAAGTGGGTTATTTACTACTAAGGAAGACAGTAGCAACCCCTATGTTTAGGTTGCTTAATTTCTTTTCTAAAGTATTTGTGTGAATTTTTGTTTGAGAAGTTTTCACCTCACCACTGATTACAGCAGACCTTTGAGGAACATTGTCAGATTAGAGAGATGCCTATTCTTGTCTCAAAATTCTGTTCAGGTTATGCTGAGAGGTAAGAGTAGCCTTCTCTCTTCCTGGCTTGCATTCCTTTTGACAGTGTGGTGAAATTGGTAAACTAACAGACCAAGGCTATGTCTACACAGCAGTGTTATTTCGGAAAAACTAGCATTATTCCAAAATAGCATAGTTTGCATCTACAGACAAGCAGTTACTTTGACAATGTCGAAATAATGTTGAGCTAGAGGACTGCTTACTCCAACTCCTGTAACCCTCATTGTACAAATAGTCAGGGTATGTCTACACTTGCACCCTAGTTCGAACTAGGGATGCAAATGTAGGCAGTCAAAACAGTCAATGAAGCGGGGATTTAAATATCCCACGCTTCATTAGCATGATCTCGCTGGCCTGTTACTCCGATCAACAGCTGTTTCGAAAGTGAAAGTGCGCGCCAGGACGTGTTAGTTCAAACCAAACCCCTTGGTTCGAACTAACGTTACTCCTCATTTTTTGAGTGCAAGTATAGACATACCCTAAAAGAATTTGGGGGAATAGTGCTCTATTTCGAAATACCTGCTGCGAAGACAGCACCAAATGTTGAAATAAGCTATTTGAGTTGCATAGCTTATTTCAAGTTTAGTCCCACTCAGGGCCGGATTAAGTGGGGGGGGGCACTAGCTGGGCAGCTGCCCAGGGCGCCAATCTATTGCAGCTGTAAGGTGCGCGGCGCGCCAGGGGTCGGGGCCGCACATGTGCCGTGCGCCAGGGGGTGGAGCCGTGCATGCGTAGTGCGCCTGCTGCCTGGGGCGCAGGAATGGCTCAAGCCGGCCCTGGTCCCACCATTCTAAGACCAAGCCAGTCCCACTGCCAAAACAGCAGAAGCAGACAACAATGCCTTGGAGTTTCCAAAGCATCTATGAGAGAGATATGGGAGCTAAGACAACCAGGCTATTTGCCCCATCCCCAGGTTCTACACATAGCCACTGGGGGCAGCATGAGGTAGAAACTTCCTCCAACTCCAGGAGGCTAGAGACAGAGGTTGGCCAAAAGTAGGATCTCCCCCAAACTTCTGAGAAATTGTACATAGGGTAAGATGGACTGGCCTAGGCTTCCCTCACCTTCTGCATACCAGTATGACATAGCAGTTGGACCCAATTGCCCATCCTTTTTCTAAGATAAGAGCCATCTCCTGCTACTAGCTAAAGTAGTTCGCTCGCTAGCTCAGATACTAATATGCTGTGCTGTAATATCTAAGGCAGAGGGTTTAAACCTTGTAGATGATGTGCAGTAGGGAGACACAATGTCAACTGTTTTTACCTCTTTAAAATCCTAGGAAATTACATTTTTAAAAATCTACAATAAAACAAGTGAAGCACTGAGAAGTTTAAAAATGCCAGAATCACAGTTGTTCATGGAACCTTAATTCTGCCTCCTTAGGCATATGCTTTACAAGACAGCCTTTAATGACATCATCGGTTTTCCAAAGGACCTCTGTCTCATTCACTTCACAGGAGACAGAATTAAAGTTTCAGGAGCAACTGTAAAGCTGACATTTACATTAAACACAAAACACCTTGGAAGAGAACACACACCATTCCCAATGTCAACAAATGAAAAATATTTGGGATCATTATCTAAGTCCTGACAGGCTGAAAGTACTGGTGCTTTACAACAGATGGCTGAACACAAATATTTTTCAGGGTTTTGTAGAAAGGAGAAAATTCCAAGCCTTCGAGAGTCCAAATACTAACTTAAACCAATTCTTTTTTAGAAATTATACTCCACTCGTTTATTGGCATGTGCATTTAGTGCCCATGAAGGTGCCAAAATGACCATTTAGGGAGCAGTATCTTTTATTTGTCTATATAATATAAACAGCACAAGTATGGGCAGTCCACATTCCTCTTATGCTACCCATGTAATCTAGCCCTAATCTAGAAAGCGCACATTTAGTAGCTCATCCTCCATTATTATCCAAAATGTAGTGTCTCTGCTGAGTTAATTACAGGGAATCCAAAATACAATTCCGGTGTATGTGGAGAGGTGCTCTCAACTCAAACAATAAACTGGGCTGAGATTACCAACTAGCCATTTTATGAGGATCTCCAAATAGCCTTAAAGCCAGGGGCACTGACAGCATCCATGAGTCCCTAGGTAAAGTGTGTGTGGGGTGGTCTGGTTCCACATTCCTGGAAGAGACGGGGTCTTGGGTGGAAGACGCTGGGGTATGGGCAGCGAGCCCTGAGCACCACCCAGAGCACAGCATGCCAGCACCCAGGCAATCCTCAGCACCACCTGGGATGTAGTGCCCTCCCTCCCCACAGCCCTTAGTGCTATCCAGTGCGCGCATCTCTCCAGAGGAGATTTTAAGGGCCCAGGGCTCCATCCACTGTCGCTGCAGCAGCAGAGGTGGCCAGGAGCCCTGGGTTCCTTTGAATCACCAGGCCCTGGGGCAATTGTCCCTCTACCCTCCTTCCTCATTGCCTGCTTAAAGCTGACTTTCGTTACATTTTACCTGAGCTGTATCTGAACAGGCAGCCTAAAAGCTGCATATAACATTATAAATCCCCCTGAGCTATCCAGTCCCACAAAAATAATACTTGTTTTTAATAACAGAGATATACTGCTTTCCTAATCCATGACTACAGTGTAACAAAAGTAACCTCAATGTGTTCAATACCCAATAATTCATTCTTTCTGAATAGAAACACACCCCGCTCTGCTGACTAGAGTTAGACTCGGTCACTAATGACTAGACCCATGTGTAATGCTCACCAGTGCAAACTGCAGTTTTAGGATCCTTCTCTCCCAAAACCAAATTTGAATCAATTTCCTGCATAACTTCACCAGGCCCTGAGGAACTAAGATCTGTGTGTTTATTATCTGAGAAATGTACATACCTTTAGCCTTAAGGAAACGCTAATCTGACTCCCATCCCATCTTCTTGTGTGCCGAACGTCTGAGAGAAGCACAATATGGGAAATTGTACTTTCTACTGTTTTAAATAGTTACCCATGGCAAAACATTTAAGTATGAAAATGAACTTTGTTTTAGTTAGACCATACAAACAGATCTTTTAAAAGCAAAGATGATGATTTTTTTCTTAAAATATTTAACCAGAAAAAGACTGACAAGTAGAAACAGCCTGACCTTGGAGTGTTACATTGTTGTGTTCCCTGATATCCAGTCACAAAATAAATTATTTTATAGGCACCTGGCTCATTATGCCTTACAAATTAAATCTTCATTTATCTATATTCGCCAAACAGTACCTATTTATCGCCTTCACTTAAAAACACATTGCCCTTTTTTCTAGCTTTGTTAATTTCCAGATGCTAATTAAATGTATACTCATAAAGGTATCTGTTTAGCATGCATGACTAGATTACCCCTACAATATCCATTATCCATTGTACATTCCAATATGTTTACCTACTGCTTTTTTGTTTTGCTTTGTTTTGATCTGTTTGCATCAGTTTAAAGGGCTTACAAATTCAAGTCTCACATTTTGATTCCAGCTGAGCAGCTTTTTCAGTTTTAGTGCTTTGTAAGCAATTTTGTCTCAAATTATCCTGTAGAAGAATTACTTCCAGATAATAGCCCTTTAATATGTAACAGCAGGGTGAGAAAGAATACTCTGAAAAGTAATATTTCAGCTTTCTTTATTGGGCCATTACACCAACAGAGAGGACTTTCCTCTCTCAAGATCTGCAGCAGCTTATTTATAGTTTAAAAAAAAAAAAAAAAAACACCTGACAGTGTTTTAGCAGCCTTTTATGAGATACCTAATGCTGCTTAATGTGAAAGAAACTGCTAAAACACTACTTACAATTGTACTTTGAAGGGCTGTCCCTTGTAGTCTAAAGATGAGTGTTTGGAATACTGTAAGAGGGGAAGCAGGTTTGACTTCCCGTCTTGTGTTTGGAATGCTGTGAGGGGACGCCATATTGATTTTCCATCCCACTTGTACCCCAGGCTTGCTGGAAATGACTGAGCACCTTCCAGGAGCAACCCCCTCTGGCCAGTTAAAAAGCAACATTCAGCCAGCAATACAGCCTCTTCCTTTTCAGCAGAGAGAATGGTCGGAAAGCATAGACTGCTGGCCTGGTATCCAGCTCTGAAGGCAGCACTGCTGCCAGCAACAACACAGAAGTAAGATGGCATGGGATGGAGTATTGCCACCCTTACTTCTGTGCTTTTGCAGATGGCAGTGCTGCTTTCTGAGCAGGGCAGATAGAGAGCAGTGGCTCCTAGCTGAGAGCCCAGATGTTCCAGGCCTATGAACTGTCAAGCATAGAGCTGTCAGGGCTCAGCCCCCTCCCGAAGCCCCAGAGCAAATTAAGCAGAATAGCAACACTCTTTACTTTCACCCATACATTGAACTCAATGACTGTTTTACCTTTGACTGTAATGGGTGCAGAATTAGGCCCAGAGTTTTATAGTAATTTTGTTGTATCCCATTCTTAAGATTCCACAGATACATTTGTTTCTTTGTCCCTTTATAAACACTGTAAGATGTGCAACTGAAAAATTGAAATTTCCTCAGCAATCTTGGTTTATTGCTGGGGGCCATGGGCAGGTAAGACAAAATATCCTCTTTCCTGCCTCTAACGAGTCAATCATTTCCCAGGCTCAGAATGCATTTCTATCTATCTGTGTCTCTACTATTTTTCAGTGTTTTACATTCTCTTCTGCTTATCATAATACAGCACTATGTAACCTGATCTGCAGAGATGGTTGAAAATCCCATGGGAAATTCTGATATTTTAACATTTCCCAAATCAGGATGAATAAAATTGAAATACTGAAATATTTTATCATATACACTTTTGAAAATTTTCAATTCAGAAATATCATACAAGTTTCATTTTTACACTTTTGACCAAAACATTTTGAAATATCCAAATCAAAACAGTGTGTTTTGTTGTGTTGAACGGAATCAAAATATTTAATTTCAGTTTGATTTGACATTGAACCATTTTGCTTAAGCTGCTGTGATGCCTCATAGGAATTTAATATGGGTACCTCAACATCCCAAAATATTATGGGGGCTGGTCTTTCATGATGCACTGTAGACATGAGACTCATATGATGCACAGTGGCAATTAAACCAGTGCATCATGGGAAATGTGGGAGGAAGCACGTCTCAGAGGAAAGTGGGGGGACAAGACACCAAATTACAATTCTTATGAGGCATTGTATAAGTGTAAGCAGACACAAATTAATGTTGGTTGGACTAATCAAAAGGTTTGATTTGTATCAACCCAATGCAAAGCAAAATATCTAGCATGTATTTTCTCCACACACATAAATTTGATTGTGCAGAAATGGTATTTCCTCTAAATTAAACCAAAATTCCTGACCAGTTCTAGTTGAGACCTTTAGACTCAAACCCACAGTGCTTACTCAGGCAAAACTTCCAATGATTTAAATGAATTGGGTCCTTTAACTCCACACCCAAAAGTTGCCATTATTATATCTCTGCTAAGCCACTTAACTTAGAAGATATGAATTTTCTAGTGTCTCCAAGTAAGGCCATTGGATAGATTTGTTCAACTTCTAAAGAGGTTCCTCTAGAAATGACATGACATGGGGAAAGGAATTAATGCATTCATGTTACTGAGCTAATTCTACCAACCAATAAGACACTCAACCCTTTAGCAGCAAAAAATTTCCACATATCTGTTCACTGTGCAATGCAAAGGAATTGCTATAAAGGAGAATTAGACTATGGGTTAGCTTACATACCAGATGAACAATTTTTTTTGGGGGGGGGGGGGTAATAGGCTCTGCAGTTCTATTTCATTTGCTGTAACACAGACAATCATTATCTACATGTGGATACAGAGGGGACAAGGTTAGAGCTTGGAAACCAAGGTCAAGGAAATAAGAAAAACTGACTCATTAATCCTATAGAACAGTTATTCTATTCTGCAATAAGTTGGGTTAACAAATAATGTAATAAAGATTGGCATGCTGCCAGGATAACTGAATTGATTCCTACACTGCACAGCACAAATCTCTTGATCTCCACATAAAGAATGGGAAATTATATACATAGTAGATACCTCATAGGAAAAGCAAATAAAAATGAAATGAACATTTCTAGCTGTTTTGACCTTGCTTTTGGGAATACTGCTTTAAATTTGATTGTCCTGCCCACTTATTATTTTGCTAGAAGATGCTATCAAGTCAGAGCTGGCTTTTAGTATTCTCTTTGATGAGGTAGAAAACTCTATAGTTCTTTCTTCCTTTCCCCAACCCCACTCCTCCCTCCCTCTTTTGTTTTAAACTATACTCAACAGAAAGGATCTTATCCAGGCTTTGATTTGATTTTAAAGATTTCTGGTGGGAAATTCTTACAGCTGGTATTTAAGCTTCCACTGGGATTTATGATGCTATTCTGTCTAATTATTTTTGGCATTTTGCCCATCAAATTGTGAGTTTCTTCAAAGCAATGAAATGACAGGAGGCCTCCTTTAGAGCAATCATGGACGGTGTTTGAATTTTGTTGTCTTGGAAACAAGCTCGTTCTTGTCATCGAATATATTCATAAAATAATGTCAGAAACATCCCTGATAATAATGGGCTCTTTTCTTGTCAAGATTCATCTTCTTGGGACTTTGCTTCAGGAGTCCCTTCAGAGAGTTTTTGTACGTTTCGAAGATAATTTCAACTTGCCTATTCCATACAACCATCATGGATAGCTACCTCCGCTCTTCAAATCAGACCTTTGTCCAGCTCCATGCATAGAAGACAGTCCATAATGATAACGATGACTCTGCTAACCACACTTTTTTTAAAAAGCCACATATACTTGAAAGCTTATAGTATCCTTCCCAGAAGCTGTGCCTTAAAGGTGCATATGATCCTCACAGTATTTTTCAGAACATCTAGTGGCTTTGGATCATGAGAATAGCACCCAGCATGGATGTGTATACATTGTGCCTGTTAGGTAGTGTATATATTTTTAGTCATCTGCCTTTATAAATTCCAAGTTTCATGGAATTTATATTCTCTGGCAGAGGTCTTAATCAGCTTCACAACAGGTACCAAGCTTTCCAAACAGATGGATACCGTCTGATGAATACCATCCAAAGACTATATCACAAAGTATGATTTTTCAAGGAGGATATTCTAACTGGGAACCAGCTTTTTATATCAGTCAATCCACCTTCCAATTGGTTTTTCCATACATAAAAAAGGCCTTGCAACAAAAACACTGGTGGTTTCTGAATCATAAGCATTAATCTGAGAGCTGCACAGCATAAGACTTGCAAATTCCAACAGCTCCCTGATTATTATTTATTTGACTTTACTCAAGAAGCACCTGTGGGACATGTCATAAAAAGCTTCTGCATTGCCAACATTTGCAAAAATCATTTGGCCGAATACTGTAAATCTATGGGACACCTGAGAACATTAAAACCCTAAACTATTACTGGTGGAACTAGCTATAACAAATCAGCTGTGAGAATCCTATCCATATCTTTTAAGCTTTTTTTGTTCTTCTTAAATTATTCTATGAGGCTATTCAACACTCAAATATCTAACAAGATCTTTTTGCAGAAAAAGCTTCTCTTCTGAAATGTTATTACAATATCTTTCCAACAAAGTTTTTTCAACTTAAAAAAAAAAAAAAGAGGAGTGCCACTTTAGTGACCACATATATATTAAAGTTTGCCAAGTATAGGTGTCTAGAATTTAACCAAAAGAATTCTACAAGCTATCCGAGATTGCAACTTTTTACTTTATTGGAAGAAGTGAAAGCAAGGTGAACCACAAAGCAAGGCCAGGTACTCTCCTTGTGACTTCAGCAGTACAAATGTCAGCCATGTGATGTGCATGCCTGCATGCTCTCTAGCCCACAGCTGGCTGTATAATCTTACAATAAAAAGTCTACTGTCAACACTTCAAAAAAAAAACTGTGATGATTAGAAGCGTTCCTCCTGTGCCCTTTGAGAGACAAACCTTTGTTTTAACAAATGTCAAACAATCAAAACTTTTTCAAACATGTAACAGGTGGATCAATGGATTAAAAGATCAGCTGCTACAACATTCTGAATGACTGAAGAGTGCTGATAGTCATTCAAGATATAATTCCCAGATTATGAACGCAAAAAGAGAAGCAGCAAAAGAAAGGTACAAGTTCAGTCCTCTTTTTAAGACCAATCAGTTCTTTGCTTCTCCTTCCCAACAGGGTTGATGTGTCATTAACAATTTTAAACATAAAAGAACAGAAATGGATAGGCCTGGACCACACCCTAGATTTTGCTAAAGCTTTCTGACTGACATCTAAGTGTTGGGGGAAATGCCACATCTGTGCCCAATTTTAAACTGGTATCAGAGTGGATATAAAAACGCAAAGTCACAGGGACAGAGTCCTGGATGAGCAGTTATGAGTATTCCTACTGAATTCAACGGACTGCTCACCTGAGTAAGGAGCTCACCTTCTAGCCAAAATGACACTCACAAAATGACTCGCTACACCTTTCACACCTCTGCAATTCTTCAGACTCCTACAGCCTGATGTTGGTGACATTCAAGGGTCACATCACCTCTGTTAGGGACTATGCTATCTTTGTCTTAACTCATGAAAGCAGGACCCTACTAACAAAATTTGCCTACCTATTGCAGATCAGGTCTCTGGTGATTCAAAAACTGAGCTTAAATATGAGGAGGCCCAGGGACCTTACACTAGGCAAACTTATCCACAGAGTGATAGAATATATCAGGCTGCCTGCCATAAAGCAGACATGGAAAGTAATTAAGTAGAAATACTTTGTTACTCTACTCAAGTACTTTTTTTGATATTTGTACTTTACTCAATTTATTTTTCTGATACTTAAATTTATATTCAAGTACTTTTTAAAGAAAAGTGTACTTTTTATTCCACTACCATTTCTGGCAGCACTTAGGGCTTATCTAGACTACATTTTTTGAGGAAGAGCAGCTTTTCAACAAGGGGGTGGGGGTCGCCAAAAAAGCCGCATATAAACTACTTTCGCTTTCGAAAGCTCCTCTTTCGACTGTTTTGTGTAGTCTAGATTAGGCCCTAGTTCAGGGGTGGCCAACCCATTCTGGGCAAAGAGCCAAAATAGCAGTGGATCCAGCGCGAAGAGCTGGGGCAAAGTTGTTGAGAAGAACGAAAACAAAACAAAAGAACAGCCCCTTTAAAAGGATCCCCCAGTCACATTTGGTTGAGGTGGGGGCGGGGGGGGGAAGATTCTGCCCCTTTAAGAAAATATATTTAAATCCATTTTGAGGCTTTTTGGCCACAGGAGGCTTCCACTGCCCACCGCCATCTTTAATTCTGCATCTTTCATGGTCGCACCAGACAGCCCCCCTGCCCAAGTCAGCACAGGGAGCCGCGAGGAGAGGGCCATTTTTGGGGGCGTGGGATGGCTTACGAGCCACAGATGGGGGTTTCGCAAGCTGCAGCCAGGGGAGGGGGAAGAGGGAGAAAAAGAGCTGCATGCGGCTCACCAGTCTCGGGCTGGCCATGGCTGCCCTAGTTACTCACTAATTTCAGCACCCATCCCACAGTTGCGCAAGCCAGCATTCTGATTTGCTAAAGCACAGCTGCATGTGTGAAGCATCCAATTGTCATGCAGTGACTTTTTTTTTAAAATAACCAATCAACAAGCACCATGACCCTGCCAATGAAGAAGCTTTATAATAGCCACATCAACACCTTTTCATTCAAAAAACAGTATCTATGCAGGAGTGTGGAGCCCTGAGCCTCAGGGGCCAGATCCAGTAAGTGGAGAGAAGAAGCACAGTGCTGCCTGCTGCTGCTCACCCTCCCCCTGACTGGGGGAATGTGGTGCTGGAAACCGCTTGTGGGAAGGTTTTCCCACTGCTCCCATTGACCAGATTTCGACCAATGGGAACAGCAGGGAGCATGGAGCTAGGTAAGCACTCCCTCCCCCCACTCCCTGCACCTCCTTCCCTCTCCCATGCCCTCCTCCCACTCAGCTCTCCCAGCCCCGTTCTGCTTCTGCACCCTCCCACTCTTCCAGACATCCCACCCTCAGCTTACTCCTGCACCTGCCTCCTACCCAGACCTCTACTCCCAACCCTGTCCAGCACCCTACCATCCACCTAGCCTCCCACCCTCACCACCATTCCTATTGCACTCCTTGGCAACTCCCTTTGGCACACTGAACCCCTAATTTTGGCCTCACCCCAGTTAGGAGGGCAACTCACAAAATCTGCTATCCCTGGAAACTCAAGAGTTAATCTGGCCCGTGGGAAGCCCTGAAGCTTGGTCCTTCCTGCCTCCTATCCCCTCCCACCTCTGCCGTGGGGCTGGAGTACTAAGGAAGTGAGGCATCTCAGTTGGGAGCCATGTCAGTGAGGGGGTTTGGGTTTTTTTGGGAGGGGAGGGAGGGTTGCCTCTCACTTGAGTGGCCCCTAACTGATCTTTCTGTAGATCAGTGGCCCCCAACCCAAATAATGGTGCCCTATGATAATTCAGGTCGTTAGCCATAGATTTCCATAGGACAACTACTTTTTACTTCTGGATTTTTTAGTACAATTTAAGATGCGATACTTTTGTACTTTTACTCAGTTTTCAAAAAGGATACTTTGACTTTTACTTAACTTTTTTTTCCCCCCTCAAAGTAGCAGTACTTTTACTCAAGTAACGTTTCTGGGTACTTTTTCCATTACTGCCATAAAGATTTGAAAAGGACCAGCATCATCTGTGGTAACAGTGTGTCTAGCCTTTAGAAATTTAGACTCTCAATGAAGTGGGGGGGGGGAGAACGGAATCCAATCTGTTCTTTGCAAGTTGATGATTATGAATCAGATATGTAATGAAGCAGCAATAGGAATAATGACTAAGTAAAGTAGCTAATAAAGCTAATTTATGAGAGGCTGAAAATTTTAATACCATGCATTAAAGAAAGCATGGTGTCTCAGCATAGTGGAGAGGACGAGAGCCATATATACCAAGTGTTTGACCTGTTTTGAGATTATACAATTAAATGTGTTGGGTTCCAGGATCTTGGATAAAGAATTTTATTCCTCAAGATGAAAATAGTGGCCTCTTTCCTATAGTATACACACTTGCAGGGAAATAGGCAGCACAGGATGTATGCCCATCTGTTTAAATGACATTTTACACAGTTCAATTGGGAAAGAAAAAATAAACAGGGAATAAGGGGAATGTTTTTGCAATTACTAGTGTCTCAATTTTACTATTACAAAACTCTGTCTAACCTTGACTGGAACAAATTTGATACTCTGCAACATGCACAGTGGGCAATAAACTATGGCACATATAGCTTTTCAACATTGCATTTCCATTTTACTGCTCAACTACAGGAGTATTTCACTCATGCTGTAACTCAAATGATTACAGATTACTTAACGCAATTTGCTCAGGGTATTTTTTATTTTTTTTTGCACTTTCATGGATTTTAGAAAATTAAATAGACATGAACAAGCTTGCCAGAAAGTTTGAAAGCAAAGACAAATTAAGGTCTTTGGAGACAAAACACAAGCTACTTAGCTTCTCCAGCTACAGGCTTCTGAGAAAGGAAATAAATATATAATGTGATCTATTTATTCACCGTGACCAAGAGGAAGTTCTGCCAGAATATTTCCAGTAGTTTGGCTTATACTCAAGTTTTTCCCATACACAAAGTCAAAGACACAAAACCAGGACACAGCCCAAGCCAGGCTCACACTATCATTGGCTCGACCATCTTTTCTGGGGAAGACATACTTTTGATGAATCATAAATATCAAGTAGGCAGAGCTACTGCAGTTGAGATTGCCACGTAGGGCATTTGAATGATATTGGCAGAATATTGTTCCACTCTGCCATGAAAACTAAAACAAAAAAATATTCTAACCAATGATCCCGCAAATCTTTCCCATCCATGTGCAAATTTTCTCAAGCCATGTGCAGAATAAATTTTCTATGTTAAGTGAGGCAAGTGTAACAACAACAAAAAACTAGCTGCAGGTGCTCTGCTAATCAGCCGGGCAGCATTTGAATCTCTGAGTGGCTGTCAACACTGAGCCTACTCCGCTGCCAACCAAGGATAGACTAAGGCATTGGATATGCCATACATACTGTATGAAGGCAGCTTACTGCACCCCTACACAGTGGGTCAGCAATTAGTCCCGGCTTGCGAGAGCTACCGATCCGTATCGCTCTAAAGCAACACCCCACCCCAGCTGAGCAATGTTGACTGCTGGTGTAGGGAGCAATGTCCAGCCTTCCTTGCGAGACATAAGATTCCCATGATGTGAGGGCTTCGGAGAGTGGTCAGGTGGGATCCCCAAGGATCCCCAGTCTCCCAACTGCTCCCTCCCCATGACAGTAGACTTTGAAGTTATACATTATAAAAAGGGATGTGGTTTTTTATTAAGATATAATTCAAGGGTAAGAGTAATCATCTGAAAGCACTAGCCAGATGGCTAATATTTCTGAACAGACATGCATTTTATCACTTATAAATTTCTCCTACACATTTCTTTCTCTCTCTCTCACTCCAAGCCTCCGCCCATGAAATTGAAAGATTCCTAGAAGAAATGCCTGTTGTAGTATCAGCTTTGGAAATATGGATTACAGTATTCTCTGAAAAACATTGATTACTCTGAACTGTGACTCAGACATTGTTGCATTTCCAGGGTTATAGATTTTCTTTCAGCTAAACTAAGGCTGTAAGTCACAGTGACAGTTGGAATGTGTGTAATACTATAGTACCAGATTCTATTACATACATATTTTTGCTAGAGGTTTATGATGTTAAAAATATTTCTTTTTTCCAATACCTTTCTGCACCTGTTGTGTAAATATATTGGAACCTACAACACTGAAGTCAATTTCCAGATATATGCACAGGAACAGTAGTTTTTTGTTTGTTTGTTTGTTTTTAAAGGACAAAGAACAGTGCATACAAACTAATTATATTCAAGCACAATATTGAATTGTAATAAAAGATGAATGAGAGAAAGTGTGCGGCATTGTGAAGAATGGAGATAGTTACAGAAAGCTGAGACTGGGGAAGGATTTATCATGTGCAATGCTTCAGGCATTGTGTTGAAAGATCTGCAGACTTATTTGCAAGAGTGTTTTATGGGAAAATAGAGCAGTCTACATAGGAAAGAATTACTATAGATTTTTGTCTTTATAAAAAGACAAAGATACAAAGATAAAACAGGGTTTCTTTTTTAAAAGAAATCTATGAGAGAAATCTCAGTTGCAATACAGAGGGGGAAAACCTGCACACTCAGTTGCAAGACCATCATATCCATAAATTCAAGGACTGACTTGTTAAAATACAGCCGATTCACAATTTTCAATATAAAAACAAAAGTATGTTTTGGGTTATAACACATACTACAACCTGAGACAGAGCTTGCCAGTTTTGCTTGCAAAACTCTTAATGCACACATGCACACAAACAAACAAACAAACTTTTGACTGGCCATTAGAATTCAGTTCTAATATGTCCATAACATACCTGTTGAAGCTGAAAAAATGGCATTCAAGGAGTATTAGCAAGCAAATAAGCATGCCAAATGACCCACTTTGCTCTCAGAATTCCTATAGCCAAGCACAAGTGGTGTTTGAAACCAACTAAGGTTTGGGTCAAGAACAGATGAACCATTTTGCTCCAATATTGCTCCTTAGCATTATGCAGCAGCTTCAATAAAATAACTGGTGGCCCATTCCAAGTTCAAAAGGACAATGGGAACATGACAAAGAATTATTTCTAGCGGGAAAGCCTAATATGGCTGCCTTGCATGTCAACTACAAAGAGGCTTCCAGTTAGCTCAGCTATTGGAGCCACTATTGTGTGTTCCATGGTGCACACAGAGCTGCTCAAGTAACCGATATTTCAGTGTGATAGCAATTTTGAAAAACTGGGGTTTGGGGAAAAATTATTTCAGGTCAACCTGAAAACAAATTTTCATTATTTTGGGCAAACTGAGGGCTCAAAATGAATTATTTGGATCAACTAAAACACTTTTTTGGCTGACCTTTTAAAAATTTTAATGGCAACTTCTAAATGAAAAAATATTTTGAATAAATAATCAATGCATTTCAAAAATTTCAAAATAAAATGTTTGTTTGTTTTTAAAGATTGGTTGGATTTTGTCTCCTGATCAGGACAATTTGGTGGAACTGACATGATTTGCCAGAAGTTTCATCATCCCCGAATCTGCGTTTTTCTCCAAATTATTTTTGTTCAGCACTAGTTGCATATGATCAGTAACTTTATCAACGGTCTTCACAAAGATAATACTTTGTACTTCTGCAGAACCTTCCATCCACATATTTTTAAATAATTTCACAGTAATTACATCTGAATTAAGCTGCAAGACAGATTTATCAAGCTCAGCAGGGTATTATCCCTATTTTACAGATGGAGAAACCAGGCATAGCGTGGATAAGTAACTTCCCCAATGTTCCTGAGTAAGTGAATTTCAGAAATAGAACTAGTCTGAAATTTTTTTGGAATGTCTGATCACAGGAGAACAGACAGCTTTGACTTAAAACAAAAAGATGTTTCTAATCTAAGCTATTTAGAATCTTAAAGATTAAAATAAAGAGAGCTTAGATTTGGAAGCATAGGGAGTTTGTTTTGACAACCTTACATTTCTTGTGGCTGGAGACTGGAAGCCAATATTGTAGTCTCTCCCTTCCCACAGCTGGAACCGTTCTACGGCTTTGCATGTAGAAGACTTCTCATACAAGTAAAGAGACATTGAATGAGATCATTCTTCCTTCAAGGTGAACTTCACTTTACCGGGCCTTTCCAAACCCTTCCAGTTATTTGGAAGTTATTTGTTTGATGTATCAAATTGGAGGAAGGGAAAATTTCACCATGAGTGACTTGATGCCTTCAACACCACAACTGGTTCTGTAGCCACTGCTCTAGCATATAGACTACAGCAGCTGCTACAGCCCTCCATGTTGTGTGACTGGCAACGTGCGCCAAGGGATCCATATTAACACTCTGAGTCCATCCCATCACTTCCATCCATGTCTGCCTATCTGGGTTGACACATAGATCCTCTGGGGAGCACACAGAGGGTACAGAAGCTCACAGTGCAGCTTCTCTAGTTGTAGATCCCCTGCACGATGTGCAACACAGAGGGCACTAGCCCTCCAAAATTTTTTTTAGTAAGAGACACGGACAGTTCATGGGTGATTTAAAAGAATTAATGGAAACTAGAACCTGTTCATGACTTTTACTAAAAATATCTGTAACAAAACACGGATCAGTGTGTCCCCATGCCACTTGCAGTGGGGCAGATGTGCAGTGGCTGGGTGCTAAGGGGCACTCTCCCCCAGGAAAGCTGGAGGTTCCTGGGTACCCCAGCCACTTGCTGCTTCAGAGGCCCTTGCACTGCCAGGATCTTAGGGGCTTCCCCTCCACCTTTGGTGGCTGAGTACTGCTGGGTTCCCCCACCATCTGTGCCAGGCAGGAGCTCCCTGGACCATCAGAAGTGGCCAGGGTACCTCACAAGCAGCAGAGGACCCTTTAGCATCCAACCACATAGAAAGAGCTGCTTATTTAACAGTATCAGTAGCCAACAATATCTATGCTCATATAAACTACAGGATTCCAAGTACAGGAATCATGTTTTTAAAAGTTAATATTTATTGGAAACAACAAAAATGGTTCAACAACAGTTGTAGTAAATAGTGATATTCTGGTGGCACTTAAAGGGCCCCATTTTCCTGAGAGCTGTATGAATAGAGAAGAGAATTCTGGTCTCAAATGTTTTATGGTCTACAGAAAGAGGAATAAAGAGAATTGCATTATATTAAACAGTTTGTGAGATCTTGCTATACAAGTATGGCTCATAGATTGCTCTGTCCTGGAAAGGAAAAAATAGTTAGTTTAAGTGTATAGGATAACACCAATAGTGGCTTCCTAAAAGTTTAAAGTTCTCCACGCTTAAATAAAATTCATCTCTAAACAAAAGTCATTTAAGAATTTTAATAAAATGTACTATATTCCATAATTTAAAAGTAAAAAAAAAATGTTCCTCATACACACTTCAAACAATTCAGAAAGAGTTGAAGCTTATATATTGAAATTCACATGTTAGTATAGGATATAAAAATGCAACTTTAATGATGCATTAACAGATACTTACATTTAGTAATCTGCTGAAATCTAGAATGATGGGTTTAGGAGTCCAAAAAAGTGTCTTCAGTTTCTCCTCCCAAGCACACAAACTCTCATTTCATCTTCTCTCCATTCTTCTCAAAGAGTAAAGACTAATTATAGTACAGATAATAGAGTGATGATCAACTTATTTATGTAGGCTAGCAATTCTAGCTGTGGATTGGGACCCCAAAGTGGGCTGCAGTCCCATTATAATGGGATCAATAGGGCTGGCATGGACTTGCTGGGGTCTGAAGCCAAAGCCTAAGCTGAAGCCTTAGCTGAAGCCCTTGATGGCAATGCTCAGATTACTGGCTCCCTCATTGGGACTAAACCCTCTGGTCTCTCCCCTTGCCCATCCAGGGTAGTGGGGCTTGTGCTTTGGCTTTGATACACACACCTCTTTCTGGGACACTGGGCTTTGGCAGGTTCAGGCTTTGGTCCACTTTCCTGGGGTCATGTAGTCATTTTTGTTGTGAGAAGGGGGGGGTCATATTGCAATGAAGTTTGAAAACTCTTGACCTAAAGGGTCACCGTAGCATCCATCCCCCTGGCACTACACTGAGAAGCTGAGACACAGAAAGCTTAGGTGAATTGCTCAAGAGTCATGACCATGCAGAAAGATTATGTCAGAGCCAGGATATGAATCTTCCTAGTTTCAGATGAGTGCCTAATCCACAAGAACATCCCTGTGCTGTTCCTCAAAGTGTCCATATAGGGCAAGCTCCACAGTCACCAATTAAATGTTGAGGCAAACTGCAAATAGGTGGCTCCCACAAACTGGATTCTTTCCCATTGAGTGGGTATTGTGGATCCTGCAAGCCAGCTCTGGAAGTCTATCCAGATCAATAACTCTGGAATGTTTCTAAAAGCCTTGTATTCTAGCACACTTTGTTAAGAAAAACAAAAGAATAGTTATACCTACACTATATAAAAGAGTACAAAGAAATTCCACAGCACCTGACAAGAGAATGATTGTTAAGAGACCATAATCTAACAAGGTGTCTGCTATCAGCCGCTGCTGTACTAGTTGAATTCACTTTCCATGAATAGTGGGATCATTTGTTACAGCTTTCTGCAGGGAGTGATCAGCAGATACTTATTATAAATGTCTACAGAAGAGAAGTCAGAGTTGAAAAGCACTTCTAGCTCTTCCTCCTTGCTGCCTGCCTTATTCCTGAAGGCAGCCTTGTTTTCTTTTATCAAAAGAGGAGGCGATATCAAATTGAAAGGAAATTGAAGTTGTGAAAACAACAAACACAGAGTAACAATTTTTAAGTTTGTCTCAGTTTCTTTGATAATGAAACCAGTGCTGAGTATTAAACAGTCTTAAAGTTGAGTATCAGCTACATGCAAAAATTCTATGTTTGGCAGAAACACGCACCAAATACCTCATTAGTCACACTCAGAGGGGTATTCAGCATGTAGCGAAATTTCCACTTGCTTTTAGGGTCACTCACTTGCCACATCAGAGACTAATCTCCTGGCATTTGATTCAGTGGGTCTGGTTAAGACCCGTTAAATCAAACATTGAGGGCAGCTCCAGTCACTGCTGGTACTCCTCACAGTCGTGAGGAGTAAGAGAAGCTGGTGGAAACATTTGCTCCTGTCAGTCTCCCTCTGTGAAGGCAGCACCAAACTTTGCTTAAGATAAGCTGAATCCAGCTACATATTTTACGTAGCTGGAGTTGCATACCTTAACCTAACCTTCCAGGTCTAGTGTAGACCTGGCCTCAAAAGCAGATAAACAGCACTGTTCTCCCACCTACCCCATCTCACACCTTGCTGTAACATCACAACTACAATTTGTTGGGGATAGGGGATAGAATTTTTTCCATGAATGACTGGGTTTTCATCAAACAATTTTTCCCCCCCATTTTTTTTTTAAACAGGTTTGTCAAAAATCCCTAAATTAAAAACTTTTCATTTTACACCAGAAATTATTTGGTTACCAAAAAAATCCCACCCCAGTTTTAGTATTAGAGGGAAAACTTCTCAACAAAACCCAAAGTTTTCACAGGAAAAAAAAACCCAGATCAGCAACAATCATTTAGTAAACAGCTTGATCAAAGCACAAAAATCTCTCACATGGGTCAGGGAAATCACATTTTTTTCAGCATAGGTCATGATTTTCCAAAGGTGATTTTTGGTTTATAACCCAGCTAGTAACTTGCAACTTCAGAGACCCTAAGAAAGAGAGAAACGGTTATATTTTAAGTTAAATCCTGAATGCATCTTTGAGCCTACTTAATGAGGACATTCAGCACATTCCCTATTTAAATGTTTTATCTAACTGGATATCTTTAATAGATGTTACAAATCTAACAGAATTTATGACCTGGACATGTAGACAAGGTTCTTTAGCCTCTGTCAGGAGGCCAAATTAGATTAGCACATTGGCCCCTTCTAGTCTTTAAATCTATGCACCATTATTACTATTTTTAATAATGAACATTTATATGGAGCTATCCAAACAGAAGGCTCAGTTCCATTACCCCACGCTGGGGAATACTTGCTCAAGCTGAATCAGCAGAATTACCTGAGGCATAAGTTAAGTTATAACTCAGCCTCAGTTCGAATGACAGAATTGGGCCCCGAAAGAGCTTACAACTTAACCTGCAAAGGTGTTTCTCTTTTGTATTTTAAAAGGTCACTGCAAGGTGACCGTATCGGTTCAATACGGAAGCAATATAGAAATATGATACTGGCAACCAGGGGATTCTCCGGAATCTTTTCAGTGTCAGGGCAGGCTTGCCTGCAGATTGTACAAATAAGACCAATGGGGACCAAGGCTGTTCTAACTGGAAGCGTCACTCATTTGTTTTCCCTCACAAAATAAATACATACATACATACATTCCCTAATGCTTAAAGCTAAAGAAACTATTTCTTTGATAATCATTGGAGGCCAACAACAGTTTGTTGCATGTGTCTTCCAAAATATAGGATTACTGAAGAGAACTAAACTGAAAATCTTCTCATTTCCCAGCTGATTGAACATTAGATTTCAGATTGTTAATATTTTGGTTCACATTAGCCTATTGTAAGTGCCTAGAGGAGAACATTAGTTGCTAAGCTGTTGGGGTGGAAGTAGTAGTTTGGTTTTTACTTGCTAATAAGTGTTGATTTTTGTTACCCTGATGGGAAGAGGTGACACTAGGCCTTGAATATGCAATTTGGTCTGCAAAATGTAAAAAAACCCTGACTTTTAACCTCCTCCCACCTTCCCCGCTGGAAAAAATCTTTAAATTTCATAGGGATATAATTGGATATGTTTAAATTGCAATTAAGATACATTTGAAATTGCTCAAATTGAGAGCCAGATTGTGAACCCTTTGCTACCACTGGTAATGAGTTAATCCCAAAAGTGGTCCCATTGGATTAAGTGAACTTAATCCTAGGAGTAACTTGCTCACCAATAGGTGTAAATGGTTCACGTTCATCTCCCCCGAGCCTGTGTGTCAGAGGCACAAATGAGAAGCAAAATAAAATAATCAGAAGAACATACTTTGTGGTGTCTTCTTGGCTATTTTCAATCTACAGTAGTTCTCACCTCTCACTAATAGGTCAATAAGCATCCCCAGCTCAGCTCTCCATGGCCTTCATGTCCAAGGTTCTATCCCTGGGACAGATCAAGGCAAGTCTCTCTACTGCTTAGATCAGCCATGTGGGAAGCAACCAGTCAGGGGCCAGCAGGTCAGTAAAAGTATAAGGACCAGAGCAAGAACAGTTGCTTGCTAGAGCTGGAGGAGAGCAGAGGGTGCTCTGGGCTGGCTGCTGGGACTTCATCTGAGTTAAGGGTAAAGAATGTGCTGGAACAATGGGGAAGTGGTCCAGGGAATTATAGTAGTCAAGCAGTGGTCTCCAACCTCTTCAAGCACAAGATTGCTTTTTAAATTTAAATCAGTCCAGCATCTATTTCAAACCCAAATATCTGTGCCCCACCCCTTTTCCCAGGCCCTGCCCCTGATCTTCACAAAGTGAGGAGAACAGGATAAGGGGACAGTGACCTAAGCGCCCTCTATCTTTGTTTCTCCCACCCTGCACAACAAGAAGGCGGCTCCCAGGGGGCATCTCTAAGGCTCTGGGCCGGAGCACTAGGGCAGTGGGGGGAGGGGCAGCTGAAGTGCTGGCACTTCATAGTCTCCCAGCCAAACCAGTCAGGATCACCTGTCAGAGGCTCCAAGATCTACTGGTTGGTGACCACTGGAGTAAAGAGATGTTGCAAACAGCTGCTAGCTATCTACCAGATCCCTCGGCTGGAACTTGGAGTGGGGGAGGGGGAGTCTGGGTCCCTCCCAACCCCCCATTAGCCACTGGGGAAAGTGGCCTGGACAGAGAAGTACCCCAGGGTGATTAGGGGACTGAATTATAGTGATCCAACTAAAGAACTGAGGCCAGAAAGGACTTAAGGGTGATAGCGTTGCCTACAAGGAAGGAGTGTTGGGGCACCACTATTCCGGAGTGGGGTCAAATTAAAAGACAGTAGAGGGCACTGAAAGAGTTGCTCTTGCATTTGTACCCTGGAAGGGGTTTGCTTTTTTTTTATTTTTATTTTTTTTTAAATTTTATAAACAGACCCCGCCCAAGTCACCAAAAAGCCACCACGAACAAAAGAGCGCAGGTCCACGCCCTCAGCCAGGGGGCAACCATGAGAGTTGAGTGCACTCTGTTCCATAAACCCCTTGTTGAAATTCCACCATCAAACTAGAACAAATGTTGGGATTACTTCCCTGCCTCTGATGCAGTTAGTAACCTTATCTCTGGATACTGCTAAATCATCCCCATCAGAGATGCCTCCTCTCTGGAAATCATAAAAATACTTCTGAAGTTTATGTGCTTTGGCTTTAGAATGCCCCAGGCTGTACCAAATTATGACAAACAGAAAAAACAACAAAAGGTCTGGTAGCACTTTATAGACTAACAAAACATGTAGATGGTATCATGAGCTTTCATGGGCACAGCCCACTTCTTCAGATGACCAAGTTATGAGAGCCTCCCTCTCTCCACAAGGTCTTTACACACTGGTCCCCCTCACAAATTCCCTTTTTTCATGTTCATATTTTTCAGGAACAAAGAAAAAACATTTCCTGTAAATGCATGTTTGTTTGCCAAGCACGTTCCTGCTTCATTACAGAAAACATTTGTGTTTAAAGAAGAAAACAAATGTCCAGATTCATCAGTCCCTCGGCTTTTCTTTCTTCTTGCAAGAATGTGCACTCATGGTACACATTTTTTATCACAGGCTGAAAAGGTTATAAAAAAAAAATCAGAGCCCCTTGTTATACTACCGGTAGCAGATCACTAAGAGCTGAACGTAATTACTGATAGAAGTTCTGGATCTAAACAACCCACCTCGTTGGTGGGAGAACAGCAACCTATTTTTCACAGTGTATACAATTTTATGACTCATGCAGGATTTTTAGCACGACATGCAAGCATGACCAAAAAAAAAGACTGATCCTTATACTAGAATTTAGTATTTCTGTTTCCAACTCATGAATACAAAATTTTGTTTGTTTTTGACAGAAATAGTTGAGCTAAGAAATCAGATTGGATTGTATTATACTGTCCCCTACAGTTAAAAAGGGAAATACCTTTGATGGTGCCTGATCTTGTCACATGGTGATAGGGGAGCATAAAAACTAGCAGGACCAGAGTGCATGCAAACACTGATCCTAAAACAGGATTGTGCAATTAAAATGTTATTAAAATCCTTTCTAGCCATAACAATGCAAGTTGGGTTGCTTGTTCCCAAATGCTTCTATCCGATTAGTCTGGGAGCTTGGCAAAGAAAGTTACATTTTTTATGGAACACAGCAACAGATCTTATTATTGTCTTCTGTTTGTGGTCAGCAAACATCTCTCTCAAGAGATTGCCTCTCTTTTCAGGATATGAGAACCTGAGTTTAGGGGTGAGAAGGGGGAGGGGAAAAGTAGCTGATGAAATATTTACTAAGCCTATCAACTAAAAGAGAGAAGCATTACAAAGAGAGATGTCAAAAAAGGGGTCCCCCCCGACTTCAAAGGGTGCTGATGTATCATAATATAAAAGCTGGCACAGAAGGCCTGGCACAGAGGATTATGGATAGTGCACATTGTGCATGTGCACACATGCACACCCGACCGACCATTCTGTTTAGGAGCAAATACAGTGACATATAGTCAGCTATTTTACTCAGATACAGCAAGGTAGCAGGTTAGAGATGGGAGTAAAACTTTCAAGTATCCTGGTTTACCGTTCAAATATTTGCATAAATATAAAGTGAGCACTCCACTGTACACTTTGTATTCTGTGTTGTAACTGAAAATGTAGAAAACTACCCAACAGTATTTAATTGTTATTGGTATAGCAGTGCAATTAATCACGATTAATTTTTTTAATTGTGATGAGTTAATCACATAAGTTAACTGCAATTAATTGACAGCCCTAGATCGGAGCAGAAGAAAAAAAATGTTCAGCCATTGTAACTGCATTTTTGCACAATATTTGGGAAAGCAAAAAACAATAAAGTGCTATTTACCTTTTCCTCCATTACAAAAACTGGGAGCCATTCAAATTAATAGGCATCAGGTTTAAACCAAACAAAAGGAAATATTTTCCCATACACTGTACAGTCAGCGTGGGGAATACATTGCCAGGGAATGTTGGGAAGGTCAAAAACATACTAGGTTCAAAACCAAGTTAGTTAAGTTTATGGAGGAGCAGTCCATTAATGGCTATTAGCCAAGACAGGAGTGCAATCCCATGCTCTGAGTGTCCCTAAACCTCCAATTGCCAGGGCTGGATCACTCAGTAATTGGCCTGTTCTCTTCCTTGTTTTTGAAGCATCTCTCACTGGGCAATCTCAGAAGACAGGATACTGGGCTAGACAGACTATTTGTCTGACCCAACATGCTATCTTCCTATGTGGAATTGGTTGACGACACACGATGTTCTGGGTCAGCCGGCTTCCACACAGCATATGCTTCTCCATGAGTATGATGGTACACTGTTGCCGAGCAGGGCCGGGCCACAACATTTTGGCAACTGAGGCAGGAAGTTCAAATGATGCCCCCATTCCTCCTTGCTTGGGCCAAAACTTTGAAAGGTCTCAATTCTGCCTTCTTTCTGATCTATTCCTCTCATGGCACTCCACCATCTCTGTGCATCAGCAGCAGACAATTTTCTACACTCTGGGTCCTAGTGGTGCCCCCACACAGTCTGGCACCTGAGATGGCCACCTCAGTTCGCCTCATGGTAAGGTCAGCCCTGTTGCCAAGACTCCAGGATCAGTTCTACACAGTTCTCAAAAAAAGGTAACCCTCTCCATCTTGATGTTTTCTTGCTGCTGCTACTCATCCCAGCTCTGCAGAGCTATCCTTTCCCACCAGACTTGGCATCCTCCTGTTCTTCTGTCTTCTTCTGATGCCACAGTCAAATGAATTCTTGCTGCTGCTACAAAATATTCTCCTGTTCCTGCAATCATCTGCTCAGTGATGTGATGGGTAAAGTCCAATGCAGAAATCATCAAGCTCTGACTGACAGAACATGGCCCAAACAGCCTGTTTTTATCCACACTTACCACAGAGTATTGCTGGGTCCATGTTGAAATGTTGTCAGCCTGCAATGATGCACACCAACCCAGAAAGGAATTATAGGGAAGAGACAATGGACACAAAGGATTTTGAAAGTGTTTTTGAAGCCACCAAGCTTCTCACAACTCCTAGTGCAAACAATCTCAGGATGCTCAGCAGCAAGCAAAGGACCATGGGAAACCTACAGAGAATGCCACACCTTCAGTTCAGTGTGAACACCTGGCAAGTGTTCATACATTGCAAACTGAAAATGGAACAGGCATTCAACATGAATTCTAGTGGCATCAGCAAGTTACCTGACATGCACCAAACAGTTTTGGATTAACCCCATCCCCAGCTCCCAAGCAGATATACCCCACTTGAAGAAAATTCAGAGCCAAAACCCTGATGCAAACCATGTATTATTGCCAGTCTGAGATCTTATTGGTTAGCATGCAATCAACATTGTATACTTCTAGAATTTGAAATAATTTCCTTCCATTCACTAGCAGGTTTCACATACATTGAAAACATAACAGAGGTAAATGATTGTAGCAGAGGAAAGATGATTAACATGGCAGCTCCCGCCATAGAATTGTCTCACCACCTCCCTTGTCCTCAGAAATAGTGGCCAATCCTTTCCAGGTTTGTCATTTGGGTTACATTTAGATAAGCCTCTAAAGAGATTGTCTGCTTAGCCAAGTCTTTCAAATTTCAAGAACTTGACACTTTTGAATCTGCAAAATTGATCTCTAAATCTTATTAGAACAGGTTTCCTTGCAAGATTTCTGGTACAATAGTTCCTGTTGCTGTTTGGTGGTGGAAACACTGCAAGTACATTTTGCATGGTATTTTCATTATCTGGGGCCTAGTGCTGGCAAGACAAAACTGAAAATGCAGAGGCGTGTAACATGGAAATCACAACTGAACTTCTTCCTATCTGTAAATTTGCTTCATTCCTGTTCTAAAAATGAGCAAACTTGTGTGCCTAACATTAAACACCAAAATCCATATTTAGGTACCTAAATAAGATAAGTAGAGGTAGGGCCATTGAAACAGAGACAGAATCCATATTGATGATTTTTGCTCCCCAAATCAATTATGCTTCTAAGAGAAAATCCTACCCCTCTATTTAGGAAACAAGATTTTAGAAACACAGTTTAAAATATCATGCACTGCAGCAGAGCTACTTATGCAATTAATGAAAGGATGGAGACTTGGATGCTGTGATGGGGTGGGCATACCCCACACTAAAACAGGGGGTTGAAAACCCTGTGAATGGAGGAAGTCCTGCTCCTTCAACCAGACTGGGCATGCTCTAAGTGCAGGGGCAGTATAAAAGCCCAGAGAACAGCTCAGTCTGGACTGGCCAGTGAGGAGCCAGTGTAGAGCTCCAGTGCTGCTACAGCCTAGGTCCCTGACAGAGGAAGCGGAAGTTACAGAAGGCTGCCACTACTCAACCCCGCCACTACTCAACCCTAATGGAGATCCAGAGAGGAACCACTGCCAGGGAGCTGGGAGACCCAGCTGCCATGTGGGATGACGCCCCAGCAGGACTGGTAGGAAGCAACCCAGGGAGGGAGCAGGAGCAGCCTTTCCCACCCAGGTATTCTCAGCATATTTTGGCTGGATTCCCCACCGAGAGGGAGAGGCAGGCAGCCCCACCTCTCATAGGCTCTGGGTCAGGATAGAGTGGAGCAGGGTGGGCCTGGGTCTCCCTATGGGGGCTAACCCCAATCTCACTGGCATTGGCTAGTAGGCCATACTACCCAGAAGCCGGGAAGGCTTATTGACTTTGGCCCTTAGGCCATTTTTTCCCGGGAGGGCAGGTCGACTTACGGACTTAGAGTGGTTCAGGGATCAAGAGACTTTGGTCGCCAGACTGACAGCCGTCTCCCCTATCAGGCGGAGACCACACCCCAGAATAGCACTTCTGGTACACTTGCCAGAGTTCCTTTATCTCACTCATACCCCTCCTCATGCAGGGCTCAAGAAACGTGACCATACATGTCAAATTTCTATGGGTCACACACAGTTGGGGTTGCACCGACTCTTCACCTCACACATTGATAAGATCCAAAAGCTCTGCACTGCTCCAAGCAGGAGAGCATTCTGCGGGATACCCACTCCTACTTCCTAGAGAAGATGCCATGAAGACCTCTGCACAATAAGCCATACAACGAGCCATAAGCACCACTATATAGTGAGCTAGACACCAGGAAATAGATTTTTAAAGTTCCCAGGGTGTGCAAGTGAGAGGGGCACATCTGTTTATATGGCTCCAGAGCAGCAGAGTTCAAAGCACTGGCCAGAGTGACTAATCGGGTATTGTGGGAAACATGCTGGAGGTCAAACTTTAAAACACCTACTGTAGTACACACTGCATGATTGTCAACAGTAATGGCAAAGTTTTTTGTTGCCACAACTTGGCATGTCATGACTATTGTTGCTCGCAATGTGAACGCTCTCTGGGTTTTGTCACCAAAAACCCCTTTTTGGTGACAATCTGCAAGCGTAGACAAGGCCTGAGTCTGCTCAGAACCTTAACCACACAGTTTAAGTGAGTTCTGCATTTGGCTAAATGATCATTTCTCAGATGCCAAATTGTGCAGCAAATTCCTAAAGTTCTTCAAAAACTTGAAAGCATAAACTTGCTACCTATCCAGCAGTAGATCGGAGCTTTTCTTCAAGGGCAAAATGCTTTAGACAGATCAAACCTCTCCCTATATCTCATTCCCTCCCTCCAACCCATCCTCCCTGTGGCTTCCATATTAAAAAAAACAAAAAAA
>CM057848.1:44272287-44283260 GCA_030068395.1 Apalone spinifera | reverse complement strand
AGGAAGAGAGGGAAATCAGAAAATACCAGACATTTTAGGTGTCCAGTATTTTCTGAATTTTACACCAGTCAGGAGGCAAAAATACCAGACTGTCCGGCTCAATAGTGGACACCTGGAAACCCTGTGTGTGAAGCCTCTTGTCCTGCCAGTGGGAATGGGTGCCTAGTGGGAAGGGATGACAAAGGGGCTTCTGCAGACCAGTTATGGTCTGGGAGTGGGAAAGCCCAGAAGCATTCTGGCCCTGCTCCTTCTGGATTAGGCCCCGCCTCTTCTGGGCCAGCATGGGGCCCCTTCAAAAAATTTTTGAAGTGGCCCCCAGCCAAAAATTGCCTACCCCTGATCTAGATGGTGCTTGGTCCTGCTATGAGGGCATAGGATTGGACTCAATGACTAATATTCCAGTTCTATGATTCTAAGGGGGTTGGGACTTACCTAGGAGGGAGGACCCCAGAATATGGGGGCACTGTGGCAGGGCAGTCCCCAGTGGGGAGGATGCCACGGTCTGGGCAGGATGTGGATCTTAACAGAGGTGGAGGAAAAATAGGTCAGTGGGTGAGAAACCAGCCGAAAGGGGATGCTCCAGAGCTGAAAAGTTAATTCCCTGAGAGTCCAGCAGGAGGCACTGGTGGTGAACCCTGCCCTGTTACAAGGGTAATAAATCCAACCAAAAAACACGTCAGCCTTTTTATCCTCACTAGGCCAGACCTGTCTGCCCTAGGATCTGTGAACCTATCAAATCTTTTCCTCTTGGTTGCAGGAGGTCCTTTCCCCTTACACTGGGGTCAAGGCATTCTGGATCCATAACCTTCCTAAAATTACTTCTCTGTTAGTGAGAGAACCTGCAAATGCACCTGCTCAATCAGGTAGCCAAGGAGAGCAGCTGATTGGCTAAGGCAGTCAGCCCTGGTCAGCTTACATAACTGCCCAAGAAAAACAGGGGAAGAGGGACTGAGGCTGACCTTTTTTTGAAGATCCCTCTGACTGAGAGGCTTGTTTATTTTGAGGTATTGTGAAAGCAGCAATTCTCAGAGAGATGCTGGAATGCAGGGAGGGAGCCATCTTGGAGAATCAGGGTACGGAGGTTACTCTGAGTGGAGTGGCTTGGTGGGAACAGGCCCAGAGATAGGTGTAAGAGAAGGAATCAAATAGGACATTGAGGTCGGTAATGTGTGTGAAATCCTGGTCACGTTGAAGTAAGTGAAAAATCTTCCACTGACTTCAGAAAAATCAGGACTTCTCTAACTACAATTTCAAGATGCTTAGCTAAACACCTTACTCCTCCTCCTCTCCCTGTTCTCATTTGTTACAACTTGTCTAGCAATTCTAAGGTTACTACCTCTGGCCTGAGAATTGTATATGACTTTAGTCTTTGTTCCCACCAAGTCATATTTAAACAATATAACTGAAAATATAAATCTATGAAACTTAAGACACAAAATCAGCAGCTATTATGTACATTTGAATGCCTTAGCTCTTGGACATAATCCTCATCTAGTATAAATAGGTAGGAATTACACCAAGTTTCCAGTAGCTAAGGATTTGGGCCTTCATTTTTCTGATGTCTGATATCATCAGTGTTTCTCTCTGCATTCTGATGCACAAGAAAATTTGTTTTAAAATAAAAAGACTTGCGCTTTGGGACCATACACATTTCCCTTGGAGAGCCCATGTGGCATTTCTGAAATGAGCCATTTTTTATTTAATTAACTTCTAGTAAAGCTGTGTTAACTACAAACAATAAAACTCCTTCTACCATGTCATTTTTCCTCCTTTAATACACAAACCTCAAACCTCCGGGCATTCTGAGGCGAAAAAACCCCACCAAATAACTCAGAATATTTAATTTTGTCCTGGAAATGAGAAGCAGGTGTAATTAAAATAACACTTTTTTTAAATTAAGTGACCTCTGTTGGCCAGCCATCTGTGAATAATTTAGATTTTTTTCTCTATTATTACTGTAAAATTAAAACTAGGGCATATAAATGGTGAGATCCTCTTAAAATATCTTAAGCACCAGCAATGTATATATTCTACCAGTTAAAATCCTTAATGATACCAAAAATCTGTCAAGCATAACTCCCCCAATTCATTTGCCTGAAACCATCAATATTTTATCATGCACTTGCAGTTGGCTTCAATTTAACAGTCCAGGTTACTAATCAAACAAAACACCCAAGTCATTAAAAGTTAGCATGCCATTTAGAAAGTGCATTTCACGTTTATTAAAATATCTTTCATGGAGCTATTAGAAGGCTAAAGTTTTAATTACAATCAGATATTTAGTTCTACTTCAGTTATGCTTTTGGCACTCTCTTGCAACCGCCTTGATTAATCTTCTGGACAGAACTCATCCATTACCTCCTGAAATTATTTTCCTCTTAACTTCTTCATAATTCATCTATCTTTCTTTCCCCCTCCAAACATATAAGATGTATTTAAAAAGGTATGCACAATACCTGCCTGAAAGTCAAGTCATTAGAAAGATTCCATTTCAAATGCAATTTGTTCTCAAAAGTACCAAATAGTCATAATTCAAATAGATGTATTGAAATTGAAATGTAGGTCTTAGTCATCATTTTAAACTATTTTCCTACCGATGAGACTAATATGAGCTCCCCCGACTCCTTCAGGGTTTGAAATATACAGTTGTCAGATTTTGCCTGGGTAATTCTGAGAACACCATGAACTCTCCCACATTCCCTGTCACTGCAAATCTCACTTCTTTCCTCCTCAATATAATAGGCATAATGAAATATTTTACCAGGACTCTGTGTTGAGGCCATGTCAATGGCTGCTTTCTGTCTACATTAATAAACAATTGCATATTCCCTGTCTGCAGCAATTAAAATACTCATTGCTGTCATCCCCTCATATGCTAAGGGCATATCCATTTTGAGCTCTGCACACACAACCAAACCAGAACACCCATGTCAGAAAGTTTGGCCCCATATGTACCAGTTTGGGATCTCTGTATCATCCACTTTCTGAGGAAAGATCCTACCTTGAAGCTCAGCCCCATTTTTAGCTTGAATAGGATCAGATGCATTTCCTCTCCTCTCCCTTGTCCTTATTCCCTTAATGAAATCCTCTTAATACCACCATAGGTGATGTCCCATCACAAGACTCTCCATAGCACTAGATTTTCTTTCCATCCTCCAATAAGCACTACATTAGCATTTCCTACCCAAGCTTCCAGTGGTATTTAATATGTCCCTCTTCAATCTTTACATTGCTCTGCCAAGGTATGGGTTCCCACATGGAGGCTCTTCAAGGTGCCCTCTCCCCTCTCTCTCCCCCCCCCCCCCCCCCCCCCCCCCCAGCTCCCTGCTACCCACATTCATGGATAAGAGCCTAATGTGAGCAAATGAAGAGTATTTGGGGCATTGAGAATGCTATCTAGCCCCACAGATAGACGCAAGTGAAAGAGTATGAGGCCACCAAGCTTGTTCTTCACTTCTTTCCTCATTAACTGGGAAAGAGTCATTCCTGCAGTCTGAGAAATACCACTGCTTTCATGGTAGTTGAAATGTAGTGTAAATGAAAGACCACCATCCATAGGGTGCGGAAAGGCCTTTAAAGGCAGCAAAGGCTCATGTGTCAGGCTGGCAAAAATATACAGAGGATACAGTGGCAACATCAGCTCATTTAGAGCCTGTTTACTACTTTGAGTGGCAGCATTGGTTCAAGATGTGCATCAGTGTTTCAAATCAAGGACTTAAGTACATTGGACAAGAAGTAGGAGAAGCTTGAACAGCCCCTATTTGCTACCACCTGGGCTAAAGACAACTGTAGTTGAGCCTTTCATTAGCACCACTCATGCAATGTACATTATTTTGTTTTACAATAATACAAAGTGTTAGGACTAGATATAGCAAAATACAGTGAGAGGGTTTTTGCAATGATAGGAAAATGAGAAGCAAACAGGAAAACTGGTTAGGTACCTTTTTCTGGGAGCATTCCAAATTATACACAGAACTGGGATAACACAATAAGGGTAGTACACTTTTCAGAGAAAGGACAATTAGAAGTGGGCCCAAATCAAAGATCTGACATTGATCTATGCTGATAAAAGCTTGGAATTAATGCTACAGGATCGCACTCTCCAAACACATTTTCAAAAAAAAAGTTGTATTTAATACACAGTGCAGTATCTCCTTTTGTTCTTTTAAATGTCTTGAAGAAAAGGGAAAGATGTTAAGGTTGTGGTTTCTTCTGGAGGTAATCTTTGATAACCTGGCACCATCTAGTGTTTGCTATGAGAGTAGTATCTTATATGGGACACTGGAGAAATGAAAATGTTGGTGAAGCTAACCCAGAAGAGATCTGAATTTCCTAAAACTGTACCTTGCTGAGTGTCTTTAGATCACTTTACATAAACAAATGAGTAATAAAGCTATAGCATTAGTTTTAACTGATAGTGATAATTAGCTGTCCTTTCCCCTCCCCCCAAGACAGTTCTGTTTTTCAACAGTCTAATTTGAAAATTTAAATCAGAACATGTATCTTCTTTTAATACTCAACATTCCCCACTTTTCTTCTCCAGTCATGTGTGCTGCTGTGGACTCTGGAAAAGCTATTCTCTAGAATTATGTGAGTAACTGATTTTGTGGAGCAGGTTGGCTTACAGGCCTGTCTAAATAAATAAATAAATATATATATATATATATATATATATATATATATATATATATATTAAAAAAATAATTTGACATTTTCAGCTAATAAAAAATTTGTGCAAACAATGTTTCATTCAACCCAAACGAAGTAGTGTTTTTATTTTGACAGAGGAACATTAGGTTGAATAGATAATTAAATTGAAGTACAGTTTTGAAATAAAAGCATTTCTAAAGCAAAACCTTTTGTTTCAAAAAATGAAACCCTTAGTGTTGGTAGGGGGGTTGTTGGGGAGGGAGGAATCTGATTTTCAACTGAATCACTTCAGCACATTCAACATGAATTTGTGAAACATTTCGGCAGAGTCAAATCTGCATTGAGCAGAAAAAAAAAAAAGATTGCCCAGCCCTAGTATTCCTCAGCTCTCACAATTTCCAGCTTCTGCCAATAAATGCATCAGCTCAGTATAAGGAGAAGTGGCATGAATGTAGAAAACAGAATTCCCACTGTGCAGGGTATCATCATGCATGGCTAATGATTTTTATTTTGATAAACTAGTCATCTTAAGTGACAGGCACCTAGACTACAGCGATGGTTGTGATATAAAGCAGGTACACTACATGTAATCAAGGACACATATTACAATTTGGCATTCCTTTAAGTCAAATTGGAGTAACATAAGAAGAAAGCATGGCCCACCCATGGGCTCGCTGAGCTATGCCTCTAATTATCAAAGCCTCATTCTGTTTGGGGCTTGTGTTTGATGCCTAGAGGCTAGACTAAATATGCCCGAGAGATTCTTTATTGTTGGGCAATATTCTCAGACTCTTCACTTTTTGTATCAGGTATATGTTCCCTCAGGGGTTATCCAGCACTTTACAGAGTGAGGTTCCCCACTCCTCACTGAGGCTTTTGAGCACCATTCTAACATACATTAGAAATTTCTAAAAATCTTGTCTTAGCTCCCCCAACAGTAACAGGTTATCGGATCCACCTGAGTTCTGCTCAGTATAGGACCTGAAAGAGAATTCCTCTAGTCTAGGCAAAGAAAATCCTCCTCATCTGGCCATTTAAAAAGGGTAAAGAATATGGACTTAGATACACATCTGGGGTAAAATCCTGATATGTCTGAAGTCAGAGCAAGTCTCGTTGACTTCAGCAAGGCCAAGATTTCATCCTAGAACATTCGTTCATTTCTTACTATGACAAGTCAAATTTGATGCAATAAGGCTTTGGGTGAGAGATACACACTCTGGGCTGCGTCACAGGGAACGCTCACTGCTAGTGGCACCTCCTCTTGGCTCTCGATACATAGCACAGCCGCCTCATTGCTACTAAAGTAGCTCCCCCTTCATGACTTGGCTCTGGCCAAATCAACACATGGGATTCCTCTTCTGGGGAACAAGACATATCAAAATCCCTTCATATGAAATAAAATGGCAGTCTTCCCTTTACTGCTTTAGCTTTGCCATTCATCCAGTGGCTGGTAGAGGATCTCGATTCCACCCGCTACCATGAGGGCCAGCTCAGGAGATCTCTAGATAGCAGTCAAGACCTGCACTATTCTACTTGACTGCATTCCCCAGAGCCTTTGCATACCTACCCCCACCCCCTCCAGCTTCCCTCCTCTCAGGAAGGGACTGTGGCCTACTCTCTAGTCCTCCCACAATTCCCTCCTTCAGGAGTAAGAAATAACCACAGCCTACATCCCCATCTGTTGCTAGCTCCTGTCCAGCTGAGCCTCTTGTAGTTAAAACACTGCTTCCTGTCTCCTTCTCCAGATGCAGCATAGGTAGTTAATTGGCCCACTTGGACATCTTAACTCCTCCAAGCCTTGACCCTGCTGATATACCATCCGGCTGTGCTCAGGAGCTAAAGGGAGGCCTCCCCGCTCTTGTTGAGTTCAGGATCTCAAAAGGGAGGGCAGTGGCCCTTAGCACCTTCTGTCTCTGGCATCCATGCCCAAACCTTGTTTAAAATGTATTTAACACTGTTCAGTAACAGGATCATGTTAACATCTGACACTTTGGGTCCATTTATTCTATCAAAATTAATACAGACAGATGGGGAAATAAAAGGAAACAATGAAATAATATTGGTCTGCATGATTGGCAGTTGTCTGAGTACACCAGAGGCCTTTCCACTGCCAAGTCTTATAGCACAAAGGGAAACTGAAGTGAATGCTAGGTTGATTAGACCAGAGGTTCCCAAATAGAAACTCAGGGAGCATTTATTGGTAGTCCATAGACAATTGGCTAGTCACTCTTACTGTATGAAAAAAAACAGTTATAATTTCTTTAAATGCTTGCCTAATATTTTCCAATGTAGCTATAACTTCTGCAGGGATGTGTGATAGAGAATGAGGCAATAGATTATCAAGCAAAAGCCAATAGCATTCTCCGCAGGACAATCTTTTAATGTGGTCTACACCCTAAAAATGCTCAAGAACCCCTGAATTGAGAATTCCTCTTCCAGATTATACAGTTGTCTTCACACATATTATTCAAATATGGTTTCCACTGTGCCCATAGGCTTTTTAGGTTTCTTACCATTATCTGTGGTCAGGTTTTGCCATTCATCTCTGCATTTTGTTACATCAGCCTATCCCGATATACTCTTTTCCACCTTCATGGCTTACTTTTTTTCAACTATCTCTGTTTTAGAGGAGAACAGAGATAGCTGATTCACTGAAAACTAAGAAGGAAACAAGTCATGTAACAGCATGACTTGTGCCATCAGGCCCTGCAGAAACTCCTTCTTCCAGACAATGAAATGCTCAGATCTGGTAGCTGGTTAAAGGATCCCATCACTGAAGAAAGGAAGACTCCTGGGCCAAGCTGCCAGAAAAGGATCAGAGAGACAGATCTTGGGAGACATCAACAACAACAACAACAACAAAAGTGTGCAGCAAACAAGTCTAGTCATCCTCTTTCAACAGAGACAGTACGTATCAAGCATTCATGTTGATTAGGTGACGCCCCTCCGAGGAGACAGCACATCAGTACAGATTACTCGGTATGTTTCAAGCTGTGAAGCCAATTTAATATAAACATAAGCAAGAGCAGTAGATATTACAATGTTCTTCACAGGGCAAGGGAAAAGTTATTTTGCAATTGTCTGAGTAACTTCAGCGTGCCAGCCTGCTGTTACCTTCAGTATTTTGACTGTTTAAATTTACAGCAAAACCAACAGGTGACATGACTATCAGATAACATAACTCATAGAAAGGAAGGTTTCACGCTGATGGACACTTAAACTGGATAGAACATTGGGTAATGTGCTGTGGTGAGTAATCTGCATTAGCTGGTGTGAGTGTGGAACATGGGCTATATTACCTAATAGGCTTTATCCAGCTCTAATTTCTATGTCTTCAGCAATGAAACCACCAATCTGACCCATGCTGAATGTCCATAAGAACCATGTCATAAGTACTTCCAGTGTTCAGGCTAGATGTGGGTAAAACGTGTATTTGACAGAGCAGGGTGATGGGCTACCAGCAGGCAGTCTGGCAAATTGGATCATTTAATCCCAGCAAGTATCTACACCTGTCTGACAACTCCTATTTCTAGCTTCTGAGCAGTAGGGGACCTGAGCTGAAGTATTCTGTTAAATAAGGAGAGTCTAAGTGTCTCACAGAAGGTATTTCAAAAGGTCAGAAAGTTGTCTAAAAACCAACAGAAAAGTTAAAGCAGATTGAGGGGACAAAACTGCAGAAAGCAAAATCATCTTTCAGTGTAGGTTGCTAAGAGGTGAAACAGGAATTAGTTGCAAAAACTTAGAAGTGGAAGTGATCAGAAATACAAATTCAGTTAGCTATGAGAGGAAAAGAAAGAAGAAGAAAATAATTTGATAGTACTGAACTATCCTTAAGATGTTTGGACAAAGGATATACTGGACAAGGGATATACAGGAAGTCCCCAACTCAGGGGCGGCCCTAGTCTCGCTGCCAGCAACGGGCACCCTAGGCAAACCATGCAATCAGCGCCCCCACCTACAAACCCCTCAATGATATTGCACCACCATTTGGTGCCCCATTTAACTTGGCGCCCTAGGCAACCGCCTAGTTTGTCTATATGGACGGGCTGCCCCTACCCCAACTTACAGATTGTGTTCAAAAAGTTCACTTGTAAGTCGGTTGTTTGGAACTTGGAATACATTTTCCCATAGAAACAATGCTATAAATGGTAGTTAGGTTCCCAGACGAGCCCACAAAAGGCTAGTTAGCCCATACTGTAGCTGAAATACTGTATATTTGCAATGAAAAATAGTAGAAATGGGGGGGGGGTTAAATTTAATCTGAATGCTGGTTTGATTAGTGGAGGAAGATGGAGATCCTGAAGAGGGCTTCTGGGCATCACGCACCCCAACAGCTCCTGCAGCCAGCCCCATCACCCAGCCACCACCCCTCCAATGGGCTGCACCCAGCCCCTGCTCACCAGGAGGTGGTGAGGAGTGCAAGTATGGGCCAGATGACTCTGGAGGAGCAGGGGCAGCTATGCAGCCAGTGGCTGGAGAGAAGCAGCAGTTTTCCCTTTTAAAATGATGCTTCTCCAGCCACTGGATGCACAACCAGCCACTGCTCCTCTGGAGTCCTCTGGCCAGCGCTTGGGCTTCTCACCACCACTTGTGCCTCTTGCCTTGTTCCCTGAGGCTACAGGTAGGCCTTTGTTTGTGAGGATGTTCGTAACTGGAGGAGTGCCTGTATAATGGAAGAAACTGTAGAGACATGCCTGCCAGTAGCAGCATTTTTACTTTATTATAAATCGTTGCTCACAGTTTGCTAATGTTAAAAAACCTAGTAATAGTTATAAGGCTGAAAAATAAAGGATGGACAGTCAGCTAAGATGAGTGAATTCTATTTCCCTGCTGAGAAGGAAGTAGGAGTGACTGGCTGGCAGAGAGAAGACTTAACGTTTGAGGTCTGATGAATGAGCCCAGATGAATAATAGTTATTCTTGTCATAAGATTTCCCTAAAGTAGTGATCAGGATGACCACAAGCATGTGTCCAGTTTCGACAAGGTGCCTTATGCTGCTACCATTGAAGTCAATGGAACTTTTACAATTGGCTTAAATGGGAGCTGGAGAAGGCCCTTTTGCTGTTATACAGCTATTAGCTAAAGTTTCTCACTCTTTCTGAAAGTGTCCATTAGCCAAATCAAGGTTAAAACCATCCTAAAGGTTGTTTTCCCAGAGGTTTTTTCCTCCCACAGAACCGACACAAGGAGTTAAATAGAACTGACTGGGACATTTAACATAACTTTGTTTATCTTTAAGAAATAAGTGATAAGAGTTGCTGAAAAGAGATTTTCTAAACTAAACATTCAAAGATGATCTTGGCTATATAAAATAAGTGAAGATAGCAGAGATGTGACAATTCATATCCTGAGATATGGTTATTCTAAGAGTTATACCAGTGATTTTTTTTTAAATCTCTTGCTTGCTTCACCTTTCCTGAACTAATTCAGCTGTTTTCTTACCTGTGCAGAGTAGTTTTTTCTTCCTATTGAATCACAATATTTTTGCAACAATAGCATTGAAATATATGCATTAGCTGCAATCACAAGTATTCTAAAACTGTTTTAATTTTAGAAAAATCAGGACATTTTCCTATCGTTTATAACAGAATGAATGTGGAACAGGATGACAAACCTGACTGATAAGAAAACTAAAGAGATATAGGCTATGTAAAATATAATGTTTGCTGATTATGACCATTGTCCTGGGGTTATGTACATAGAGACTTATTCCACATAAATTGATCAACTTGTTTTTAAAAATCAGACAATACAAAGAAGTGCTATAGAGTAGTGATGCCAGAGATTCATTTTCCTTTCTCTTAAGCACATTTTCCGTGTTTTCAAAGCTAGCTATGCCACTGGAAGACTACCAAGAGGCTAAAGAAAAATTTATATTTAGAGCAGGTGCTTACACTCAGACAGATTAGGTCAGATTTGGAATGGAACTAAATGATCCCATAGAATCCACTGGAAAAAATTTTTAATGGAGAAGCCCAAACATAGACTCTTTGCATATGGAGATCCAAGCTGAAAGAATGTAAGCAATACCTAGATGTTCAAAAGCTTCAGAGGGGTACCCGTGTTAGTCTGTAACTGGAAAAACTTAAACAAATAGTCTAGCAGTACCTTAAAGTCTAACACAACATGTAGATTGTGGTATGAGGGTTGTACCCACGAAAGCTCATACCGCCATCTACATCAGGGTGGGCAGTAACTTCCCAGGCTGCCCTGGAAGGGGGAGGGCCTCAGGGGGAAGGGGTGGGACCAGGACACTTCAGTGGTTTCCCATCCACAGATCCTGATTGGCCTGGGGATTGGGAGGGTGTGCAAAGCCTTTAACC
>CM057848.1:44249073-44261765 GCA_030068395.1 Apalone spinifera | reverse complement strand
TGAGACTTAAAAAGTGATCTTGGGTGTAAAAAGGTTGGAGACCACTGGTCTAGAGGGTTAAAGCGGGGTCAGATACATTTGGGCTTTATAGAAGAACATCAGAATGGTCATATTGGGTCAGACCAATAGTCCACCTATCCTGGTATCCAGTCTTCTGACATTGGCCAATGCCAGATGCTCCAGAAGGAATGAATAGAAGAGTCAATCATCAAGTGATCCATCCCCTGAAGGAATAATTTCTTTTGTTTGTTATAAATGTGCTTATAAATTTCATAGGGTGACCTTGCCTTATATTAGTGGAGTAAATATCTTATTCAGTTTTTTCCTCCCACCCTTCATGATTTTCTAGACCTCTAACATATTGCCCCACCTGTTAGCTATTTCTTTTCCAAGATGAAAAGTCCTAATCTTTTTAATCTCTCCTCATATGGAAGCTGTTCCTTACCTCCTAATCATTGCTGTTGCCCTTTCTGTGCCTTTTCCATAGCCAATATATTTTTTTTAGATCAGGCAACCATATATGCAGGTAGTATTCAAGATGTGGGCATACCATGACTTTATATAGAGACAATATGATATTTTCTGTCTTATTATCGATTCCTTTCCTAATGATTCACAATGTTCTGTTAGGTTTTTAGATTGCCACTGGAGATGTGGAGGACTAGTGGACTATCCAATAAGCAAATGCTTATCGGATAGATGCCAGGCTAGTTGAGTAGTCACTCCCCCCCAGCCCTTGCTGCCTCTATCAGAAAGAGGCAGCAATACGGGGGGGAGGGGAGAAAAGGGTACTTTAAAGTGGCAGCACTGCGTGGAGCATGGGGCCAGCCCCCGGGCTCCACGCAGTACTGCCACTTTGAAATGCCGCATTGAGCCCAGGATCAGCTGGGGATTCCCCCGCTGAACCCGGCCTCTGTGAGGTGCTTCCGCTTTGAAACAATGCAAGGAGCTTGATGCCAGGCTGCCTGTGGCATTTCAAATCAGCAGCACTGCAAGGAGACCAGGGTCAGTGGGGGAATCCTCAGCTGACCCAGGGCTCCATGCAGCCCTTTTGCCTTTGAAGCGTAGCAACAGCCCTAGGGTTGTTGCTATACTTCAAAGTCGGAGGTGCCCTATTGACTAATTGAAGAGTCGATGCAAAATGCACTGACTGTTCAATTAGCACATTACTCACAATTTAACATCCCTAATTGCCACTATATATTGAGCAGGTGTTTTCAGGGAACTATCCACAATGATACGAAGATCTCTTTTTTGAGTGGTAGCAAGGTAACAGCTATTTTAGATCCCATCCTTTTTTTCCCCTCTAGAATTGGGATTATATTTTTCTATGTGCATTGCTTTGCATTTATCAACAGTGAAGTCCATCTGCCATTGTGCTTGCCCAGTCACCCAGTTTTGTGTGATCCCTTTGTAACTCCTTGATGTCAGCGTTGGACTTAACTATTTTGAGTAATTTTGTATCTACAAATTTTGTCCCATCACTGTTTATCTCCTTTTTCCAAGAATATTTATGAATAAGCTGAACTGGTTCAAATGCAGAGCCTTGGACAGGCCTACTGAAAGGCAGGACAAAGGCCCCTTTGAACTGCGGCTGGAGCACCATCAGGGTACTCCACACAGCTCTGAAGGTTCGGAGAGGTGTGCTGCAATCTGGACAGCACTAAGGACTGACTCCCCTTAGCCCCACCACTTCTGCCCCTTCCAGGGGTGCAGAGCCAGACCCCCAAATACCTTCCCCTGGGGCCCACCTCGACTCTTGCAGCACACCCCTATTTATTCAGAACTCCTTTTTCCCCCCTTATCTTGAAAGTGGAGTACATGGCAGTGTTTGCATGATCATCTAATGACCCTTCTATTACCTGAAGGACAAGCCTTTTGTTATCTTAATCACCCTGCCACCCTCTGCTTATAAACACATTTCCTGCCTCAAAGGCAAAGCTGATAACAGCACAAGCTCTGTTTCAGTTAAGAGCTGCCTCTGCAGTTAGGGCATGTGTTTTAAGACGACCTTAGGGATTCAAACTTCAGGAGGGGTTACAGACCCCTTAGTCTCCCCTAAATGGTGACTTTGGGGGCTCAGTTCACAGATTCATAGAACCAGAAAGGACCTCAAGAGGTCATTGAGTCCAGTCCCCTGTCCTCATGGCAGGACCAAACACTGTTTAGATCATCCCTGACAGGTGTCTGTCTAACCTGCTCTTAAATCTCCAGAGATGGAAATGCCACAACCTCCCTGGGCAATTTATTCCAGTGTTTAACCACCCTGACAGGATGTTTTTTTCTAATATTCAACCTAAACCTCCCTTGCTGAAATTTAAGCCCATTGCTTCTTGTCCTATCCTTTTCCTTGTAACATATTTTTAGATACTTGTAAATAGCTATCAAGCCCCCTCTCAGTCTTCTCTTTTCTAAACTAAAGAAGCCCAATTATTTCGGTCTTCCCCCATAGCCTAGGTCATGTTTTCTAGACCTTTAATCATTTTTGTTGCTCTTCTCTGGACCTCCTTCAATTTCTCCACATCTTTCTTGAAATGTGGTGCCCAGAACTGGACACTATTCCAATTGAGGCCTAATCAGTGCAAAATAGAGCAGAAGAATGATTTCTCGTGTCTTGCTCACAACACACCTGTTAATGCAGCCCAGAATAATTTTTGATTGTTTTGCAACAGCGTCACACTGACTCATGTTTAACTTGTCGTCTACTTGACCCCTAAATCCTGTTCCGCAGTACTCCTTCCTAAAAAATCACTTCCCATTCTGTATGTGTGAAACTGATTGTTCCTTCATAAGTGGAGCACTTTGCATTTGTCCTTATTAAACTTCATCCTGTTTACCTCAGACCATTTCTCTAATTTGTCAAGATCATTTTGACCCTGTCCTCCAAAGCATTTGCAACCCCTCCCAGTTAACTAGATGTATCTTAAATCAGCACTCAGGTAAAAATCACATAGCACTTCTGAGCATTTATATTGAAACAAATGTGGGTTTACTTAAGAAAGCATGGAGAGTTGACTACAAACAGAGTGGTAGAAACAAATGGTTACAATACACAATAAAATCAAATGAGAATTCGGATTTACACTTATTAAACTTTATTTAATAATGTAGGTTCCACCCCCAAACATTCATTCTGTTGCAGAGCTGAGTAACTTCACAGGAATCGGGATCAGTTTTGTGATAGAACACTCCTACTCTTCAAGATGGCTCCTCAGTTAAAAGGATACAAAGCGTCTTTGAATTATTCCTTTGTCTTTATTCACATCCTCTATCTGTTGTAATGTTCTTCTTTTACCTCCAAGTGGTTTCTATTGTTTACAATTGTTTTTGACTATTGTCAGTTGATAGTCCTGGGAGGGAGCTAGGCTAGATAACTGAGCCTGGTATTTTATCAGTTCAATCCTGCTTGAATGGGCCATCACCAAGATATATTGTCCCCTGCTAGCTAACTTTTATTCTAAGGTCCATTAAGCATACTTTGTTACAGTATAAATACATTGTACCTTAAATGTTGTTGCCTGATCAACTGTGCATTAGTTATATTGCTCAATTAGAAATCCCAATTAACATGTTGTGATTTGGCAAGGCCCTATCTTGTGATCAGACCCAGAAGTATTAGAGATATTACAGAGACAAGGACCCTGGTATGCATAAGAGATACAAGGCCTTTCCTAAATGTGTAACATTTTATGAGCATAGCGCAATTAACAAAATCATAAGCACTGCAACTCAGCAAAGCAGATAAATAATAGAAGAGGGTCAAAGCATGCCATGTTTGAATGTCCATATACTCACACCATATCTTGCGAAGAAACCCCAAAGCATTAAACGTCATCATCCTCACCACCCATAATCATTATCATAGGTGCGGACTCTGAGTACTCCATAGGGAAAAACTGGTGGGCACCCACCGGCAGCCCCCGCATCAGCTCTCTCCCTCCCCCAGAACCTCACACTGGCCTGTGGGCCCAACAGATCAACACCTCGCTCTCCACACCTCTCACCCACCATGATCAGTTGTTTCCCAGCATTACTGAGGCTTTGGAGGGAAGGGGGAGGAATGAGGATGCACTGTATTGAGGGGGCAGAACTAGGCAGGGCAATAGTAGGAAGAGGCAGGGTGGAAGGGATGGATTGGAGGCAGGGCCTGGGGCAGGCCTAGAAATTGAGCACCTCCCACCCAGCACTTTTGAAAGTTGGCACCTATAATCATCATCCTGGCATCTCCAAAGGCACACAGGCCAGGATACAGATTTTATAATGTTATGCTAATGCCCACTATGCCTAATGCATATTCAGAAGAGATTTCAGCCCCTTTCCCTTATCTCTATTTCCTCACCTACTAATTCATGTTTGGGAGCCCTTCTCCCATAGCTTACTAGTCCTTCAGCTTCAAGCTTAATTAGCATATACCTCAGTGACTTACCCTGGCATTCTTGTGGTCAGATATCTGCTGATGTTCCTAACTTAAAATAGCTGAAGCTATCAATTGGCATCTTATGTTTACCCATAGCAATTTAGTCATTATTTGTTACATCATTCTATTTTGCAATATCTTACGATCTAGGATTACTCCTGTGTAGCAGCTTATGTTAACTCTTTTTTTGGCCTTGGGTCTTGATTTGCTTAGCTAAGCTATTGTCTCGGCTTGAGACTTGCAGGCTCATTACTTTACTACCTTAAATTATACCCATGCCTTACCTACCATACAAATATCCACAGATTGCAATATTACATTTCCCAATGATTATGAACCTTATATCTTACCTGCTACTTTTAATGTACCCTACGAGACAGACGTGTTTAGTGTAGTGAGTGTGTCAAGTTTGAGATGAGTTGTTTGTAAAGAACAGAGAACTCTGTCACAGCATTGCTGCAGACAGTCTAAGCACAGCAAGGATTCTGACCATTGTTAGAGTTTTGGAACATAGAAGACATTACATAATGTTTGCAACTCTCACTAACCATTTACATTCACCCATCTGTGCATTTCTCATGTCTTGGAGATGTGCACCAGTGCTTTTTTGGTGATGGCACTGCCCGGTACAAAGTACCGATACCTCCAGTCAGAGCTCAACAACTTTTCCCCTGGAGTACCAGCACCTTTTTTTTCTTTTTTACTTTACACAAAACAAAAAAAGCAGTGTTCACGTATTCCCTTTGGGTGTGATGAAATGTTCATTAGCCTGCTAACATGTTTATTCAACATTGATCTATCTTGGCAACCATCTTTCACTCAGTGTAGTGAAAACTAAAAACTTTCCCATATCTGAAGTCTAAGCAAAAACCCCAAGTCCTCTACTTCCTTGGAAAGGGCAGAGGGGAGGATTATGGTGTAGAAGACTATCCCCTTCACAGCGTCTTCCTCCATCTCCCCAAACTTCTGCAAACCCTTCCTACAGAAGAACACATATGGTTAGGTAACTATCTTCAAGAAGCTATCAGAAGGAACCTGACAGTGCTAGCAGCCTTGGCTCCCTCACCTTCTGGGGTGCACTAACCTAGCTCATGCAAAGTGACACAGACAGGTAATTGGAGAGAGTCAGAAAGCAGCATTTTTCTTCCTGTGAAATGTACAGTAAACACAAGAAAACCTGTCCCAACTTGTTCCCTGCATAGACAGGGGAGGTAAATGAACACATATCTGCCTGGGGCAGGCTTCAAAAGGGTGTGTGCACTTGAAACATTCCCCTGACACAGCCTCTCTGACAGGCAGAACAGCTTTGTCTGCATCTCAAACAAAACTGCAAGGATTCCCCACCTAGATACTCTCATTCTCTCTCTTAGGTGAACATCCTGCAGCAAACGCAGGAATCCTGACACCTCACCTTGATAAAATGAAAGCGGCTACCCGCAGATAGGGGAAAAGCTAGAAGAAATATAGAAGCACAAGTCCTCCATGCAGATTGCACTGGAAACTGGTGGCTTTCTTCCCATCCAGTTGTTGCAGGTACACTCACTTCCAACATAGGCATGAGCCAGTGGAGAAACTCTACAAGAACGTCATTGTTTCTTGTGCCTGTTATGTACTTCCCCATTTTCCAAGGATGACGTGAGCGTAACAGTGCATTCAGCTAGGACTATTCACATGAGTAAGGGGTGTAAAGCGGAGCCAAAAAACAGGAAATGCAGAGCTCTAGTTACTAGAGCAACGTAGCCAGGAGTATTCTGCCTACAAACCTTCAGTGGAGCAGACAGCCATGCAACTGGGTCTTCATCCTGCAAGGCCCCACTCCCTTGGCTTCATCCCTCATACTCTATTGCTCACTCTCCCCCATCTTAAATCACTTTCACTAGGCTAGGGCAGGGAGCTGGAGTAGGGGAGCAATAAGGGCTTCAGCTGGTGGAGGTGCAGGCTCTATAGAGGGGCCAGGCCTGAGGGATCTGGGGTGCAAGAGGAGACTCATTTAGGGTACAGGGTAGGGATGCAGGAGAATGAGGGCTCCAGATGGAGGTGTGGGATCCAAGTGGGGCCAGAAATGAGTTCAGTGTGCAGGAGAAGAGTCTGGGCTGGGGCAGGAGATTGGAGAGCAGTGGGTAAGGGCTCCAGCTGGAGATGTGGATTCTGGGGTGGAGCTGGGAATGAGGCATGTGGGGTCCAGAGGCCTCAGGACTAGGACAGGGGACTGAGATGTGTGAGGTGGTGCAGGGTCTGGGAGGAAGTTTGAGGTGTGGAAAAGGGTTAGGCGTTCAGGGTCCTGTGGCACTCAACTTAACTCCCAGGAAGTGACCTTTAGGCACAAGTTGGCTCCATGCACTGCCCTTGGACCTGCAGGCACCACCTCTGCAGATCCCATCTGTTGTGGGTCCCAGTCAACAAGAGCTTCACAGCTGGCACTTGGGGGTAGAGGCAGTGTGTGATGCCTCTGTGCCTAGGGGTTGGAGCCACATGGAGTTAAAGCAGGCAGTGAGCCTGCCTTAGTCTGTGGTTTCCACTGCACTTCCCCAGACTTGACTTAGCCTGGTCAGCAGTGCCAACTGGAGCCCCCAGGGTTTCTTTGTGAGTGGGCTTCTAGTAAAAAACCAGATAGCTGGGAACCTCAACTGAAGACCACAGGAAATGAGCACTGATCACTTCTAGGAATCACTCAGCATTTTACAGGATTGAGTAATTTGGACACATTATATAATGAGTTACAGCTGAGCAACTTTAACTCTGATATCTTGATCATAGGTTGATCAACCTTAACACGGAGGTATTGCTCATACACATGCCAAAACTGTGTCTGCAATTCTCATTCATCATCCTACATTGAGAAATCATCTGAATATAAAAAAGCATTGTTCAAGGTTATTCTTATTTATTTGCACTACCGCAAGAATATATGCCACGTGTTCCACATGTATTACAAATGTATTTGCACAGTAACATTGCCCAAGTCTGACTTGACAAATCAGTTCTGTATTGGTGATGGAATATTTTTAATTATTTAAGAACATTCTTCGCACAGGAGTAAGCCTGTACAGTTTTATTAGCCCCCCCCCTTTTTGGAGGGGGAATATAAAGCAGTTTATCATATATCCTGACGTAGCTGATTAATTTCAATGTGAGTTCTAAAATGGTATTAAAGTTCAATTATTTTTATATCCTATGTGTTCTTTTTGTGAAAGGTATTAAAATGGTTTCTTTAAATAGAATTCTGAGTAATTACACTGCTGTAAAATATTGACATGCTTAGTTTACTTTTGACATCACCTCCCTGGGCCCCAATCCAGCCCTGGCATGGCGTAGCCCCAAGTTGCAGTAGTCCTCTCTCCCCAGAACAGCCTGCACCGTATTCAAACATCAGCCCCAGCTCCATGCTAGTGCTCCTACCCTCATCTGGAGTACTCACTGTCCCCTGCACCTCAGGCCTGAGCCCAAGCACACCAAATCCTGCATCCCTGGCCCCACCCCAGAGCCCTCACCCCAAAAAACTCTGCTCAAGCCCTGAGCACCCTACCACACTTAACCTCTCAGCCCAACTTTGCCATACACCATTCGTGTGCAGAATGACGTTTGTGACATCGACCAATATGGATGTTACACATCGTAGTGTTGTGTGTCACATATAGGGGTGCATGGTATTCTTTCTGGGGAGTTAGCAAAATGTTTATACATGCCATGATCTGGAACCTCCTAAATTTGATAACATCAAGTGCCCAGTGTACATGCACATTCAGGCACTGCTCAAAGAAGATAGAGGGAGAGGGGCATGCACAACTTCGTTCTCACCCCTTAAGTAGCATTAGATGGAATCCAACAGATGACCTTACCAGCAGTGCTTCCACAAACATAGGGAGGAGAGTGAGGGTCTTCTCACTCCCCACCAGGAACAGGGACCTAAACACTGAGCAGAGAGCCAGTGCAGTTGGGAGTGAGGATTTGGACTCTAGCTGCCTGGTTTGTCAATTTCAGGGCTGGATGCTGGAGCTGTGGAACTGACAAGACAGCCAACAGGTGATGTGAAGTAATGAAGTGTTTACACAGACACTATGTGGCCCTAACTATACTGACTTAAATGTGATGCTTGTCATGAAAGTGAAGTTGTGTCTATGTAGTAGGGTATTTACATCAGCAAGACAAGACTGTAGCGCATACGCTGACAGGCTGACAAACTGCTTTACATCAATTTGTATAGTGTAGAGAAGTCCTGAGTAAACTTTTGGAATTTAGAACACTTACAACTCAAGTTCAAAGCATAAAAATGGGAAGTGAAACACTCTAGCCATTTTCTGTATTATGCACAATATAAAAATGTACATCTTCTTAAATATTGTTCTTAGTTTACGGTCTCCAAAGACTTACTAAATGCCATGTATTACCTCAGGTAAAACTTGACAAACCTTTTTGAGTTGCAACGCACCAGTACCGTGAATTAGCTAATATAACCTGCAGGTTGTCCATGTTTTTACCAACCAAGCCCCTCCCCCAGCAGAGTATACATGTCCGTGTCTTATGCAAGTTGATTTTTACTCATTAAAAGACAAGACCAACATAATAAAATCAGCATCTTCGATTTCATAATTTAAATTTAATAAGAGCAGCAGTGGTGGTGTTTACTAAAATACAATAAAAAAGTTACTGTGAAGCTACAAAAAAAATTAAGATATTGCCGTTTTTTAAAAAAATCCATTCTACGCATTGTCATAAAATAAATAGTACATGCTGCATGCTGAATAAGTTTATTCTGCATCACTGAGTCATAACTAGCAGCATCCTCCTCAGCATGAGAGTTTTCAAAACCATCAAAACTTTCATCATACTCACTGTCTTAAAAAACATCCATAACCTCGGCTAGGCGTGCTTCGGTGACGGTTGAGGTCTGTGATGCTGCATCAGATTTGCTGTCGTAGTCAGATTCAGAGCTAGACGAATCTACTTCCAGAAAAATTGCACATTTACAGAATCCATTGAGAATAGTAGCCAGTGTTATTCTTTCCCAAGCTGCCAATACCTATTTGCAAACTTCCAAGTAAGTTGCACGGCGCTGTCAACCTGCTGGAGTGAAGGCGTGCTCCCCATTTGTCATCCAATTGTCCCACTCCTCACGGATGAAGCACTTGAATGGGTGGTTGACAGCTACATCAAGCGGTTGCAACTTGCAGGTCAAGTCCACCTGGAATTACAGCGATATGTGCTCCCACGGCGTTGAGATGTTTTTGAACCAAAGTTTCTTTATGGACAGCCAAGGCATCTAAAAGTAGCAGCAATTTGGGATTTAAAAACCCACCTTTTCGTGCATGAAAGCAGCTGTCTGTCCACATCTTCTTCACCTCAGTGTTCATCCGGCCCTTTTTGTTACAGACTACAGAAACGCCAGCTGGTAGTTTCTCGAGGCATCATTGCCCTCTTAAAAATTACCATCGGTTTTAATTTCTCACCACCTGCCGTGCATGCCAATACGACTGTAAAAGGTGCATTCATGACCTGTGGTTGCTACACCAACTGTCTTCATTCCAGTTGCTGCAACAGACTGAGTTGCGGGTATGTTGAAGGACATGGGCACCTCAACCATGTTAATGACTTTATTTGGTTTCAGGCCCAGCTGGTTAATTTCTTTATGGCCAAAATCTTTGAAATCATCCATCTTCTTTTTCCATTCATCAGAAAGCTGTTACCCAACACTTGTCTGTTCGAACTGAAAGGTTGTTTCGTCTCAAATTCGTAAACCCAGTTACCTGAGCCTCCATGAAAATCATTGATTTTCATCTCCATAGCCATAAGTCAAGCCTTGAGCTTTATGGCTACCGTTGACACCACATATGGGCTTTCTCTCTGTGCAAGAATCCATTTCACCACGTTTTCTTCTAGATTTGGCCACTTGGCTTTCTTTCCTCGGCGTGCTCTTTTGCGAGAATTTAATTTCTCAATCTCCACTTCTTTTCTCCACTCGCGAACAGACTTTTCATTAACGGAAAATTTTCTGTCTGCTACTCTATTGCCATTTTCTTTTGCATATGTAACGATTTAAAATCTGCTGTATATGATTTGTGCTCAGGCATCTTTACAAATATTTTGTTGGACTATATTTGTTTAAACAGAAGTAGTTTTAAAACGTTATGGTTAGTAGGTCTTCTATACTGGTAATAGGGTAGTGCTTATTGCTCAGTGGCCTCAGCTGTGGTTCATTACCAGTATAACAAGACCCAGTATTATCGGGTGACGTCGTAATCTTCAATCTCTATAGCTGGCAAGTGGCAACCACATCAAAGACCACTTTTTATGAAGGTGGCAGAAGTCGGGTTATGTATATCCGCGGGTAATTTTTTTTTTTTTTTTAAACACGCACACAGAAAAACCACAGGTAATACATGAGTGCATGTTATAGTTGCTAATTTACAGTAGTTTGATCTCTAATTCTTCACAAGGAGAACCCCCAGCTATAAACATTTTGAAAAAAAATTAATCCTTTAAAAAAAGGCTTCTTTGCAGATTTACACTCAAAAGTACTCCAAATGTGGGTCCCCAACTTTACTAGGTATCATCCTGAGACAAGAAATTTCAAAGAAATCTAACTAAGCATGTTAATTTTAGAGAACTTACAAATGTCAATCTTTAAACAGATATCATGCGATATCACTATAATGCTGATCTACAAGGGATAGAGTTTATGGCTGTATAGGAAATCTCAAACAAACAAACAATGTAACATGAAGACTGTGAAGTTAAAAACCTAAAGTTCAAGAACTGCATTCAATAATCTCTCAGCCTTAACTATTTAATCCTCACAACATGTCTACTTTCCCCCTCTCCCATTGTACAGATGGGGAAATAGATTCATAGGTTTAATAACTTTCCTGCATCATTCCTAGGTAACAATGGGTGAAATGCTGGGCCCATAAAAATTAATAGCAAAATTCCCCACTAACTTCAGTGGACCCAAGATTAGGCCCACAGTATTCATCGTTAACCAAACAGATAACTCTTATTTTCCTGAGACATGCTATTTAAATGTGTATCTCTAGAGAGTTGTACCTTAATGAAAACATCACACACAGCTTTCAGCATTCTGGGATAAACAGTATATTTAAAAAGTTATAGTCCTGTCATTTTCAAAACATTGTTAATAGACATTCATTCTAGCCACCCTCTTGCTTTTGTACAGATATTGGTACCTTAGTAAACTTATTTCTACAATCAGTCCCACAGGTTGGCTAGTGGGGACACTAAACCCATAGTTCTGAGACTGTATTCAGCAAAGGAAAAATTGATTTATTCTGAATTGTGGTCTTCTCTCTCAACTACCAATTTTATATAGCAGAATATTTCCCAGTATTTGATAACATTTGACAACAGAAGAGTTATGAAAAAGCACATTTGTCTAGCTGAAATTTCATTATCACTTTTTCAACTTTGTCAAGACGTATTAACGTGATTTGTTATGCAACAGCTTTCTTTGTATTACCATGTTTATAATAGCTTCCTCTACCTAGTTTAAAATTGCCTTTTAAATCTAGATTCTCCAGAGAAGGTGAGGAGTGAGTAGTGATATAGTAAGATTTGATCTCTGAACTGACTGGCTGTAAAGCAGGGCTACTCAACATGCGGCCTGTTTGTTCGTGGCCTGTGTGAGGTTTGGGTTTACACGGGGCTCAACGCATGACCCAGAGGGTGGGAACCAAAACAAAAAAAAAAGTAGTCAATATAATGGCCTTCTATTGATATGCATTTTAGTAGTTAAATTCCTGGACTGTCATTGCTCATTAAAAGTTCTGTCATATGGGTGGAAATCAGGTAAATATTGCATTTTATTAGTATCAGCAGAACTGATTTAAATGGGGCCTGCATGTTGTGTAGTCTTGCCTTAATCTTTGTATTCATGCCCGGTGTGAAAAGCTATTTGCATATATATGCAACCACATGTAAGTTGCGGCCCGTGGCATATGCTGTATCATTGTGACCCCCAGAGCTTCCAAAGTTGAATAGCCCTGCTGTAAAGTAACCACAGCAAAGTGGAAAATGCTAACTTGATCATCTTAGGTAAAGTAGTCTATTATTAAACTTCCTGATATGTTAGCCACCTACTGGCTTCCTTACTTTTAATTAGGGGTGTAAGTGTAATTGTCTAAATCGGAAGGGGGGGTGTGCAATAATTTTTTGCCAGGGGCCATTTTGGAAATTTTTCAAGTGGCCCAGGTTGCACAGGAAGGAGCAGTGCATCAAGCAGAAGGGGCAGGGCCAAGATACTTCCAGATTCCCCACTCCCAGA
>CM057848.1:44218347-44229403 GCA_030068395.1 Apalone spinifera | reverse complement strand
GTTGGACATTAGGAAAAACTTCCTGTCAGGGTGGTTAAACACTGGAATAAATGGCCCAGAGAGGTTGTGGAATTTCCATCTCTGGAGATAAGAGTAGGTTAGATAGACATCTATCAGGGATGGTCTAGACAGTGCTTGGTCCTGCCATGAGAGCAGGGGACTGGACTAGATGACCTCTCAAGGTCCCTTCCATTTCTAGTATTCTATTAGGATTTGACCCTGCTAAGTCAATTAGGAGTTCATGTGAAATAGGATTTGGCCCCAACTGAGTATCTATAGGTTCAGATCATCATAAAAAGGAACCTGTAAATGACACCTGCAAATGTGAATAAGCGAACACTGTACTAAAACAAGATTTTTTTATTTCATATACTTCAAATGAAGCTATGACTCAAAGAAACAACTTTTAGATATATTGCCTTTACAGCTTTTAAGTTACTTGACATATTCAATGATATATCCAAGGGTTAAAATGTTTACAGCTTCTTACCCTGGTCTCTGAGAGTTCATCCACTCTTGGTTTCGATCATCTTCTTCTGGATCATACAGTAGCTCATCATTAGTAGGAATCTGGCGCTGCTGCTGTCTTTTTTTTTTCCTAGCCACCTGTGTACCTGAGAGATGTGTGAGAACATAGTTGAACTCTACCTTCCAAATCATATGAGTCAACTATTATCTATTTCAAGGATCTACAACCTTTTTCTTTCTGAGCCCTTCTTTGCCCCCCTACCCGCACATGCTATAAAAATTCCGCAACCTATCTGTGCCATAACACCTGTTTACCTGACTATCCAGTACAGTGGTTTTCAAACTTTTTGGGCTCTGGAGCTCTTTACATGCGTAAAAATTTATGCAGAGCCCCAGCAGTGTGTGTTAATTGCGTCAGTTCGAGGCGATTATTAATTATGCTTTTGAAGGCTTTCCAGTTTGTCAACCTCGCGGAGCCTCTGGAGATGTCTCGTGGAGCCCTGGGGCTCTGCGGAGCGCAGTTTGAGAAACAATGATCCGGTAGATTAAAAGCTGCCAGCATTAAGGGTTGCATGCAGGGCAGTTGCCCAGGGTCCCGTGCCACAAGGGCCCTGCAAAACTACACTGCTTGGGCTTCTGCTTCAGACCAAAGTGACGGGGCTCAAGCTTTGGCTTTCTGCCCTGGGTAAGTCTAATACTGGCCTCCCTCTGTTTATTTTGGGAAATCCAAATGTGCTTTCAGCCGCCAAGGGGTCCCAAACCCCTAACTGACAACCACTGAGCTATTTTACTAACGAACCAAAGTGACAGTTTCTACTTCATTTTTGCTGTGCTACAAATACAAAAAATCCCCATTAAAACAAAAGGCTTGGATCACTCCCTTCTGCAGATACCCCCATAGAAGGATTAATGCAGCACCAGGCTATAGACATTATCACCTTTTTTTCAGAGTTTTAGTGGAAGTGTGAGGTGACATAAGTGCCCTCAACCTAACCACCTACCCTCAAGACCCTCTCCAGCTATAGCCTCTGACTCCAGAGGTCTCTTCAGGTCTGGAGAAGGGGATACTTCTACAGAGGTGGTCAACTCTTTCCTCAGCCATTTACCTGCTTTATCTTCATCCTCTGAATCAGAGTCAAAATAAATGTCATCATAATACTTTATTGTGGTGACTGTTCCAGCTTGTCCAGTACTTGAAGAAGTACCTATTTATGAAATCATAACCGAACAAACAAGAAAGCATCAGAATTAGCAATCATAAGTCCAAAATACAAAAAGTAGACTGTGTCCCTAAAGTGAATTCAGGATGAGGGCACATTCCCCTGTAACTGTTTGTAAATGCAACTGGGATCCAACTGTTATACACTCATGACTAGTCCTCTGAAATAAATGCATGGATGATAATATGGTTAGTTTAATGTTAGGAGATTTAATAGTACCTACATAATACTTTATTTAGAGGTAAATTTAGACACATTAGTGGAGAATCTGTCAAAATTGAGACATCAGCTTATACCAGAAACTTACTAGCTGATATGTCTAACTTTATCTCGAAAGTAAAATGCTATGTAAATGCTATTAAATCTTGTAAATATTAAATTGATTGTGCCATTCTCCATGCACTGGCTTTGATGTGACTCTTCACAGGGCACAAAGTTACACGTACTTAAGTCTTTCCAGAACTGGAATCTAATTTACAAAATGCATCTACATCCCTAGTGACAGATATGCCACTAATGGACATACTGTCAGCTCAAAATGACAGCCACAGTATAGCCCGGGGTAAACTATCATTGGCAAACTATGCAAATAATAGAATTCTACTCAGCAAAGTGTTAAATGGCCTCCTTGGTAATACAAAAGATAATTAACCAGAAACTATGCACAGGTTCAGGTCTGCTCAGTTAACAAGAAAAACAAGATTTACTTTGCTGAAATGTCTGCAAATCAACAATCCTGTTTAAAATGGATCTTTTCAATAGGTGACTTGGGAAGGTAACTAAGAATGCCTCAGTATGCACTTTGTAACAGGAACAAAGAAACACAGGCTCGCCTCAAAAGAAAGAAACTAATCCCCCTGGCAACTATGTCACTGTAAATCAAAAAGAACAGAAATATATCTTCGTACTGCAGAAATGGATAGCTTTGGTTATTTAGAGGCAGTTTTTAGTCCTGCTGTAAGAGAGGTAATTATACTCCCAATTCATAGATTAGCTTTTGAACCTTTTTAAATCAATGTTCTGTCAAGGGTCCAATGTTTAAAATCTGCTTTTTTTTCCCCTAAAAAATGCACATTTTTATTAAATGCGTTAATGCACATTTTGATTTAAACTAATTTCAATCTGATAATTGTTTTACAAATATCATTGTTTGAGGTGTATGTTATTTAGAGATGTTAAAAAGCAGGGGGAGAGGAGGTTTGGTAAATGTGTAGCTTCAGACATTTTCTACGGGGACGCATTTACACTGGGGATGTAATAGTCCAGTTGACTAAATGATTAGCTGATAAGTGGGTGCTTATCGGTTACAGGCTGCAGCTCTTCAGTACAAGCACTAAGAGTTGGGGTGAGAATTGCTGCCAGGTCCCAGCACGAGCTGAGACTGAGCCAGCTTGCCTGCACCCCAGCTCTTAGTGTTGGGACCTGGCATCAATTCCCACTGCGGCTCTGGACTACAAGCACTAAAAACCAGGGTGCGGGCAGGCTGGCTCAGTCTTGGCTTGCGCTGGGACCCAGCATCAACCCTCACTGTGGTTCTGCAGTACAAATGCTTGTAGTGCAGAGCTGCAGTGGGGTAGTTGCCAGACCTGGCAGGAGCTGGGACTGAGTGGTAGAAGTGTATCAACCCCTTATCAACTAATCGTGTAGTCGACAAATTTTTTGTCGACTACATGATTAATGAATTACAGGCTTAACGTTCCTAGTTTACCTGTGGAGGTGAGGAAACTCTGCAGGAGCCAGAGCACATGGGAAGCTGACTTTTCAGCCAGTTGCTCGCAAACACTGGCACATATGAAGCCGCCTCTCCTCTCCTGCCATGCTGGTACCAGCTTAAAAGCCTGCTCCCTGTGAATACAGATTCCCACCTCCTCCACCCCCCCACCCCCCAGCTGCTGCCTCTGATGCAGGAAGGGAGAGGGGGCTTGTATGTAAACCCAGGCTCATTGGTTAACCATTTAAATGTGTATGCTGACACATCCCTAATGTTATTCACCTTAATTCATTACATTCACATATACACTTCATACCAGTATCAATTTCCCTTTTAAAAGCATAGAATGACACTGAATGCTGTTTGCTATATAATGATACATTATTAGGGTTGCCAGATGGTTTCAACAAAAATACCAGACACACTTGACATTACATCCCAATCTACATTACATCTCATTTAGAAAATACCGGACATTTATATTTTCTCAATTTGTTTCCCGAACAGAAAGCTCAAATACTGGACTGTCCGGTTCAAAACCGGACACCTGGCAACCCTATACATTATCCAATAACAATACTTGAAAGTGTAGCATATCCAGAGAATGAGGTTTCCAGAGTTCAGAGTATCAAACACTACTCATTTCCTTCTAAGAAGAGAATCCTTGCAGCTGCCTTAAATGCCTTAAAAAGCACTTTATTATCACATAAAGAAGTCTTCAGAACAATGTAAGTGCTCAAAGAGAAAGCAAAGTTTTAAGGCCTACAAAAACAGCTGTGAAGACTGGTCTAAACTGTGAAGACTGGTTTAAGGTCAGTGTTGTTGTGCTAAAAAGTGGCTGTGTTATCTAGAACAGGGATTTTCAAAGTTGGGTCACGGGCCTGCCCAAGTAAGCTTCTGGTGCTCCACGAGATGCCTTGTCTATCTAAGCGTCCATAAGCATGGAACCTTGCAGGTCCCACTGGGCTGGGCTGCCACCTCCCGCAGCTTCCATTGCCTGGACAAAACAAACTGCAGCCAATGGGAGCTATGAGGCTCCATGCGTAGGGACGCTTAGATAGACAACGCGTCTTGTGGAGAACCAGCAGCTTACTCGGGCAGGCCCACAACCCAACTTTGAAAACTCCTGAGCTAAAATGCTAGTCAAAGGCACTCCAGAAAAAATTATTCTAGCACAGCCAAGAGATATCATAAATGTATGCGTCTTGGAACACAAATTTGTAGCATATCCAGAAATCAGTTAAAATAGAACCATGAACTCAGTTCTTGAAAAACCCATTAGGGTAGCTCTACCCTCCAATGAAACTCTTCTATTACTGTGGGATCCTGGGCAATAAGCAATTTCTTTTTCATTTTGTAGCATTAAGTAGTATTTTATTTTTCTTCTTTCCTCTTTATTGCCAGTAAGTGACCCACTTCCTAGAGCCCCACCTCATAATGGTGGAGTTCCATTTGTCAAAAGTGCAGCTGACAGCTCTTAAGATGATTTGCGGCAGATGGAGGGAACCTGCTGCCTGTTGTCCCTTACTCTGAGAGAGTGATCCAAAACCTGGCAACATCAGGAAGCCACTGGAGACAGAGGAGAAATACAGTCACAGCCTCCCATGTATAAGGAGGAGGTGCAGGCTGAGAACAGCACTGGAGACCACCTAAAAAGGACCAGTGGACAAAGGCAGAAGAATCCTGAAAAGTGTGAAATCCCCCATTAGTCTAAATAAGCATTGGGATATTGATGGTAATTTAAATGGCTAAAGGAACTATTTAATTGCTGTTCATTTTAGCACCGATGTCCAGTTATTCTATAACTGTCAGTGAACACATGCAATCAAACTAAGGGGCCAAATAATGCATTCACTCAGCTCATCAACATAATCGATAATGCATTATGGGCTAAAATAATGCATTCGCTTAGCTGCCCTATAACTGACTATTACATAGAAAAGCAGATACTAAAAAAGTTGCATTTACCTGTTTCTAGTGACTTCCACTTGCCCTCCATAGTTTTCATAGTGCAGTTTAGTTCTGCCTCCATTTCCTTTTGGAACTCATCTTCACTTGATGATTCACTTTCTCCAGTAAGGCACTCCCTTATCAGTTTGCGCTTTTGATAAGGAGTACCATATAAAAGCACATCCACTTCATCCTCCGAGCTACAGGATATTTAAGTATTAAAATCCATTCTTATTGGTTTACAATATCAACCCCTCTATTGATGTAATAAAAATCATTTAGATTATTCTGAAGTATTTATTGAAATAACTTTCTATTTAATAAGACATATTTTACCATTTTAGTTGGACAACTGCTTCATTTTAAGCTATGTACTAAAGCCACAATCCTGCAATTGACAGTGAAGTCAGTGTGCAAGCCAACAGACTATTTACATGTTGTCAATTGCAGGATCATAGTCTTAAGTATTTCAGTTCAAACAAAAAACTACTCTGACAATAATTAAAAAAACCCAACAGAACAGTAAGCTCTGGGAAAAAGTCCTAAAAATTGCTTCCTTTAATGAAGCAACTTGCGTTTCAGTGAAGTTGGATAGTTAGCCAAAAGTTACAGCCTGTCTCCCTTCCAGTATGTTTCTTGTAGTTCATTTCTTGGTGTACAGCAGTGGTGTGCAAGAGGGAACTTTTTGTGTGGTGACACCATGTGGGAATGTAGGGGTCAATGCACAAGACTATTTTTAAAAAGTCTTTATGAGAATGTAAGATTTGTGTTCCTGTAGTATTTGTGTAATGAACCATGTATTTTGCTTACTTTGATGCAATCAGGATGTACTCACAATGCCAATAAACCTATAAATGTTGTTTTAGAGTGTTATAAGGTACTAGAATAACCCAAAACACAATGAAATTTAAACAAAGTAGGAGTAGAAACTGAAATGGGAATACTGATGTGCTTGGCAGAAATCTATTTTTAAAATAAATAATTTCAGCAGCTAATACTGATATTTACCTTTAGGCATTTTTCAATTGAGACATTCACAGTTGTACAAAACTACGGGTTTTAAGTATTTTTATCAATTTAAATGTTCACAATTGCAAGACATGATGGAGGAATCAGATTTGAGATTCAAAGAGGTAAAGCGTCATAAGCACGCTGTTTGAGAAGAACTATAAACAGGAACTTTATTGCAGCATTCGTTACATCAGGTTTTATGATCATTAAGATAGGAGTCATGGAGCATTTTCCTCCCTTTACCTTGTCTATACATTTCAGCTATTACTGGTGGAAATATTTTACGCTGAGCGTGTGGATGCCGAACTCATTTCTAGCCCTGCCACGCCTAGTTACTAAACTGCTGGAACAGCAGAGTAATGGAGCAGAAACTTGGCCTGACACCTCTGGGTCCTGCCCCGGGCACAGGCATCTCTACGTCGGTCGGTCCTCGGGACCCCAGGCCCACTGGGGCTCCGTCTCTTACATCCCTAGGCCCAAGGGCAGGCGGGATGGTGCCCCTCGTCTGCCTGCAGCGAGGGCGGCTCTCTCCGTGGGGCGCTCGGTACCTGCTCTGTCCCGGCTCCTCATCGCTCGGCTCCTCGATCACGTAGGGATCCTCCTCCTCCTGCAGCCGGCTCATGGCGACACCCGGTTGGCTCCAGCCGCCCCCCTCTGCTACGATCCGACCGGTGCGGCAGCGAACGCTGTCCGTGTCCCAGGCCCGGTCCGCCGCCCGCTTCCGCTCCGGCCGAGCCCCGCTCCTGGCTTCGCGGGGCCCGTGCAGCCGCTGCCGAGAAGTCCCCGAGGGCCAAAGAGGCCGCCTTCTTTTTGATCGCTTTGCTAGAGCATCTCGCCAGCAGAGCCAGTGGCGGCCCAGGCCACGGAGCGAAGGGGCAAGCCCAGTGCCAGCGCGTGCAACAGACTGGCGTTCAAACCAGCGTGTCAAGAGGCTGGTCTCTGCGCTGAAATCAGCCCTCTCCTTCCTCGTCGCGCACAACGTCGCTGGCCTCTGCAGTGCGGCCGACTTCACCTCGTCCTATTTTTTTAAAGTCTATTGTGCTCCTTTTATCATTTCGTCTGACTTTAGATTATGAACTCCTCAGCATACAGGGGAAAATGATCTCTAAAATGAAAAGCGTATTACAGACACAAATGGAAAATAATTATGTGCGTCAGTGGCCAGTGGCAATGTTGATTTTCAAACTTGTAAGAAACAATCCACTGTAGGATGCAAGCTGCATTTTTAGCATCAGTTCCTCGTTAAGGGCTTATCTACATTAGGTATTTCTACTTGGGTAGCTACAGACCCCTGCAGACGTGGCTGCATCAGAGTAAAGGAAGGCTTCTACTGTGCATTTTATCCATATCTGAAACCATGTCTGTCATGTTTCAGAGAGGTAGCTGTGTTAGTCTGATTCAGCAAAAACAAGGAGACTGGAGGCACCTTAAAGACTAACAATTTTATTATGGCATAGTTAAACTAATAATTTAAAGTGCCACTGGACTTGTTTTAACTTGTCATGAAACCCAAAAATAGTGTATCAATATGACCCCCCCCCAGTAGAAGATGTAATTATTAGTATATTAACTCACTTCTGACTCTCCAATATAAAACCCCCTTTATCCGAACCCCTGCTGCTCTGTCAGTTGGCCACAAAGCAACACAGACAGCAGTTCCAAGACCAGATGTGGTTCATAAAGCAAAATATAGACCCTTTACCTAGTGTTCTTCCAGAGTTGTGGCTCTATTATGTAATTCCAGAGGTCTCATGGTTCATTCAAATCAGCAGTTTGATTTCTCTCCCTACTAACTAAAGACTACGGATTCAAGTTTAGTAAGCTCAACATTTGGTCTCCAGGAATCTGACCCTCTTCTATCATTTCTGCCTCTCCCTGTCCAAATGTTTTGTTTTGCTTTTTATTTTGAATAGAGCTTGTATGTGACCAAAGGGCAAAGTACAACACTGTCTTTGACTGCTTTCTAAACTCATGCTTTTGCCACTCTTTAAAAATTATTTTCCTATAGAATGGTAAGCAAGTCTAAATGTCTCAGTGAACTGGATGGGGAAGTCTAGTTCCAGCAGATAAGCAAGCTAATAAAACTGCAAATTTGAGTGAGAAGAGATACTGGAGAAGTCTAGCTTTTTAACTATTTGATTTAGAGGATAGGTGAAGAAAATGCTGATCAAATTAAACAGATTTACTATAAATGTCTATTCAATGTTAATATAGACAATACAATGTTTGCATAATTTTAGAAAAAAAATCATTGATTTCACAGTTTATTTTACAAGAATTGGAATTAGTCTACAAGTTAAGGCAAACATACGAATGTATTTGCTTTTCCTTTTAAATCATAATTATAAAGATTACATAAAGTTTTCCAAAATTTCTAAGAAATGTTCATTAAATTGGAAAATCATATTAAGATGCTTGATATCAGGACATGGAAAAACTAAGACAATGCATACAATGCTTTATAATAACAATATTCAAACATCTAATGGCAATATTTAATCCATTTGAACAATGCATTCAAATGGGCAATTTCAGAAATTACTTACAAAGGTAAAGAAAGATTGGTGGCCATACCAAAATACTATTCATAACAAGAACATAATTATATTGTCTATTTTCACAAAGGAACAGGACATTTGATTTCTGAACAATGAAAGCATACAATGATTAAATAAATGTGTGTGTGAGAATATATGTGCATTAATGAGTATGCTGTTGCTTCATATAGTCCGGAATTGCTTTCAGGAAGCTTCACTTTTTCAGAGCAGAAGCTTATTTATGCATACTTTGCCAACTGATTTCTCCAGTGAGATGTAAATCCATATTAGAAGTCATGAAAACAAAATCCAGAAGAAGGCAGCCCTTGTAAGTGGAAGGACAGAGTGTTCTATGTGTCTCCATTTAATACTGCCAGGCAGCTCTGCAGCAACTGCAAGTTACCCTGTAGAAATAAAGAGAAAATAATAACCATGTTTTCTTATTAGATATAAAATAATTACTTTATCTTCATTTAAAAGTATTTATTAAGCAGCATGAATATCTATAAAAAAACATTAGAATACTTTTCTTTAAGCAGTTTTCATCTTACAAAGATCTGTTGAACATAGCAAGCCAATATCAAGGAACTGCTAAACAGAAATTGAGAACTAGTATACTTTCTGAATGTGATCATAGTAAGAGAGATGTAGCTGTGTTAGTCTAGTCTAGCCGAAACAAAAAACAGGACTACGTAGCACTTTAAAGACTAACAAGATGGTTTATTAGGTGATGAGCTTTTGTGGGCCAGACCCACTTCCTCAGATCAAATTGTGAAAGAAAACAGGCATGACCATATATACCAAAGGGATACAATCCAAAAAAAAGTGAACACATATAAAAAGAACAAATCAAAGTTTAGAACAGAGGGGTGATGAGGTAGGGGGAGGTAAAGGTCTGTGAGCTAATTAGAGGTGATAATTGGGGAAGCTATCTTTGTAATGGGTAAGGTAATTAGTGTCTTTGTTAAGACCCCGCCGTAAAGTGTCATGCTTAAATGAGCTAGATGGACCTTTGCTCGGACCTAGTATGGCCATTCTTATGGTCTTACGCTGGCAGACTAGGCAAAATGTGTGTGTATTGTACATGGATGGCAATACATGAGATTGTGGTCTCAGGCTCGGTAGCAAGAGGATCTAGTTGCCAATCTGGTACAGGTTGAACTTCTCTAATCAGTCACCCTGGGACCTGGATGGTGCTGAACCAGAGACTGTGTCAAATCACAGGAGGTCAATATTGTCTAGCAGCATTAGCAACACTTCCACTGCTTCCTGGGCTCTTAGATATTTAGGAGTAAATTAGAGCTACATAACAGCACAGAGCATCAAGAGCCAGGCAGATGGCTATAAACAAACTTTAGGGGACCGAAGGAATCTTGGCCATACCCATGATATCTGGATGTTCACTTAAAATCATGCCAGACCATGGATGTTGCCAGATCAGAGTGTGCTGGACTAGAGAGGTTCAACCTGTATATGTACAAATAGAGGATTTTGGATTCCAGCTAATCTACTGAACAACAGCAGACACTCATCAACATAGGGAAATTATATAAGAAACTCATTAGCATTACTGGTTACTAGTTCTCTGCATCAGTGGAAAAGTTCAAGTTTAAGGATCTCTCAACATTCCTGTCTTAGAATGTGTAAGTCATTTTCAACAAGGAGTAATCACTTAACAGGGATGGTACTTGGTCCTCCCGTGAGGGCAGGGAACTGGACTCAATGACCTCTCAAGGTCCCTTCCAGTTCTGAGATAGGTATCTCACAATTTCAGTAAACTTTCTCCCTTTAAAAACAGAAAACTAGATCTTTCAGAAAGAAGGGGGCACAAGGCCTCAGTCACTCCCTATTTCACAAATTCTGGGAAAAAAGGCTTTTAGACAAGTGGATATGATTGACAAATCTACAGAACTTTCCATGAAAATAAGTTCTTATTCATATGTCCAGCATTTGGGAGGATAATTTAGAAGTCAAATAATAAATAGATCAAAAGCCTGCCCTATAATTTTCGTAACTACCAGAGGGACATATACTTTATTAATAGGACTAGCAAAGCTTTTGAGTTACAGTCATCAAAATAAGCCTTAGTATCACAGCCTCTTACCTAATCTCTGAATGGTTCTTGCTGGTGTTTGTTTTCTGTCTCCCTTTCCTCCCCC
>CM057848.1:44189514-44218183 GCA_030068395.1 Apalone spinifera | reverse complement strand
TTGTGACTGTCTCCAAATTAAAATCTGAGACAGAAAGACAGCTTGGTCATAACGCTTCCATGTTAGTAAGCATCTCTTGACCAGAGCCAAAACTATCCTTTTGAAGTTTTAAGTTTCCTCTGAGATTCTCATGAAAGAGTCAACTGCAATCATGCGCTTCAGCAGATCAGAGGAGAATCTACAAATTTAAAGGTGGCCAACAGATGCTGAAGGTAAATAATATCTTTCTTGCCATCTTGTTATGGGGTTAGTTTCTCATATTAGGTCACATTTTTAAACAAAATTAGATTATGAATGGGCATCATAAATTATAATAGTTTCCTGAGATCTAAAAGAAATGCAAAATACATTAGTTTTTTGTGCCACCAGACTGACCAACAAACTTTAGTAGGCTTAATAAAAGAATTAATCAAAACTTGGGTTTTATTTCACATAACCATACATCACATAGATCAGAATTCTCTCTTATGCAGTCTCACAACTCAGTCTGCAGATTAGATTTCTAATGTACAGGCATGATGAACTTTGCAAGGTGACACAAAGCAAGACTTGGACACTATCTAAAGGAGTAAATAGAGTGCTACAACTGAGAATGGAAAACTGATATAAGGATCCATTTAAACGGAGAGGAGCTATCACATCCTCCTTGGCTAAAAGTATATACTGTATTGCTCAGTCATCTATCTTTACACCAAGAAAAGTCAATGGAAAGCCATCAAGAAACTACAGTCATGAAAACCACTTTAAGTGAAGAGGAACAATAGGACAGTGAGAGAACTGCCCTCTGTGAATAAAGACAAAGGACAATTTCAGTACATCATGGAGAATGAACACTCTAGATCAGTTCACTGAGGAGGTACCTTGATAAGCTGGGCTGTTTCATGAAAGACCGTGTCCCAGCTACTTGGGAATAGCAAGTGCTGTAAAAGACTGGCGATATGAGAAGCTACTTTATTAGGTAGGAAAGAAAACCATTAACAACATTTAGGCCCTCATTTGCATGCTGTACGCTTTTGTTTCATATGTAACTACTTGTTTCCATCTGTTCCTATTTGAATCTCTATTTTCTTAAATTTCCTTTTGTTTCATTACAACTGAACTCAAGTGCTGTGTGGGATACAGGAGCAGTGGACTAAAGCGGTAAACTGGGGTACATTTTTCCTTTGGAAACAAAAGATCTAGGATTTATATGGCTATTCAGTGGTCAGAGGCTAGATATCACTAGAAGACACTTGGGAGCCTGGATGTATTGTCAACATTCAAGGAAAAGGCAGGGCTGGCATAGCCCAGAGGAGAGTGCTTGAGTGGCTGACAGGCTGACTATATGAAGGCACTAACACCCAGCTGGCAAAAGACAGGCTCATTTGCACTGGAAGCAGGAGGTAAAACAATGACACTCAGTCTTCAGTCTTATTTTACTTTTTGTCATTCATCTTCAACTAACGTAATGAAAAAAAAAAAAAAGATTGAAAATTACATTTAAAAAGCCATTTCCTCTCCTACCATTAAAAGGCATCCAAACTAAAAACTGTTCAAACTGAAATGTCCAAACCAATTTAAACAAAAATTGCATCAAACACTCTTGAATTTTCAAGTGTTAATGCCCAGTTTCAGTCTAAAATATTCCAAATAGAGCCCTTCAGAAATAAGGGTTAAATGCAGGAGTGGGGAACCTTTTTGACCCTTTTACGGGCCAAGGGCCACAGACGCACAGAAAAATCAGTTGGGGGCCACACATACAAGTGAGAAGGGGGAAAAAAAAAAAAAAGTACAATCCCCTTGTACATCAGAGCTTTGAGGGGAGGGAGGACGCTCAGCCTAGAAGATTTTGCATGCTCCAGGAGTTGGCAGGAGCTGAGGTGCCAACACAGGCTTCCCAATGGGGAGGGCGGGGGGGGTACGACCGACCTGGGGCCTGGATCTAGACAAGCAGCAGCACAGACAATGGCAACAGTTGAATAATGTGAATTCTAAAGGAAAAATGGTTTGAGATGGATAAAGCATTAGTGTTACTACTTTTGACACAGCTGTAGATAATAAGGTATCGTCTCCATATACACAATAAAATAGCATTTAAGTGGCATTTAAGGACAGTGTACTTAGGTCCTTTTGGGGAAAGATATTCACCTCTTTAAAACCATTTAGTATGTTCAGTAAATTATCTGCAATTTAAATTTCTTATTCAACATCCTTTGCTATTGAACTAAAGAAATATACCTCTGAACCTTGGTTTAAGAAGCTATGCACATATCTTGCTCAATAACAGACTTCCTGTATGAACTGTGGTCATATTTTCATACCTTATTGGGGTGTTGCAAGGATAAAGTGCTCTAATAATGGAGAAGGAAACTCATACTATGCTAACTAGGGTTATACATCTGTAGCAATACTGTAAGCCAAAACAGGAGATATTTTTTGGGATAGAGATGCTCAAAACACCCCCAAGGCACTTAGGAGCACAAGTTCCACTGAAAGTCTTTGACTGCACTTGTATTATCCAGAGAGTTTACAACTTTATAAAAGTTAGTCTTTCAGCTGAAGCTGTTCATGCTTCATATCAGTGCAGACAACTTTGAGTTAGGTAATGTACTCTCCACCTCCAAAAATGGCCAATCTTATCCAACTATACAACATGGAAACATTGATTTAAATGCAAACCAAAATGGGTTTTGATTACCTTAGCATGTTTCAGTTCCAATTCTGCAAGTTCCACTAGATTCTTTCGGAATGCAGCAACTCTTCTTGTTTTAAAGTCTATAAGTTCTGTAAAGTATAATTTGAGATTCCGTTAAAAATGGTGTCTGCACATTCAAGCATTAAAGATATTTTCCTCTTGGGTTCGGGGTGAAAAAAAAAAAAAAAATCACAAGTAAGACCAAGACCACAATTTAGGCTCAGAGCTATTGCAGTTTGTACTTCAATACCTGGGCTCTCACATGGGATGAGGTGGGAGGCTTCCAGAGCTTGGGCTGAGCACAAACATCTATTCTGCAATTAAGCAGTCCCTTATTCCAAATCCCTCAAGCCCAAGTCAGTGTCATGGGCCTCCCACATACGTCTAACTGCAGTGTAGACATACACTTACATAAGTATTTAAAGTATGATTGTGCTCTGTTATCCTATCCATAATTTTCATACATTTAAAGCTCTTTTAGAGTCAATGGAGGTACCTTTTGAAAAAAATTAAATTCATTCTTCTCCCTTTCTTCATCACTACATTTAACCCAGAAACTTGCCTTCACTCATGTGAAGGGCTCTGCAAGGATCACCAGTGCAAAATTAACTTGAAGAGCAGATGAGATGGGTACCCAAAGACAATATGCATGTTGGAACACTTCGGGGCTAACAGGATGTTTCTCCAAAGAGCCACCAACTCTGTCAGATTTATAAAACCAAAGAATTTTAGCAACTGATGTGGATGGGGAAGCGAGGCGAGTTCCAGGGGCTAGTTGAGGACAAGGGATGCTGACTGGGTCAGAAGACCACTTCTCTAGGCCAGAGGGGGAAAAGACTTTCAGAAAGAAAGCAGCACACTGAACAGTCTATTCTCCAAAGGAGAAGCACCTTTCACCCACCAAAGTGGCTTCAGCTGGGACAGACCTTCAGTACTAGCATTCCCAGCAAAAACTCCCCACATTGGCTCCTCTGTTTCTGACCTACAACCACCTGCAATGAGATGTGGCAGTCAATGAAAATCAGCCTTGAAGTGCCTAGACAGAATTGTGTAAGGCCATTTCACCAGAGTGAGACAAAATTATATTTGGCTTCACTATCTACAGTCAGTTGCACTTTTATGCATGTCAAAACAAGTGACAACTTAGTTACTTGCATCTTGGATTTGAGCAAATTTAATCATTTAAGCATCATATTGGTACCAGAAAAACGATTAGTCAAATATTGAAGGAAAATACTGTTAAATGTCCTCAGATAAGTCACATACAGATTAAAAATAGAAAATTCAGAGCAGTAAACATTCTAAGAGGTCTGAAAAATGGAGGGTACTCAAGAAAACTATTTGTAAATGCAAATGTGTGATCAAAGATTGCTCAAATACCTTGTTTTGCAGATTCGGATATTTTTTCAAATTTCTGACAACATAATTGCTGGGTAGTTTCAGCTTGCAGCACATCTTTATTTTTTGCTCTTGCTCTATCCAATGCCTTATTAGCATTTTCATAATCCACTAGTGACCTAGATCTTCTATATAGGAGATCCTGCACAAATAAAGTGACAGAATGTATCATTAAATCTACCATTATCTAACATTACCTATTGTTAGATGCCTTTAATTTTAGCCCTCAGATCAGTGTATAAACCACCTTATTTGTCTCAAGATTTTCATTTTACTCCTGCTTGTTAGAATTATTCTAAGTTTAATCATGTAAATATAACAAAAAACAGATCCTCCCACCCCTGCAACTCCAAGGCACATAGAAATTCCCAAATTTGATCAGGCAAGTGATCTCATCTAGTCCAATATTCTGTCAGTGGCCAACAAAAGATGCTTTAGAAGATGTTGCAAGAAACCCAGGAGAAAATAGGCCTGGGGAATTCCAAATCCTCCCAGCCCATTAGAATCAACCTATTGTTTAGATTATTGAACCGAAATACATGCATAGCATGAAAAAAGTGCTAAAAATGTACTCATCTCATTCTGAATGTGGACAATTCTGTAAACAGCTTCCTTACATTATCAGAAGGGGTAAAAAATTACCAGCCTGGAAATTTTACTATTTTTCCTGAACTACTGAATTAGGTATAGTAATTTACATTCACTCTAAATATTCCTTCAAATAGTGTACTACTTCACAGAACATAAAGCACAAATTTACCTTAGCAGCTTGAGATTCCCTTAAGTAATATTTCAGAAGGTCAGAAAGCTTAAGGTCTTCATCTGCAGATACCCGTGCCTCTATTTTCTGGAGGGGAAAAAGTGATATGCCATTCTCAAAACATCTGGACTTTAATTTTTAATTTGTTTCATGCAAATACTCAAAAATAACAGTGCACGAGACACAGATATTACCACTTTCAAAAAAATGTATGTTTTTAGCATCAGTTAGCAAAATAAGGTTCAGCTATTCATGTCAGCTTATAGGAAGCCAGTTTTTAACAGGGAAATTGTTCCTACTTTTAATGACATTTTTACTGTATACTGAAAAAGGCAGAGAAGTTCAAACAGCCTCAGAGGAAAATACACAGTCTCATCATGTGATCTCAACAAACATTCTCTCAAAGCCATATCAGCTACTCAAGTGCAGATATTTTTTAAAGAGACCAATTCTCCTGTACGAATTCTCTGGAAAGGTCAACCAGTTCTGTACCATTGTTGGCACCTACCTTCATCTCTGACATCTACAGTATTAAAATTCTATTGTAGGTAACATATCCAGACTAAATCAGTGTCTGTGTTCATAAGGTGCATTTGTGAAATTGAATCTCAGGGATGAGAGGGTAAGAAACAGATTCAACAGTGCACGGTCTTTGAATAAAATATGTACCTAATATAGTATTGCTGTACCCATATGTAGTTAACAGAACATGGTAAATCATTGATCTGAAGCAGTATTCCTGATTCAGAAAGTGTTCATTATTCGATGTCTTCATTAACAAATAGATTTTTGAATATTCATGTTTAGCTATTTACATAACTAATTTGCTGATCTCTTGAATGATTGTTGCTCAAGACTTTAAAAATTTCCTTTTCCATTAGTGACCTTTCCCACTAAATCTAATGTGTTATACTGCTGTTCCTAATAGCCTCCAAATTATACTGTCCAATGAGAAATCTCTCTTCCTGCAATATGTTGTTCCAAGTGCAAATCACTTAAAATCACTTCTTTGTAGTAATAGTCAAAAAACTTTGACTAGTTTATTTGTAAATCTTAATCTAAAAATATCAAAGTTCCCATTTACTGTATTTTTCATATCAAGCTAACATTCTGGTCCAAAATGTTAATACTTAAAAAACTTGAATGGCCAAAAAAGTTAAACATTTTTCTCCACAGACAGGTGTTTTGTGAGATATTTTGCAAGTGGGTACCTTTTGGAGTTTGAATTAAAAAAAAAAGTTACATCTTGGAAAAGTGGAATTGGTACTATATTAGAATTAGCATCTTTTTATTATTTACTGAGCACCAAAGCATTCAGCACTGTATAAAACAGTTTTATCTTAGCAAACACTCTGTCTAACAAACCATCATAGAAAAGTAGGAAATCCAGAAAAATTTATCAGGAGTGTTCTTTTAAAAACATTATTGTTTAACATATCTATCCCCTAGAAGTGATCTTGACTACACAGTGAAGCTGTAATGCTGCAATGAGAATTATACATGAGTACAGTAATCTGTCTACATGGATCATATTGCAGGACTGAGGTCTAAAAAGTATCTATTTTAAGAGAAATAAAGTTAATATCAGATATAATAACAACCAATGTAGTTTAACAAAGCCGTCTTAACAATGGAGAACTAGCTCTCCTTAAATTAGTATCAGGCCACAAGTTAAGTAACAGGCTATATTTTTGGAGAGCTCTGTACACATTTCAAAGCTTGTCCCTTTCACCAACAGATGGTCCAATAAATAGTACCTAACGCACCTTGACTCTTCATTTTTCTCCATCTGGAAAGCCATTTTGATTGTAGCTTTCATTTAAAGGACTACACATTTACTTTAAAAAGTGTGTTTGAAAAATCTTAACTGCTATCTTCCAATGTACCACTGCCCAATGCTCAACTACTTGCTATAAAAAGCTCAAAAGATTATTAAAAGACCACTGACTCCAAGACTGTAATTGTCAAAATCATGGCACACACTGGGATATACAATTACACACACAGCAGTTTACATCTAAAATAGAGTTATACATACCCTTGTTTTGTCAAACAATTCTGATACCTTCAAAAAAAACCTTGGGAGGAAACAGATATATGATGATTTTAATGGTTTTCAGTTCAATTTCAAGTCAAACTAAATTTGTCATTTTTTCTTTAAAATCCAAATTAAGATAGTCTATTCTGGATGAGAAGAGGCAGCAAATCAACTGTGGATAAAACTAATGCAGGGAATCCCAGAAAACAGTGAACAATTGGTTTCTCCAATGTGTCAAAAATAAATTGCAACACTTGGTCAAATCCTAAATCAAAGAACAATTGCCAGGTCAAACAAGACAACTGTTAGACCCTGAACATTAGCACATTGTTTCTTTCAGTTCTTAGACATCTTACATAATCCTTATATGTTCTTTACATGAGGTTTACTACACAGGAAAAAGTAAAGTCACACCTACAACACCTGCAATGCTGAAAGTTCTATACTTGAGTGGTTGAGCAACAGTGTAGTACATCATCACTGGATAACACATAAAAGTAAAGAAAGAAAAGGTTACATGCAGCTTGGCTGACAGTTGGAAGTCAAGTTTGCCTTGAGCCCCAAATGAAATGAATCTGTAGCCTGTAATCTAGGATATGTCTACACTACATTCCTCTGTCGAAAGAGGAATGTAAATGAAGCAAATCAAAAGTGCAAATGAAGCGCATCTAGACTGCGCTTTCACTTTTGAAAAAAAGCTTTTTCGAAAAAATGCTTGGATGCAAATATGCAAATTAAGCTTGGGATATTTAAATCCACGCTTCATTTGCACTTTCGATTTGCTTCATTTACATTCCTCTTTCGACAGAGGAATGTAGTGTAGACATAGCCTTAGAGTCCATCAGATGGATTACAAAACCAAGAGTTGGTACAAAGCAAGGAAGACCTACCCCTGCAACTGGCCTACACTACTACCAGAACTGAGGTGACCTGACAATTCTCTATATGTTAATTTCATATATAGCTCCTTCCTGCAATAATGCCAGATACAACTGGTATTGTTAAGCCTTAATTTCCACAAGCACGTTTTATAGAACATTTCTTAAATTGCTTGTGTGCATGTGCAGAATCAAGGAGTACAATTTAGTTGATTATCAAAATTCAACATATTGGGCAAAATGATCAAAAACTTGAGTGCATACAAATCTCTATATGGATACATACCTCCTGTTTCAACTCTAGGGAAAGAACAGAGATCCATAGAAATGCAATGAAGGCACTTTTCGTGATCACTCTGCTATGATGTTGACAAAGTGTGCACGTGTACCCTGATTTAGAGTTGCTCTTGTCATGCCTCACAATCGGCTTGCTATGCATATGAGGAATATTAAGGGAAGAGAAATAAACCATTCTTTCTTATGGACACATTCCATTTTGGTAAATGAACAGAGATCAACCTGGGTCGGTCAAAATCACCACATTGCTGGATAGCACTCTGTCCCATAATTCATCATTTTTAATAAACATCTTACTTACTTGCACATATCTGTCAAGTCTTGTGTTCCTAATGTATATAATGAAGAACCAATCCTATTACAGTCATCTGCAACATCTAGAAAGGAAAAAGGATCCAAGTTCAACTTCATACTTTACTCTTGTAGGAATATTGTTTCAAGAAACACGTCATTTCTTCAAAATCAGGTGCTTTTCTAAAAGGTGTTTTCTAGCTCAATCAGCAGTTATGGGCTTGATGCCAGAATTACAAAATAAAATTCTATGGCTTGTATTGTTCTAGATGTCAGACTAGATAATTAGAATGCTCCTTTCTGACTTTAAAGGCTATTAATGTTAGCCAAAAATAATTTAACACATTTTAGGATGTATCATCTGCAGAGTATAATACTGCATTAAACTTTGTATTTTCCACCAAACTACGTGAACTCCTAAGCCATTTATGTTTCCACTCTGAGAATGAAAATCACTTGGTCAGATGCATGCCAACTTAAATCTTTCAGGAAGGCCTTATTTAACATCATTGATTAAAAAAGGGAATTAATGGTCATTTAAAACAATTGTTTTAAAAATAAAACAAATATTCATCTTAAATTCAGATGTTTTGAAGGTAATTCAGTTACCGCATTTCTGAGTTGAATACCAATAGATCCTATTGATTACGGTAGATGGATGTATTATGTATTGTAATAGTAGACCCAAAACCAGAAGTAACAGAAGATCATTTTGGATCTACTCTTTTCTGAGTTGCTCAGAAGGAAAATCCCCTTCCACATCATGAAATAGGTTTTCCTGGTCAATGACCTCTTCTTTTCCAATATACTGACAAAAATACTCAATCTAGGTGTTCTGAGATATCCCAAAGTCTAGCTGTTAGTCTAAGAAGAGAAGCAGAATCTGGGTGAAGAATCTGCCCTGATGCAGAGACAAAGTTGGGATGCTAGATTTGCAGTTCTGTTCTCAGATCTAGGAGGCTGGAAAACTGAAATTGCATAACTCAGGCTAGAACCAACAGCACCATCTTGGGTTGCAAATTGAACAGTGTGCTGAGAAGCACCCAAGCACACACCACAGATGTCAATTACCAGCACTATTTCCAAGGGAATGTAATGGAATTTGTCCTCTGTCAAGAAAGATTTCATAACTGAGGAAGCTCAAAAGTCCAATCCCTACCTTTGTATGGGATTAAAAAGGACTTCATTTATGTGAATCCCCAAGAACATGGTGCAGTTTTCCTAGGGCAGAAGAAATTTTCTACAGAGATACGTCACATGAATCAAACAGAGATGTCCTTTCTCCAGTTCTTCCCTGAGAAAGTGCTACTATCACCAACTTCAGGTCCTTTAATTAGGGCAAAAACAGAGACTTCACTGCCACTTGCCAGGCCTGTACACAATCACTTGGGTCTGATGCTAAAGTGCCCTATTAATGCAGATTCTGCCAGACTCCACAGCATCAAAATGTTTTATGAAGTGCAAGGCTTGAAAGGCCTGCTTTCCTGGTAGCCTCACTGCAGTGAGCTTGTATTGGGACACCCTAACAAAAGGGAACAAAACAGGTAAAATAGAACAGTACTTAAAAAAGGATGGCATGGCAGTGCAAAACGGCTGAATCCCAATGACACTTGGAAAAAAATGCCACCACGGGGGGGAGGAGGAAGAGAAGAGCTACTCTTTAAACAACCACACCCATTTCACTGTTCCTAAACAAAAATCCTTAAAGGAAAGAAGGAAAAACCAACCCACTGAAGGAAGCATCAAGAACCTGTGCAAGCCCACTACACTTTTAGCAGTTTAAAGTATGCAGGTATGTCTGTGTCTGATTTTATGCCCATGGAGTATAAGAAAGTGGATGCACACATGGCCCCACAAGACACTGCTTACTAGAAGTTACCAAGCTGATTAACACAAATGACATCTTCCAAGATTGAAGCTGTAAATGGGCAACTGCCGATGGAGAATTTTATTTCTTTTCTGAATTTAAAGTCGCCAAGTTTTGACATGCCGAACTCTCTCAAACCTTCCCACTACCCTGACTTATTGGTACTTTTGGTTGGAGTAGAATAGAATAGAGGAGTTTGACATTGTGCCACACAAGAAGTTGCAGGCAGATCTAAAGTTCTCCACATTAGAACATGTTTATGACAGAATTAAATCATAAATATAGCTGTACCACCTCTGCACCCTGAAATTTATGAAATCAATAGTGTTTTCTTTAGAAGTACTGAAGATTAAATACATATTTCTTTTAACCCCAAAAGCGATGGTGCAAAGAATCAAACTGTCTCCAGTATGAAAGCAGATTATTCTAATTCCAACTGGTCTAGTACAGCATTAGTAAGGCCAGTCATAAGGAAAATGGCAGTCTCGGCAGACTTGCATTTTAGTGCTCCTTATCCCACTGCTTCCTTTGGTCCCCCATCCCTCACCCTAGGGCCCCACTGCTGTCCCCACCCTCTTTTCCATTGCTTTGGCCTCTGCTGCCTCCACAGGCCTCACTGTCTCCCCCATCAGTTACCCAAGCTCCTTTCCAGGACCCCGGACCCACTCGATTCCTTGTCTGGTGATCAGGATGCCCACCCAAAAGGCCAGCGCTGAGCATTAGTTACTCCCAGACATGTGTTATTCCAAGGTCTAATTAGTCTTTACTTCCACTTGCATAAAGACACTTATACTTCCTGAGAATCTTCCTCGCATGTGAAGAAAATTGTTAGTTACCTTCCATTGAAAAAAAATCTAAGCATTAGAACATTTTCTAGTGTGCTTTACAATTAATGGAGCTCTCACCACCCCAAGAGAAAATAAACTCACTTTTGTGTGATCTTGTCATTTTATCAGATTTGCCTGAAGCATCTTTGACTCTGTTATGGTATTCTACAAGGAACGTTCTTTCGTGTTCAAAAAAGTCATCTACATCCTAAGAGACAAAAACGGTATTGAAAACAGATTTACTTGTTTGTAATAATGACCCATGAATCCGCTGGCTCTCTCGAGAACTTTGAGGGGCAGTGGGCGCTGTCCGAGGTTCTCTGCTCGGTATCCCCATCCGGCTCCCTCATTTTAGCCCTTTGACCCTCACACCCGTCCCTATTTTCTCATTATTTGTCCCCAGTGATTAGTTGGTTCTTCTGGATTCAGTGGACCCTCTCCACAGGCTGGGGGGAGGTCCTTTAGATGTGGGCGGACTTATTTTGAGAAATAAAATAAAATAAAAAAAAGATAATGACCCATGAAATGTACTCTATACAATCATGACTTGCGTACACACTGTATTAAATATAGTTGAACTCTGTATTTATTTTGTAAGACACCCTATATGAAAGCCAGTTTCTACTTCATTTACCTGCCATGTCCCTCAAGATTTGATGCTTGCATGCAATGTTTTAGGCTTTATGAGACTAGGGGTAGGTCTACACTCTCACAGCAAAAAGACCTAATATACACAACAAATGACATAGCTGGAGTCAAAGTATCTTAGGTCAAGTGACCGGGGTCTACATTAGAAACTTTCCCTTCTATTTATTGTATTCTTGTCATCTGGGCTAAAGTACAGGGATTAAATGGAGAATAAGCAAGCAGTTGATTTAGACAGTCTTCAATAGACCTGCTAATTGACCACTGGTGGATTGATCTCAGAGCATCAATCTGAACAGCAGTGTAAATGTAGTGTGTATTAAAAGCCTCAAAACCGGAACACCTGGTTAGCAGGCAAGTGAAAGGATTTTAGATGTGATCTTTCATAATGCATTTGTAATTTACTAGGGAGGCTGTAATAACTACCTTCCATGTCTAAGCTGCCACTTCTATTGTAATTTAAACCAGCAGTGAAGGTTCTTTAAGACCCATCAGCTGATTACTGAAATATAGTTAGCTATCTGATCTCAAATGAAGTGCTGCATCTAGTTCTGGGTACCACACTTTGTCTAATTTGTCCACGTCTTTCACAAAATCCAGAGAAAACAACGAAAATTATTAAAGATCTAAAAAAACATTACCTATAAGGAAAGATTTAAAAAACTGTATTTGTTTTGTCTGGAAAAGTCTAAAGGAGGGGGGCACATAACAGTCTTCAAGTATGTAAAAGGCTGTTCTAAAGAAGAAGGTAATTGTTCTCTAACCGCAGAAGACAGGACAATAAGCAATGGGCTAAAATTACAATTAGGGAAGATTTAGATTAAAGAATAGAAAAAGACTTACTAACTGCAAGAGTAATTAAGCACCAAAATAAGTTGCCTAGGGAAGTTGTAGACTATCCATAATTGGAGGTTTAAGAACAGGTTAGGAAAACACCTGTCAGGGATGGTCTAGATCAGCGGGTCTCACCTAGGAGAACTCATACCATGGGGGTATGCTGCCATCTTCCACGAGCTACATCAACTCCTCTAGACATCTGCCTAGTTTTACAACAGACTACAAAGCAAGCACTAGCAAAGTCAATACAAATTGCCTATTTAATATCTGCTCTGTGGAGAGAAGCCTGGATTGCAGTATTGCTAATTTGCCCCCTTTCACGAGCATCACTCCAAAGAGAAAAAAAGTCAATAAAAAGCCCGAGCACAACTCCTTTATCACCAACTAATACACACGAAATGCATCACACAACTGCATTTATGTGGTACACAATATAAATACTGGACTTTTTTCCTCTATTGTTTTGAAGACAATTACTATGATGATTAGGAGAGGCCAAGATGTCAAAATAGTTTCAGTGGATGTAGGTTTACACCATGCAAAAGTCTGAAATATGGACAGCTTTCCACGTTATTTTTTCCTCCTTCAATAAAATATTTTTTAATATCTCTTGCCCTTTAGACTCTGACACCAGAACTAATCCATGGCAGTAGTAACCACATCTGAGTTCTCTCAAGACTTCAAGAGCATACAATTGGGAAAGTTACAGAGGACCTGAAAAATCCACTTGCACATGGGAAGTTTTTATTGGAGTGCGAGGATGAAATCAACAGTTTCTCCAGAATTTAAGTTTTCATTATACAAATATGTTTCGAGTTGATACAGTTCCAAAGATAACTTTTCAATCATTACTGAATGAAAGGCTACATCTACACTACCGCAGAAAGTCTACTTAAGCAACATAACTCTAGCTAGGATGTCAGAGTAGCTGAATACCCGATTAACTGATAAGCCCAGGCTTATTGGTTAATCTTATGGACTACATGCACCCTGACCCCTCGTATCAGAGGCAGCAAGTGGGGGGAAGGGGAGGCGGTCAGGAACCAGTACGTGCGGGAAGCCAACTTTCAAGCCAACTCCCTGCGCGCATTGGCTCATACAAGCTGCTTCCCCCTGGCGCTGCTGCCTCTCCATCAGAGGGAGGGGAAGTGTGGAGGGGGGGGAGCTAGTGCTAATGGCTGATTCAGAGGCAGCAATGTGGGGTGGCAGGAGGTTCCCCAAGAGTGGGGCTGGGAGAGTACTAGCTGCTGGCCCCGCCAATGGGGACTATTGTATAGTCACGTAACAGATAATATTTGATGCAGTTATATAGTGATTAATTGAATAGTCATGTAATAGCCCCAACTCGAGTTATGTGAATAACATACAACCTGTGGTAACTCGAGTTAAGGTAAGCTGGAGGGGGAAGGGGGGTGTCAACAGGAGAATCTCTCCTGTTGACTTCCCTTACTTTTTTTGTACAAGGTAGAGCAATAGGCCCATGAGAGAGCAATCTGCAGTTGTTTTGATGGGTCTTAAATAGACCTGCTAAATCGATCACCACTGGATAGATCTCAGATCATCAATCCAGGCTGTAGGGTAGATGTAGCCAAAGATTCAATGTATCTTCCTGAGTTTCCAGACAGTTGTGATGCCTAAGAATTCTGAATATTGCAATTAATGTCTAGTCTCGTTCATGTCCCTTGGCAATGGTAAAATGATCCAGAATCATATCTGTTTCACAATCCTTTTTGGGAAAGCTATAAAGAGCAACATATGCAAGATAGCCATTGATGAACCCATTAACCAAGGTAGTTAGGGATGCAACCTCCCGCTCTAGGTGTCCCCAAACTTTGACTACAGATGCTGGGAACGAACAACAGGAGGAGATGGACCACTTGATGATTACCATGTCCTATTCACTCCCATGGAAGCATATGGCATTAGCCGCTGTCAGAACAGAGGACATTGGGCTAGATGGACCACTGGTCTGACCCCACATGGTCATCAGCACGTTCTTAATAAAAGAAAGTAACAGTTATTCATTGGAGGAGGAAAGTGGCCCCTACCCATTCTATAGCGCCTACAAAAAAAGCTGAAGGGATCAAACAGTGAAGCAGCAATATAGTTCTGGAAGGTGAATGGGTTGGTGTAGGAGATGGGGATGTGAATAGTTAATCGGTAAGCATCAACCTTACATCCCTAGTGGGAGGAGATCTAAAGTTTCTTTCCAGTAATTGGACATGCAATTTTAAGATTACAATTCCTACTATCTAAAAGAAAATAATATGAACGGATGAAACTTCCAGAAAGGGGCCCAGGACAGCACCCTTCTCTGTAGCTGGTGTTGCAAGGGAGCAAGTGTCTCTTGGTGCAGCCCCAAGTCCCTTCGCCACTTTTGTACCTCTAGCAAGTATGTAATAAATTTGTGAAGCCCCAAAATGTACTTGCATACATTTAGAATTTGTCTCCTTTTGTAAACAATTTGATTTCAATTCAAAGAAAGTTTAAAAAAAAAAATAGTAACATCGCTAGAGATAAATCACCTTTACTCCTGAAACAATGACACCATCTGCTGATTTAACCATGTTTTTAAAGAAGTCTTCAAGTTTCTCTTTCTTGTTTTTCCCACGAACACTCAACTGAAAGGTAAGTTCACATCTCAAGTTAGCATGTTCTCTGAAGACAATAAAGCAATGAATTCATTTTTGCATTGAGAGATGCTAAAAAATTGTACTAGAAACTGCAAGTTTTATAATCAAGTTGATTTCTATTTGCCTAACAATACACCGTGTAAATAATGTGGACAATTAGTAGTACTAATACAACATTTTGCCTTCTACTGGTTATTGACTAGACTTCCTTTAACATCTAATGTGAATTTTGAAATATGCAACTTCATAGTATTTGAGAAGAATACTGAATGTATCCGTATCATTTTGGATGCACGCATTCTCAAAACATCCTAATTTTTTATTCACAGTAAAAGAAAGCTGCTAACTAGTAGTAAGCTAGTGCCACTAATTTCTGCTCCCAATTGCAAATTACTTCACCTTCAGAAACTTCTAATCCAACTCCTTTTTTCTTCCACTGAAATCATCCCATATCTTCCCTGTCCTCTTCACTTTCCAAATCTCTGTGGCCAAAATTCCTGGACCAATTATCTGAGGTTTGTTTTCAATTTTCAACTTTCAACACCGACAGTAGTGCAAGATATAAATTAAATTTAGTTACTTGCAAAAGTAATTGAGGAACCACTATTTAGATTATACAGCATCTCAGAAACAGTTTTTTTAGGCAAGTTACAATATATAAAAGCCTCCACTTCATTAGCCCAATAATAGGATTCCAACTCATACTACACAGTATGAAGACAGCTTGTATTGGTTACCTCTCCATATATTAACTATTTTAGCTATCACAAAACTATTCTGCTTGTTAAAAATGTGTGTCATCTTGACAATTTAACAAACATTTTAAGCTATAGATTCTTCCTTAGTATAATAGAAACTTTTACTATCATAATTTTTATCCAAGAGTTACTATTGGGATTTTGTCTTTATGAAAACTAATCACACAAGTTTTACACGACAGTGATAAACAGCAGTTAGTTTCATCATACTCTTTCAAAACGCCTGAATTCAATCAATATAACGAGTGATTATCAACACTTTTTCAACACAGGATAAGTCCTGAACACCAATTTTTCAGAAGGCAGAAGAATGAATTTTGACAAGGCCAGCTAATTTAATTTCTTAAATTCTAAATCCAAAATGAGTTTGGTTGAGGAATCACTGTATATTGCTTCAGGGGATAAAGTGTTCTACCCATTTTCAAATCGTATCATGAAAGTACATCTTGATTACTTTTGCTACTGAATCAGTTTTCAATACTCACATCCTGATTATATTCCAAGAAGACATGAAAATTTAAATCTTTTCTCAAGACAGGATGAGCTGCCACTCGACACAAGAACACTTCATGCATTGCAACTGTCTTCTTGAATATTGCCAGATACTCACTGGAAACAAAAATAAATACGGTGACTACACAAAAATTAAAATTCTACTTGAAGCAATTAATTTTTGATTAAGCCAACTGCAAAAATCAGAGACATCCTAATACACAGACAAAACTGTTAGGAGTGCTAAAATGTTTTACCCTAACCTTTGATGAACTTGATGGAATACACTATATAGTATTTAATGTGTGTACTAAAAAAAGGTAATGTTAGTACCTGGAGAAAAATTTAATCTTTATCATATTATGTATGTAGACATGTAGAGATAAGTGCAACAAATATTACAGGTCCTTTAAATAAGGATTCAAATTCCTTCTCTGCATTAGTTCCACTGAAAGTAAAACCTCATTTAGCCTTCCCATAAACTATCAAGAACCAGAAAGATGCAAAACAGCATCACACAAGCAACCACACAGCCTATTCTGAATATTCCTCCCTCTCCTATGTCCATCTCCTTCCTTATTTGCTCCCCTCGACTCATTTGTCTGTATTTTGTCCATTTAGCTTGCAAGCTCTTTAAACATGGATAAGATTGCTAATCCAAACTGCCTAACATGTTAGGTGCTATATACATGGATCTTTTGCTGGATTTCATTTTTACAACTATTGTAATAGTTAGTATAGTAAAACCTCAGAATTACAAATACCTTGGGAATGCAGGTTGTTTGTAACTGAACAAACTATTATGGTTGTTTCAAACGTTTACAACTAAACAATGACTTAACACAGTTCTGAAACTGTATTATGCAGAAGAAAAATGCTGCTTTTAATGAATCAGAATGATCATTTTCTTTATCTTTTCAAATTTTCTCTTTTTTTTAGTAATTTATGTTTAACACAATACTGTACTGCATTTGTTTTTTGTCTCTTCTGTCTGACTTCATACTTCTGGTTCCTAATGAGCAGTGTGGTTGAGCAGTCAGAGTACATTTCTGATATTCTACTGTACATCAAAAGCAAATATCCTGATAAAAAGTCAGTTGCCACGTCAACCAAATTAGATTTTAAGGCAATAATTGAAGCTCAGTTTATAGTGCAAACAAGAGATTATCAGGCGGAAGAGCACCTACTCTTATTAGTAGATGTTTTCTACAGTTCATTTTATTTTGTAAATTCAATTAACTGACATGTTTGGTAAATTGCATTTATTGTACAGTGATAAGGAAGAAAGGGGCTTCTTTTATTCCCCCTCAAGTTAACAATGAAATGGCTTAAATAATTGACACACTTGCTTCCACTACGTGCAAGGAGGGATCATAAGATTTACATACCAGCAAATCAGCAGGATCAGTGTTGGGAGATGTTTGATCTCTGTGAGAGCAGTAGTCATTCAGTGAAGACAAAAAAGAAGGATGCAGAGGATGGAGGTGGCAGTAGAAGAAACCCCAAGGTTTCTGTGTTATCCAACCCCTAACCAGACCACAAAAGAATCATGATCAGGGCCGCTGGAAAATCACAGATTCTTCAGTATTTATTGTGCTCTGCTAATTTCCAGTTTTCTGCTGTATTAAGTGTAAGTGTATATTTCCTCTGCTGTCAAGCCATCTCTTGCACACTGGTTTAATAAAGTACTTTTAACACAGTAGCTCATAGCAGCTGGATGCTAGGAAGAAGTGCTAATTATTTTCTTGCCAGTTCAGTGCTTTTGAGAGAAATAATCTAGTAGCAGTGTAAATATACACATGAAAACTGAAATCAGGGAAGGAGGAGAAAGAGCAAAGAGGTCCATGGATGAGATAAAAGAAAGGGGATGGAGTAAGGAAAAATACTTTCTTTCCTATATGACTCAACACAAAATACTAAATCTTACAACAAATTCTCTTATTAAAATCAACTGTATAACCAGGAAAATCACTCTGAGAAACTCTCCTACTGTACATTTGTATATTCACCATAAAGTGTTAGGTAGCTACCAAATTTCAAGTTCTACAGAACAGAAGTTTGATAATTGCAAATTAACATCTAACTGTTGCGGTGGTACAAGTGCCTGTTAATTCACACAGAGCTCTTCTAGCCTGTGTGCTCACACACTAACTAAAGACAGAAAGTCAAATTTGCATTTTAGTTATTACTAGGGCACATGCAAAAAAAGCAGCTAGTGAAACAAAAGGTTTATACAAGTACATAGTAAGAACAGAAGAGCAGGTTATCATTGAAGCTGCCTTCGTAAGTGATCTGTAAAAGAAAATGTTAGCGAAGATCAGAAATTGTAAAGGTGAGATTTTTTTGAAGGATTCTTTGTAAAACAAAACAAAAAAAAGCTAACCATTTTGAGTGGGTATTCATATTATCCCCTTTATAAAATTATCACAATTCTGGGCAACAATTTCTACAATTTTCCTGATGGCTCTGATCATGATCATTGAGAACACTGGTTATGTGGGAACTGTGGATACTCAAACCTGCATCTTCCCGAAGAGATTACTGTTGTGAAATGATTAGAAGTATGGAATAGCAGAGGCAATTAAAACACACACACAGAGCACTGTATAAAATATACATACGCTTCCAGTTCTTGTTTCATCTTGGTGAACTCTTCCTTAGTCATCGATCCTTCTCCTTCTCCAAGTTTCTGTAGCTTTTCCCTTGAAGCATCAAAGTCTGGCCGGGGTGGCGCAGGTGGAATCTGTGAAATGAGTCAGAGTACTTTTAAATTCCTTACCTTCTTAAGCAAAATTAAAACCGAAGCGTACAACTACAGTTGTAGTGACAAAAGTCAGCTTTTGTCAACAAAATAGTGGCTATATACACACTGAAAGGCATCTTCTGCCAATATAACTCCTCTGCTATGCCAACATAACAAAACCATCTCCACAAGCCATACAGACCTTTTTGCCACAAAGTTAAAGCAATGCAGCATCAGTATAACCACTTCTTGATTATGTCACTTTAGCTGGCCTCTAGGATGTGGTCCACAATGCCCATCATGACGGTTCTGTCAAGCAGTTTGAACTCTGCTACCCCGAAGGTACACAGGTGTGAATCCCTCCCCCATTTAAAGGGGCAAGAATTTTTGAAATGCCTTTTCCAGTTTGCTCAGAGTACACAGTTCACACAGCATCTTTTTCAACTTGTCCTGCTGGCTTTACATAGCAAATGGTCTCCAGCCTGAAACACACCAGAAATGTGGGATCTTCTGAGTACATGAGGAGAGAAGGCAGCTGTGCAGGTACTGCTCAGCAGCAGGTATAAAAGTGTCAATACCTACAGGCAGCTTGCTAGTGGCAAGCAGGAGAAGGGTACAAAATGGATACACAACAGCATCATGCAAAAATCAAGGAGCTGAGGGAAGCATACCAAAAGGCAAGGAGTCTAACCATTGATCCAATGTGATGCTGAAGACCAGCTGCTTCTATAAAGAACTGCATGCCTCCTGGGTGGTGACCCACCTCCACCTAGAGCCCCAGGGATACTATAGGGAGACTGGAGGCAGCAGCCAGCTGACAACCAATTTTTTTTTTTTACATCCATGCACAGAATTGTATTATGTGCACAATATGGAGAGGGGTCGTGGCAGAAGGTTGGGGTGGGGATGAGGGCTCTGCAGTTGGACCAAGGGGTAAGTATTTGGGGGTGTAGACTAATCCAGGGCTACAGTGGGAAGCGAGTATTCCTCCCCAGCCCTCTCTCACTAGAGCAGTACCTGGGCTAGGGAAGAGGCACTTCTCCCTGGCCAGAGTCCTGCATACAACTTGCTCCCCATGCACCCCCTACCTCTCTGCTCTCCAGGCCCTTGGGGCTGCATGCTTGCTTGGCCCTTAATAGCCTGCTGTGAGGCCACATAGCTTAGAGGAAACTTAGGATTTGACTCCAATGAGAAAGTTGTGGATGAAGAAATGGAGCTGGAGGACGATATGGAGCACACAGAAGGATCATCCAGTGATGAAGCAAATCAGAACCTCTTTGCCACTCTAAAGGAGCCTAGCCAGTCCCAACACTCCATTTCTGCCACACAGGATGCAGGAGCGGAACTCTGGTAAGCACTCGCTGTGTTTTGATACTGCATAGTTGGAGGAGATTAAGCTCATGTATCTTGTTATATGGTAGAGGATGGGTAAGAGAAAAGTCAACTGAGTCTGTCCCTTTACACAATGGGTCAAAGCTGAAGTTTTCCTGTGGGTATTCTGCATTCTTCTTCTGATGGCTCCATGGAAGACCTGCCTCTTCTCCCTGCTATAGGAAACTTTGCTATGCAACCCAGCAATTAATTTCTGCAAGGAACAGACCAACACAGAGAAGTTGCATACAGAGCTGGTCTAAAGCTACACAAGTGCAGGATATGCACCCTTGGGAGTGATATCAGGCTACAATACCTGAGTTTGTGGGAAAGGGAACCAATAATCAAAACAGGCTCCCTAGCTGTTTACAGTAAACCACTTGGCAAACCACCTTGTGTCCCTTCTGTGAAAGGAAGGTGTTGAGGCCTACCCAAAGTATGTCAAATGAGCACCAGTTTAATTGTAAGTGTAAAGGAAAGGCAGCATTGTGAGATACAGGAGATGTAAGAAAAAACAAAACAAAACAAAATTTGATTGGATGACCAACAGTAACCCCGCTTTTAGGGAAGTAACTCACTCAGACTGCAATATGCAACAAAGTGCTGATTATCCCAAATGGAGCAGACAAAAGTTTTAAAAGGGCAGAACGAGACAACAAAAATCTAATGTCAGCAATTGTCAGGCGAGTGGAGGAATACCGAAATAGGGTATGTAAGGCTGGATGGAACAGATCAAGAGTGGACGGGTTGCGAATTCAAAAAAGCTAGGTCTGATCAACCAGGGCTCCCTCCCCGGCGCTGAATCTCGCTGCCACACATAAGCGCCGAAAGGGGAACACCACCAGTCATAAGTTGCAACGAAAAATCCAAAAAAGGAGACACAAAGAAAAGAATCTCCTGAATCTAAACAATGCTATCTATCTTTCTTAACGTGAGTATTATATATTTGATAACTCCACAAATTGTTTAAAGGTAAATCTGGAGGGTATATCTGTAGAAGGAGTTATTATTTCTTGTTTTTTTAACTATACTGTTTTTCTACTTTTCATTTGTATATTACGCTGTCTTAAAAGAATCAAACATAGTGAATTGATTTAAATGAAAAATTAATTATAAAGTAAATAGAAAAATAAAAATCTTTGTTTGACCCTAAAAAGAAGTATTCCTCTGTCTGTGGTTTCAAATCCGGTTACTGAAACCTGGTTACCAAACCCAGTTACCGAAACCTTCTTGCCTATTCCCCCTTGCCCAGCCTTCCCCACTCATGTGGGCTCACAATTGAGACTTGTCTGACATCCATGTTAGCCAACGAACAGGTGCGTGTAATTGTTGTGACTCATGGCTGGGAGCACTCACAATACTGACTCTGTTCATTATTTCTTTGGCTTCTGCAGATGTGCCCTTGACAATTCACTTCTCCAAATTAAGGGAATGCCTCTGTTAAATAAGGCAGTAGCCCAAGAGATGGAAGGATATGTTTCACAAAGTGCTGCTGTCAGCAGATGCAGCTCATAGCAAAACAAGAGCACTGAGGAAGATAATCAATAAAAGATTCAGGCCTGATAGGCAGAAAAGAGGACTGGGGCAGAAGCAAATGCTGAAGGTCCCAACAGAGATGTTGAAGTTCCTCATTAACCTGAAATCTGAGCACATCCATGTCTGACTCTCTCCAGAGCTCCAGTCCATGATATCTCCAACTCCTCCACTCCATTCCTCATGTGTCCCCAGTCCCTCAGTGTACCCCGGTGAACTCCATGCCTACAGTCTGATTTTCCAACAAAAGCTGGAGAGTCCTAACTATGAAACTGTTCTTTATTTTCATGGTCCCTTTTTGATCAGAAGTTTGTGTTTTAGCCCTTTATTAAGCTTGAGGATGAAATAAAATAAGTCTATTTGTGACAGACATACATCGTTCAGTGCCAATACTGAAACACAGTGGCCATACGTAGCATATTTGCTCCTTGCAATTAACAATCAGGAACAAGCACTACAGGCAGCCAGTAAACATTGCCTGGCCAAATGAATCACAGATGCATTACTGGGAATCATTGTCAAAATGCTTCCTTCCAGCCTCCCTGATCCAATTAGCCTCCCACTGCAGCACTATTGCCTTTGTATCTGGCTCCTCAGCCTCAGCAGTCCACTCTAACAAAAATTTCCCCCCCTTCATTTCACAAGTATCGTGCAGAGTACAGTAGGCCACAATGACCATCAGAATATTTTCCCTCACTGATGTCTAACCAATCAAAAAGGCATGGTCAGTGACTTTTTACCTGACCAAAGGCCTACAGAATGGTTATTTAGCATTGTTAAGCCTCTTGTTAAAGTGCTCTTTGTTGTTGTCTACGTTTCTGGTGTAAGGTTTCACGAACAGTAGAAGCAAGAGACAGGCAGTAACTCTAAGAACCACCAAGTGCACTTCCACAACTCCCATTAGAATCTTCTGGTCAAAGAGAGCCAGCATGCAGCTTTCTATACAGTCCAGTGTTCCAAGAGATGCATGCAACATGCACATTCCCTGACCACCTCAAATGTATGACAGCAACACAGCCATAGTGATTCACCAACACCTGCAAGAACATGGAGAAGTAGCCCTTTTGGTTGATAAACTCCACCGCAAGTTGGCTGCAAGCCAGAATTGGGATATGCATTCCATCCATTGCCCTGTTGCAGCAAGGGAATCTCACTGCCTCAAAATTCAATTATTTCCTGAACTTTGCCAGGAGTCACAGTGCTTCATAGCTGGTGGTAGTTACTGGCCCTGCACACTTGCATCACCAAACTCCTCAGGGGATATGAATTAGGCTGGACTTGAAGTAACAGATGTAGGTGTGTTAGTCTGGTCTTGCTGAAACAAAAAAGACAGGACTATGCAGCACTTTAAAGACTAACAAGATGATTTATTAGGTGATGAGCTTTCGTGGGCCAATTTGATCTGAAGAAGTAGGTCTGGCCCACGAAAGCTCATCACCTAATAAATCATCTTGTTAGTCTTTAAAGTGCTGCATAGTCCTGTCTTTTGTTTCAGCTTGATTCGTGAGTGATCAATAGCAATCTAATGTTGCCAGCTTTCACACAGCAATCACCGTTCACTTTTTCGCATTAAGAGCAACTCTCACTGGTGTCAGTGCTGGGATGAGCTCTGCACACAGTTCCAGGTAGGTGGCTTTTGCATCCAAAAGTTCTCAGATCACTGCTCATCATCCCATACATGTATCACGATGGAATCTCACCACTCAGTACTTGTTTCCTAAGCCCAGTACCAACAGTCCATCATGGCAAGCTGCTCTGTGAATGCCAGCAACAATCCTGAGTTATTTCTTTCCAAGGCAGACAGCAAGGCAAGCACCACCAATTCACTCTGTTCACAGCTCATGAAATATTGCAGGACCAGCCACGATGTGTTCATAATGCTCATCACCAGAATGCTCAGCAGCTCAGGATCCATGCTGTCAGGGAGAGTGTGCTGGTGCACAGCTTAGAAGGGCAATTGAAAAACAGCACAAAGCCAAGAGAAGACTATGGAATGGAAAAATTACATGACAGGTCAGCAAGCACATACCTGTGATTCACTACAATCTATTTCCAGAGCTCCATGCTGTAGAGGGTGACAAGTTGCAGTGGGATAGCTACCCACGACAAAGCTCTTGCTCTGTCAATGCAAGAGCACCAACTGCAGACATACTCAAGCCAACACAAACACCATATGGACATGCTCAGCTGAAGTAACTTAGGATCAATCGACTTAACTCTATAGTTGAGGCATGGCATAAGTTGCTTAAAACTTTAGACCTGAACTGCTGTTTTCCTCCCTGCTCCCCATTAACATCTTTATGGCAAAAATCACTTAATGATCAATTTATGGAGCATGCTGCATCAATAACACATTTCAGATCATGGGTTCCCTTTCATATTACTAAAAATATTATTTTCTGGTTCAGTAATCCACCTACAACACGTCTTATGAAAATTAAACACCATTTCTGATTCATTGACTTAACTTGAGTTAAGTTTTATCTAAAAGAAGCCTCAGAATTAATTACATTGCCAAGGTACTTTCAAAAATTGTTTTAATATCTCCACTCAATTTCTGAAAAGCATGACACTGGAATCAGTTTTCAACTATTCAGTGAACATCATGTGGCTATTGCTAGGCTGCTGGCATTAAAAAAAACATTTGCTGGAAAAAAAGATAGGAACTTCACATTCAGTAAATAAAGATACAGTAGGTAAAATTTGAGTTATTTTATAATATGGGTGCACTAAAAGTTAAACACAATTAACCTAAACCTGGTGGTGCAAATAAAGCGTTCTTACCAGTATGCGGGGACGGGAAGGAGGGGGGAGGAGGAGAGAAAAACGACACCAGTTAAGGGGAAGTCACATGACCTCTTCACATGATTCTTCCCTGCCCCCAGCCCAGGACCCCCCGGCTCTTTACTTCCCCATCCCACATTACCTGGGGAGATGGGAGGCTAGGAGTGCTATGGCAGCCAGAGGAACTTGGCAGTTCTGCTTCTTTCCTCACCAGCACAGGCAGCAGGGAAAGGAGCATAACACTTAAAACTCCTTCGAGTCCTGTTGCACTCCCTACCTCACCTCCCAACCCCCAGCCCTGTACACAGAGATGCAGCAGTCAGTGGAAGGACTAGGGATGGCTGGCAGGGGGTAGTAGGAAAAACTCCCTATTAGCTCAAAGTAACTTGCCAGTATGTGTACCGGTCTGTACAGCTCCCCTGAACCACAGTCTATTCTGTCCCTGAATTAATAAGGCTACATGCACACTACAAGCACTAGAGTAGCACAGCTACAGCTATGTCACTGTAGTATAGATCCTTACCACAGAAACAGAAGGGGATTTTCCATCACTGTAGTAAATCCACCCTCTTGAGAGGCAGTAGGTAGATCAACAAAATTCTTTCAGCTACCAGGGCTTAATTTAGGTCCATTTAACATTTCCCAGGGATGGGAGTTTTTCAACTACAACGATCTAAGTTTTAGGTGTTTACCAGGGAGAAAAATTATATTCAAGTCAACATGATTTCTCATTTCACATTAAGTCCTTATCACACACAGAAAAATTTCAATGTTAGCAAACTAAGTGGTTTCTTTTACACGTCCTGTAAGTCAGCTGACTGAAGCCTTATCTGCACTGAAAATGAATATTTGCATAGCTAAGTCTCTAATGAAAAATCCACACCCTAATAGACTAAAAAGGCCAACTGAAGTCCCAGAGTAGACTGTGCTAATTCTTCCAGTGACCTACCTACCACCTCTTAGGCCTTATCTCCATTAACAAGTTTAGTCAACAAAACTTGTGTCTACACCCAAAATTCAACAAAACAAAAATCACCAGAGGGTATTCACCCTTGCTCCCTCTAACAGATCACTTCCATACTGGGGGCTCCACTGTGAACAGAGAGCAATACGCTGCCGCTGTATGTATCCCACAGTGTAGAATGGTGAGAAAGCACAGCTGTTTCCTGTGCATCTTGGGATTCCCTCCAACTTCTCCTACAGCCTCCTCAGCTGCTGGGAGCGGCATCATGAGTAGCTTGAGCTGTGGCATGTCAAAGCAGCACAGCAGTCTGTCCCCACTCTCCTGCAGCAGCAGCATACTTCTGCTGTGTTCCTAATACAAGCAGAAACAGAAGCATTCCAATGATTGGCTCCCCAAACAAGAGCAGCACAGTCAGTTGTCAGATACTTCCCACAGCTTTCAAACGAAAGGATTGCATGCCTGCGGGGCAGTAGAGATCAACAGCATACAGAGGCCTCTTGTCAACAGAAAAAACAGCAGTGTCTAGGGATATTAAATGTTGATTAATTGGCTAATCGAATAGTTGATGCAATTTGCATCAACTATTTGATAAGGGCGCCTCCACCTTTGAAGTGTAGCAACAGCCTTCAAAGGCAGAAGTGTTGCAGGGAGCATGGGGCCAGTGGGGGAGTTGCCAGCTGACCCTTGGCTCCATGTGGCGTTGCCGCTTTGAAATGCCGCATGCAGCCCGAAGGCAGTTTTTGGCAATAAAACCGGCTACTATATGCAATATCTTAGAGACGTGGATAAACTATAGTAACAGGAGAACCCTCTAGTCACTGTGCTGAGTATCTACAATTAAGCACTGATGATGCCTTTTTTTTTTTTTTAAGTTTAGATGTAACATAGGATAACATTCCTTTTTCTCACAATTCAGCTTTTCCTTTTCAGGATTAAAAAGTAGAACCATCAGATTTGTGATCATCTAAAATGATTTATTAGGATGGGCGTGGATAAAAGTAATGAACACAAGATTTAAAAATTTTTTGAAGGCTTTTAAAAAACTTCAATTAAACATGTAAAAGTATCAAAAAATTCAATGTCAAATATTTCCATTTTAAAACAATTTGTTGATGATTAACATTAGCTGTGTTCAAATTTTTTCATTGTGTATGTCTCTGAAGCAGTTACATTTGCTAAAAGCCTGAAATAAGCCCAAATGGAAGGGAGGGAGGGAAGGGGAAGTCCTCTAAATTACAGATTGTTTTTATCCTACTTTAAACCATATTTACTATTTTCTCTGAATTAAATCAAAGTGAACATTGATTCTGCTGCTCCTAGAGAAATTAGTAATGCAAAAAAATTTTAAGAGCACTGATGACTTTACAGCTTAATACTGAACTCTTTATTCATTCCAGCTACAAAGGAAACAAAACAACTTAAACAGTATTTTAAATATGAAAACAGGTACATCAAGTTTCACAGTTCACTACTTTAAATAAAACACAGAAGATTACACAATCCGGGTGTAACATTAAGTCACTCAAAATTCCTGAAGGAAAGAAGGGACTGGCACAATACAATAAAACATGTTATAACGAAAATTATCTGGCTCACTTAAGAATTTTGTTTCAACATCTGACTTTGTAACATTGCCTAACGCTATGTAGTGAAGCTTCAGGCCCTGATTGAGAGAGGAGAGCATCTATAGTTGCTATTAGCTTTAAATGGTATAGATGCTCAGTACACGTGATAATCAAGTTCTCAGTCTACAGTTTATATAAAAGATGTTTATAATACTTACAATGTAGCCTGCATAGTCTTCATTTTCAACGAATGAATCATGAAGCCAAATAAACTCCTCATGTTGCCGAACAACAGAAAATTCACTTTGTTTAAAATTTGGTAAAGAACTCTGCAAAGAAGGGGTGTTAGTCAGATTTAAGAATTCAGATGTTTACTGTATCAGATTCTATACTCTCAATGCTGAAAAGTAGTTTACAACTAAAAAGACAATAAAACAACCTTAAATTCTACTAAGCTGGATCCAGAACAGTTCTTTTTCCAAATGTTTAAAAAAAAAAAAAAAAAAAGGAATAGTTTTCTAGAACTAATTATGAAGACAGTCCTAAAACTATCAAATCAAGCTATACATTATTTAGAAAATAAAAATGTAAACCTGATCATATTACTATTCTGAAGTACATTGTTGAAGTCTGAAGTGGAATAACAGAGAAAACAATATACAATGGGCTGAAGAATACAAGAGTGCGTAGAAAGGCTCTAACAGACTGCCAAGAATCACAAGGCAGGATACAGTAATCTATAAGTAATCTCAGGAAAATTCTCTTAAATACATAAATTATGGTTTTACCTTTTAAAATCAAATTTTGCATACACAACTTGAATATCTTTGATGATTACTTTAGGCTAATAGTGTACATGGAATGATAAATTATTACTGATTTTTAGTAAATGTATTATACTTAAGCCTCATCCAGATACAAGGCTGGGTTTACCTTCGTATGAACAGTGAATTTCACTTTATCCCTCTCACTAAGAGCATCTGAAATATCCACTTGCAAGGCAGCATCAGTCTGGAGATCTACATTTATTGCTTTAAGCTAAACAAAGAACATCAGATTAGACTTAATAAAAATTAACAAAAATCTAACAAACATTTTATTTCTCATTCATCACGAGCTAATACCGCACTGATGGGCACCCTCATAACACAGCAGATGGATAAAAGAAAAACTTACAAAACATAAAAATACACACCCAGTGGGAAAAAAAACAAGTAAATCCCAACCTATATATCTTTCAGTGTACAACCATACATGGCTATTTAAATTTACAGTAAAACTCTATTTGTCCAGCATCTGATGGTCCAACACTCC
>CM057848.1:44159383-44173490 GCA_030068395.1 Apalone spinifera | reverse complement strand
CCAGACCACACGGTGCAATGCTAGGCCGCACGGTTTGAAAGTCCCGAGCCATGACGTCACGCCACGCCCGGGCGTCTCCCCTTCCAGCTGTTGCGTGGCGTGTCAGCACACCTCGCATGCACTCTCTCTGCCCCACAGGGCCCGTATTGGCCGGCTCTGGGGAATTCAAGGCTCCAGGGCCAGGGGTGAGGACGTGCGGCTGGCGGGGTGGGGGCCAGGGGAGAGACCCAGCTCCAAATATTGGTGGAACAGGACCCCCAGCTCCGAATATTCCTGGAGCATGGGCACCACGAGCCCATATAATTCACCGCCTATACGTGGAGGAGGTATAATAGAACCTCAGAATTATGAACACCAGAGTTGTTTGTAACTTTGAGAGTCTACTGTAATATAAATAATTACAGAGGTGTCTAACCAGAAAGCACATAAGGCTCTTTGTGTGGGATCTCAGGGTAGATATGAAGTGTGCTCTGTTAGTATGACTAATATAATAATACTACCCAAGTTTCAGCATTGTAATGTAAATTATTTGGAAACATTTCCCTGCAGTGACCCTCAGTGTCAATAGATGGCACTATTGATATAATTTTAATAGCATATAGGACTAGCTGAATGTCTCCAATTTCACTTTGCAGCCTCATACAGTATGTTAAATTGCAGAGTATCATACTCCCAGAAAGTTAGAAGCCATACAATTTAAATAATGTTTAGCTATTATCAGTGAACTTGTGAGACATACTATAGAGCAGATGTCCACAGACTTATACAAGTTCTCATTCCTTGGAGCTATGCTATATAGAAAAACTTGACTCAATGATTATGAAGGTATTAATATATATATAAATGCTGCACCACCATTATTAATCTATGGAAACATTTAAAATGGTGGGAATAAAAGTATATGTTTCAGAGACTTCCCCCTCTTGATTTCTCTCCCCACATTTTTTTGCCATCAGCTTCTTCTCTGTTCCTCCATTTAATCTCATTACTGTTAGGTTATGTCTACACTCGCGGCTTCTTGCGCAAGTAATATGCAAATGAGCCTAAGCACTGAGCCTCATTTGCATACCTAATGAGCCACCATTTTTTTCAGAAGAGGCCCTTGCGCAAGAAGGAGCGTTTACACTGTCCCTGCTTGCGCAAGAAAAACCCTCTTGCGCAATGCCATTCTTCCTCTCAAGTAATAGGTGTAACGGCATTGCGCAAGAGGGTTTTTCCACGCTTAGCCTCATTTGCATATTACTTGCACAAGAAGCCGCGAGTGTAGACATAGCCTTAGTGTTGGGTACTCAGATAGTAGGGATGTCAGTGTGTAGTCAACTATATGATTAACTGATAAGCCCGGTCTTATTGATTTCTCTTGTTGACTACATGCACTCCCCCCACCTTTCACTGCCTCTGTATCAGAGGCAGCAGGAGAAGGGGAGCAGGAGTTGGAACCTGTGAAGAGCTGGCTTTAAGCAGGTTCCCCACAAGGACTGGATCAGCCTTTCCCACCTCTTGTGCTGTTGCCTCTGATAGAGAGTCAGCAGCACAGAGGGTGATGGAGGCAGGTTGGAGCAGCTTTCAAGCCAGGTTCCAGCATGTATCATAAGAACATAAGAATGGCCATACAGGGTCAGACCAACAGTCCATCCAGCCCAATATACTGTCTGCCAACAGTGGCCAATATCTGATGCCTAGAGGGAGGGATTACAACAGGTAATCCTCACATCATCCCTCCTCTGTCACCCGCCTCCAGAGAAACAGAGGCTAGGGACACCATTCCTACCCATACTGGCTAATAGCCATTGCTGGACCTAACCTCCATGAATCTATCTAGCTCTTTTGAACCATTAAAGTCCTAGCCTTCACCGCGTCCTCTGGCAAGGTGTTCCAGAGATTGACTGTGTGTTGAGTGAAGAAAAACTTCCTTTTGTTTGTTTGTTTTAAACCTGCTGCCTATTAATTTCATTTGGTGACCCCTAGTTCTTATATTGTGGGACTAAGTAAATAACTTTTCCTTATTCACTTTTTCCATACCAGTCATGATTCTTTAGATCTCTATCATATCTCCCCTTAGTCTCTTTTCTAATCTGAAAAGTCCAAGCCTTTTAAATCTCTCTTCATATAGGACCTGTTCCAAACCCCTAATCATTTTTGTTGCCTTTTCTGAACCTTTTCCGATGCCAATATTTTTTTGAGAGGAGGCAACCACATCTGTACGCAGTATTCAAAATGTGGACATACCATGGTTTTATAAAGGGGCAATAAGGTATTTTCTGTTTTATTCTCTATCCCTTTTTTAATGATTCCTAACATTCTATTTGCTTTTTTGACTGCCACTGCACATTGAGTGAATGTTATTGGTACCCCCTTGCTGCATCCTATAGAGACAGCGAGGGGGGAAGGCAGGAGATGGTGCTGGGCAGAGCCACCTTAAAAACTGGTTCCCCCCAGCACCAGCTCTGTGGAACTGCCTGCTCATCTCCCCCCTCCCTCCATGCTGCTGCCTCCACCAGAGGCAGCGGGCGAGAGGGGAGCAAGGAAAGCTGCTACAAAGAAGCCTCTGTCTGCGAGGTTCTGAGCTCCCCATATACAGAGGCTGCTGCTGCAAATCAGCCTCTGCCCATGGGGAGCTTGGACCCCCTGTGGACAGGGGCTATATCAGAGGCAGCAGTGAGGGGCAGCAGGGGGCTCCCCAGAAGTGGGTCCAGAAGTGTACTGGCTGCTGGCCTCACCCCCGGGGACTACTGAATAGTCATGTAACTGTTAAGAGTTCATGCAGTTACAGGACTATTCAATTACATGATAGCTAACATCCCTATCAGATACTCAAGTGACAGACAAATCCCTGTCACCTGGAGCAATTTTCCTATATTTCACATCACTGGCTCTCCATTTCATGTCATATTAAAATATTTTCCTCCCTTTCCCCACTCTCTCTCAATTGCTGACTTCTGCTATATTTATAACTATATATAGTTATAAATTCCATACCAGCAACTGCTGTACTGTGTTGTTTAGTGCTATGGTATTAAATTAAATACAAGAAGAAAGGTGAATTTCTAATAAGTAATATTCACCATTCATTTTCTGTGACAAAATAGATGTTTAGTGCTTTGTTCCCAAGAGGTGAAAGGGACAGAGAAGCACAACAAGCCCATTATCTTATTACAAGACCCATCTCAAAAAGCTATTTGCCAGTGAAAGCTATGCTATATTGCCTGACCAGTTTATAGCAGAAAAATGGTTCCATGCTGAAGAACTTATTTGCAAGCTCTGAAGAGAAGGGATTGCCTATTATTATTATTCTCTTGAAGTATTTTTGAAGAAGCATATCTTCTCCTGAAATAAATACAGTTTAATTGTTTCTGAAAAATCTGTAGATTTTGGCTTTAGATCTTTGAATCTTCAGTTGCTGCACTTGAAAGAATGACTGAAAAGTAATCTTCCCTTTTTAGCCATTGTCTTTCCGTGCATTTATGGTGTTGCTCCTAATAAAAAAATAGTTTTAGATTTAAATTTGTCTGCTTGTGTATCTAGATACTGCTTGTCCCAGATACTACCTCTTTTGGTCCATCCTTGCATACTTCCCATTCACTCTATATTGCTGATGTTAGTGGCAACATCCATTCGTAGCAAGAGTTTAGCTTGAGTTGGCCTGTCATTACTAGCCAATGAGTTTATATGGGCCACTCAGTTTATAGGTGCTAATAACTCTTCCCAGGAGAGCACCCTTTTTGAGAATAAATGTGCAGCCTATATATGAACAGATGTAGAAATTAAATACTATAGATTATAGCTAGATGGCAGATATTCAGATCCATACTTCTCCTTGTGCAGATGATGCTTCCCCATTGGCTCCTCATTCACTGTGCACTGTGCTTCCTCTATCTCTGAAGCCTAATGGCAGGCAGGAGAACCCATTTGTTGGTCAGAAGGCCCGTGGTGGCTAGACAACAGGAAAGTGGCCAGTCCATTCATAAACCTATCAAACAATACCTATTGTCCTTTAGCTTCCCAGACTGGCATGTATTTCCTGCTTGCTCTGTATTCTTAAGACTGTCTGATCAGGTGTGTCTCACCTGAGCAACCACAGATTGCACTGCCCTTTTCTGTTCTATGTTTTACTAAGAGGGCAGAAAAAAAGGGTCGGGTTTGAAGTGCTCCCATATCCAGCAATAAAGCAATATGCTTAAATGAATCAAACAGTACCACAGAATGTCTATTGGTAGTGATTCCATGCTTTAATAAGAATATAGCACTAGGGCTATATTACCAACCACCTGACCAGGATGGTGACAGAGACTGCTCATGGAGATTAGAGAGGCTATTAAAATAAACTCAGTGATAATGGGGAACTTCAGCTATCCCAATATTGACTAGGTACATGTCACCTCAGGACAGGATGAAGTTTCTTGATACTTTAAATGACTGCTTCTTGGAGTAGCTGGTCCAAAAGGTGACTGTAGTTGTACCTCCCAGTAATAGTGACTGTAAATTTAATTTAAAGTGTATAATTAAATTTAGAATCCCTATCACAGGAAAAACACCACAGCAGCCCAACGCTGTAGTATTTAATTTCAGAAAGGGGAACCAAAATGAAGAGATTAGTTAAATTAAAAGGTACAGTGCCAAAAGTGTAATCCCTGCAACTGCTTGGAAACGTTTTAAGATACTATAAAAGATGTTCAACTTAAATGTGTACCCCAAATTTAAAAAAAAAACCATAAAGAGAAGCAAAAAAGTGCCACAGTGGCTAAACAGCGAAGTAAAAGAAGCAGTGACAGGCAAAAAGACATGGTTTAGAAAGTGGAGGTTAAATCCTAGGGTGTGTCTAGAGTACATGGCTCCGTCGACGGAGCCATGTACATGAGTTTACTCAGCAAAGGGAAATGAAGCGGCGATTTAAATAATCACCGCTTAATTTACATCAAAATGGCTGCCGCGCTGTGCCGATCATCTGTTTGTCGGCACAGCGCAGCAGTCTAGACAGGGATCTGCTGACCCCAGAACCCTTCGTTGGCAGATCCTCACGAGGCTTACAGGTGTCTAGACTGCCACGCTGTGCCAACAAACAGCTGATCAGCAGAGCACGGTGGCCATTTTGATGTAAATGAAGCGGCGATTATTTAAATCGTCGCTTCATTTCCCTTTGCCGAGTAAACTCATCTACATGGCTCCGTCGACAGAGCCATGTAATCTAGACACACTCCTAGTGAGTTATCTAAAAAAGGAGCATAAATTCTGGCCAATAAAGTGTAGAAATATAATTAGTAAATCCAGAAAAGAATTTGAAGAACACCTAGCCAAAGACTCAAAGCAATAGCAATTTTTTAATTTACATCAGAAAAAGGAAGCCTGTTAAACAGCCAGTGGGGCCACTGGATGACTGAGATGCTTAAAGGAGCACACAAGGACAATAAGGCCATTGCAGACAAACTAAATTAATTCTTAGCATCCATCTTCATGACTGAGGATGTGAGGCAGAATCCCAAACCTGGGTCTTTCTTTTTAAGTGACAAAGCTGAGAAACTGTCCCAGATTGAGGTGTCAGTAGAGGAGATTTGGGGACAAATTAATAAATTAAAAATAAGACACTAGGACCAGATGTCATTCACCCAAGGAACTCAAATGTGAAATTGAAGAACTACTGACTGTCATCTGTAACCTATCATTTAATCAGCAGCTGTACCAAATCTCTGCAAGATAGCTTATGTGATGCCAATTTTTTAAAAGGGCTTTAGAGGTGATCCTAGCAATTCCAGGCTGGTAAGCCTCATTTCAGTACTGAGCAAATTGGTTGAAACTATAGTGATGAATATAATTTGTTGAGAAAAAATTAACATGCTTTTTTGTAAAGGAAAATCATGGGGAAACAATTTACTAGAATTCTTTGAGGGGGTCATCAGGTATGTGGACAATGGGGGTCCAGTGTATTAGTAAGATAGAGTGTACTTAGATTTTCAGAAAACCTTTAATGAGTTCCCCCACCAAAGGCTCTTAAGCAAAGTAAGCTGCCATGAGATAAGTGGGAAGGTCTTATAATGGATTCTTAACTGATTAAAAGACAGGAAACAAAAGGTGGGTACAAATTGGCCTGTTCTGGGACCAGTCCTAGTTAACATATTGATAAATGAGCTGACTTAGAACTGTAGAGTCAGGGTATGTGTTGGGGGAGGGGGAATCAGAGCTTCTTACCCTCACAGTACCAGGATTCTGGGTTGGGGACTCAGGGCTTTGGCCCCAGAGTGATTCAGGGCTCCCACAGCTCTTCTCCTGGCTCCAGCGAGGTAGGGGGCTTGGTGCTTTAGCTATGGAAGGAGAGCTGAGGCTGAAACTCCCTCATAATTAAAGCTTTGAAGCCAGCAGCTCTCCTCCCCCAGTCTAAAGCTCTGAGTCCCTAAGGGCAGCACAGTATTTGCAGATTTATTTATTTAGTTAGTTAGTTAGGTTTATTGTCATGACAGAGTAACACGCTATCATGGTAGAGTGTATCTTTGCAAGCAGAAAATAGAAATATAACTTTCTAAAATATGCACAAGTGAAGGCATATGAGTGTCACATTTCAATAAGTGGGTGCAGGGGAGGAGTATCCCAAATCATTTTTGTTTGCCAGTGGGTGGATCTAAGGGTGAACAGCTGAATTAATTCCAGTGAGATGCCTGAGTGCTGCCAAGTTAAATCCTGGGCTGCATAGGTGACTAATGGAGAGCAGAAATTCAGAAACAAGTGCTAATGCAAAGACATGAGTTTTATTTCTGCTGGGTGGAGAGGTTTCTCCTTTGCAAGGTATAAGAAAAGAAATCAGAGCATTAGTTTGTGTTTAGAAAGGTTAGCTCTGTTATGGCAACAGTTCTGTTCAGAGCTGTACACTGTTATCACAGTAACAGTAGAGTTCTAGGGCTAACAAAACTACTGATATACGGGAAAGGTTCGCGTAAGGACCAGAAACATTTTCAGCTAGGGTGCAGTGTTAGACTCTTATACAAATAACATGCAGCTTAACTCCCAGAACCTGCCAGCGAACAGGTGACAAGCTAGACCTTTAAAAACAATTTATAAATTACTTTTGTTTTACACTGATCTGGAGTTAGAAACCTCTCATTTTAAGTTCTCTTTACATAACACAAAGGGATCCATTTATTTTCATTTACATATCTCTTGCTCAGAAAATTCTATTGTTGTTTCTCACTTGAGGGGGCAACTATGACTAAGTGACTGAATAAAATCCCATATATTTGCCAAATCAGCATTCCTTCTCATTTACCACCTTTTAAGGCAATGCTATTCTTGGAATTTGCACTTGTAAGAATCCCACCATTGGAATCAGAGGATAAGAATAAAGGTGGAGAAGAACACTGTTAATACTAATCAGAAGTGTATTTTATTTAGACTAGTAAGAGACAATACAATGAGCTTCAAGAGAAACCCTCCTTTCGCATCTCTTAGGATAAAATAGTTCTGTAGCATTTCCCAAACTACACTTTTATATCACTCTCCCCACTGTGGCACTGATGTCTAAAGTCAAAAGAGGTACTGATTTACACTTTCTAGGAATCTGACCCCTCATCTGTGCTGATCACCTTTGTTAATTATTGACTTGGCTAAAAGTTATAGCCCTGTCCCCTGCCATAATTAAATAAAATACTGTTAGCAATCAACAGCTAAGTCTCCTATTTAGTAATGCTTACTTTACATTATAATGTACAGGGATTTCAACTCAGCAAGACCTGAGATCTTGCAAGCTAAACAGAGCCAAAGCGATTCAGTACATGTGTCAGAAACCTCTGAGGAAGTACAGGCTGCCCCCGACTTGCAACATGATCAGCTCCGGGGATAACGTTGCAAGTCGGGGGTATCGTAACTTGAGCCCGCATTTACGACAGGCACTGAATGCTGTCATAAATGCAGGGCCGAGGACATAAGTCGGGGGATTTCAGTCCCTTCCGCACTTATGAAAAAGGTTGTAAGTGTAGGGGGTCGTAAATCAGGCTGTTGTAAACTGGGGGCCTCCTGTACAGTGGAAAGTTACATTGGTGATTAAGGGTATGTCTACACTACCAAGTTTTGTTAAAGAAACTAATGTCAACATGCAGAAATTGACAATGACAGTCACTAATGTGTGTTCAGACTTGCCTCCTCTGATAGATTGTGTGGTATGTATCCCACTGTGACTAGCGAAACCATCTGTTGCTAGGTGTTATGGGACCATGGAACAGAGCATGTGGCATCTTGGGGGCAATGCAAAATGTCCCATCAGGCACTGCTTTGGTCTGGGGCATCTGGCATCCTTTTGTGACTTTTTTTCCAACTTCCATTATTTACTATGTACTCTGGCATCTGCAGTAAGAAGGAATGGATCCCACACTTCTCTTGTACACTCTGTTAACTGTGGTGAGGACGTCATGCATGGCAGAGGAGCTCATCTTGAAATTACTGACAGAAGAGGAAGAGTCAGAGGAGCCTGACTGTGTGTGTGATACAGACAGCAGGAACCTGTCATTGCATTTGGCAGTTAATCTACGTCTACACTGCAGTGCTATTTCGGGATACCTCTGGTATCCCGAAATAGCTATTCCACGTTTTTACAGTGCACCAGTTATTTCAAAATATAACAGGCTCACTATTCCAACTTTCCTGTAAACCTCATTCCATGAGGAGAAAGGGACGTTTTGGAATAGCGATTTATTTTAAAGTAAGTGTTGTGTAGACAGTACCAACATTTCAAAATAGGCTATTTTGAAATTGACTCGAAATAAACTACGCAATTTGCATAACTCAAATTATGTAGTTTATTTTGAGCTACAGGTACAGTGTATATGCACCTTTAGAGAGCAGATGTACAGGGTAGAGCAGCATTTTTGGGCTAGGGAAATCAGCACTGATTGGTGGGATCAAATTGTCATGCTGGTGTGGGATGAAGACCAGTGGCTACAGAACTTGTTAGGATGCATAAAGCAACCTCCCTGGAGCTCTATGTTGAGCTGGCCACTGACCTGCGACACAAGAACACCAGAATGAGAGCTGCCCTCTCAGTAGAGAAGCATGTGGCAATTGCTGCATGGAAGCTAGTGACTCCCGATTCCAAACTGACCGCCTGGTATCAGTGGAAAAACTTGAAAAACAACAGAGTCTAGCAGCACCTTGAAGACTAACAAAACATGTAGAAGGTATCATGAGCTTTTGGGGGTACAACCCACGTCTTCAGATGAATGGAGTATTAAAAGTCCAGTTCCAAAATAAATAGGGGATATGGCGTGGGGTGGGGTGCGGTGGGGAGGAAAGGAAAAACTAGTGAATTAGAGTGTTCATGTTACAAGAAGCTGATAGAGAAGGTGCAAATTGTTCTTAAGTACCTATTGTTGGTTGGTTAAGTCATTAGGATGTGGAAGGTAGTGTGCTAGCCAAGTAATGTCTTTATTCATACCTTTGTGATGGCTTCCAAACTTGTAAATGAAGTTAAGTTCCAAGGTGGGATGGTCTACCTTTGGAGCTGCAGGCCTGAAGGGGAATCAACAGTTTGCCATGGAGGACCATGGCTCTGAGAAATGTGCATGACGTAGTGGCTGGCTTTGCAGACATGGGATTTCCCAACTGTAGAAGGGCAATAGATGGCAAATATATTCCGATTTTAGCACCAGCCCACCTTGCCACCGAGTACATCAACAGGAAGGGATCCTTCTTGGTGGTGCTTCAGGCGCCTTGTGGATCACCGTGGGCATTTCATAGGCATCAACACAGGGTGGTCTAGAAAGGCGCATGATGTACACATCTTTAGGAACACTGACCTGTACAAAAAGCTGCAAGTTAGGACTTTCTTTCCAGACCACAAGATTATAGTGGGGGATGTGGAAACGCCCATTATGATCCTGAGCAATCCAGCTTACTCCTTGCAAGCTTGGCTGATGAAAAATACACAGGGAACCTGGACAACAGTAAGGGACATTTTTTAACAACTAGCTGAGTAGGTGCCACAAGATGCTCGAGTGCTTTTGGGAGATTAGAGACATCTCCATCTTGCTTCCAAGGCAGGCTAGACTGCACTAAGGACATTATTACCATTGTTATCACCATATTTTGCACTTTATATATTTGTGTGAATCTAAGGGGGAATTGTTTGCTCAGGTGTGTAGTACTGAGATACAGCACTTGAATTTGAGCAGCCAAACACTAGAATTGCCAGAGGAGCTCAAAGAGCTGCTGTTACCATCAGGGAGGCTTTGAGGGTGCATGTTGAAAATGAGGGGCACTGAAATAAATCTTTGTTACAGTTGCTTTCCAGATCCACCCTCACATCCAATGCAATATAGAGCCAGAAATATACCTTTAAAACCTGCATCTGGAATCTCAGTGACTGCTTCATGAAATTGGTGAACAGTAAATAAAAGCATTGTACCGTTATAAAAGTGTGTGTTTATTCATCAGAAAATAGTGCAATTAAATGCCATAAAGCACCCCTAAGAGCTGGTAAGGAAATTGCTAGCAAAGGGTTACAGCTCACAAATTGTATGGGGGGGACCCTGTTGGCTCACTCTGTTACTTGACTAAACATTTGATCTTTGTTCCTCCATGACCCTGATCATGTATTCTGTGGTCTTCCTGGTATAGGCCTGGTTGTCCTTGCATTTTCATAGCTCCCTTTCCAAGCATTGTTCCTAATGTCTGCACTCACTTGCTGACTGATTTAACACTTCACAATCCATATCTTCCCTGTTTCTTTTAGGGCACATTCTTATCTGTTGCAACCTCAGCAATACAGCCCATGGCAAGGCTGTCATGGTCTTAGCAGTTCAGCACATTGCACAAAAAGGAGTCTGTTAATATCAAGTCCTGCGCTGAGACATTTCACTTACAAGCCCCTTTTTGAACATTTCTACTCACTTTCCCGCTGACCCTTCCAAGGGATGGATGGTGGCAAACACGATATTCATGGTGAATGAGAGGATAGGGGTGGCTGACGGCAGTGCATATGAACAAAAGAAATTCCAGTCAGAGTTAGAAAATTCCTAATGCAGAAACAGCTCTTGCAAAGCCACACTTCTCCACAGGTGGATATCACCCTAGCAGGCATTCCCCTGCTTAAGGTAAACAAGGAAACCAGGGCACAGCTTCTCCAAGCTTGTGGTTTTTATCCTGCTTCGTATGCAAGCCACCTAGATTTCACTTTGGTTCCTGCACAAGTGATTGCTGAATGGTATGGGATAGTGTCTTACAATGGAGGAGAGCTGCACTGCCATGGAACTTATGGCAGAAAATTGACAAGTAACTCAGGAAAAGTTTTAATAGCCTCTCTCTGCAAGATTCCATTCAGATCACTGTGAGTCTCAACATCCTGCTCGGCAATATCGATTAGATACATGGGACTGTGTGCAGCTCACAGAAACAGACAGATTCCCATTCTTCCATGCCCTCAGTCCTGCGTTCCACAAGCCACAGCTACTTACCTTTCACCTCATTCCCTACTTCATAGTCCCTGGAAGGTGGTTGCTCAGACTGGCTATGTCTGTCAGCAGAAAAGAACAGTTCCTGGCTGCCAGAAACACACGGTAACTCTAGTGGGTGTCCCTGGTTCTCTTCTGCCCCAGCCTCTTCATCTATTATTTCATCCTCTGGCTTAGGTCCTCCATGTACTGCCCCTGTGCTCTCCAAAGTATCCATAGGACTTTTGGCACGGGGGAGGAGGGTTCACGGTCAAGATAGCATCCAACTTCTTATAGAAATGCCAGGTCTTTGGTGAAGCAGTGGTGCATAAATTCATTTCACAGGCCTTATGATATGTTTGAGTTCTTTAATCTTCACTCTGTACTGCTGTGTGTCCCGCTCATACCCCTTTTCACACAAGGATAGAGAAATGTGCCCATATGTGTCCCAGTTCCTATGGGTCACTCTCAGCTGGGACTGAACAGACTCCTCTACCAATACACTGATCAGATCTAACAGCTCTGCAGCGGTCCAAGTGGGGGAAGCATTTGGTGTGATGGCGAGGCATGGGTACTAAGGAAGATGCCATGAGACCACTGCATGCCGAGCCATCCCGTGGATGGGAGGGGTCCAGGAGCTCAGCTGCAGCGGGCACCAGGATTTGAATGGTTGGCGCTGTGTGGTGTACTCATCCCCTGCATCAAATGCCTCAGCAACCATGTGGATGAAACCAGACAATTACTATCCTCTCCAATGAACTCACACAAAAAGCATGCCAACAGGAAATGGCTTTTAAACTTTGCAGAGCTTGCAAAGGGCAGGGACAGGGAGGGTCACCTGACTGCAGAGCAGCAGAGTTCAAACCAATGACCAGAGCGATTGATTGGGAATTGTGGGCTAATTCCTGGAGGCCAGAATCAGCAATAAAATGTCTCAAGGTGTCTACCATATATGTTTGTGGACAGTAAAGGGAAGGGAAAAGAAAAAAGTCCCTCATGGAGCTGGAAGTTTTTTGTCAATGAAACTTACCATTTTTCCCAACAAAAGTTGCATTGCAGTGTGAATGCTCGTGCAGTTTTGTCACCAAGAGGCAGTTTTCCTTTACAAAACTTGCCAGTATAGACAAAGCCTTAGTAAGTGATATGCTTTCCTCTGGATCTATACTAATCTAATGTTGCTGGAGACAATTTCAGTTTAGACATAAAATGGCCTGTTTGCAATTATTAAAATCCTATGGCATTTTTATATGCCTTGGGCCACTGCCCTCAGTACAGCTCCAATTTCAATGTGAGCAATTAGAGTATATCTATCAAAATGCCCCTTGAAGTTTCACTTTTGTATAAAGCTCTTTTATGTTTTCTATTTTAAACTGTTCTGCTGTTAAACATTTGGGCTACGTCTAGACTGGCATGATTTTCCACAAATGCTTTTAATGGAAAAGTTTTTCCATTAAAAGTATTTGCGGAAAAGAGTGTCTAGACTGGCACGGAGTTATCGTTATAACGATGCGCTTTTGTGCAAAAGCAGAAGCCCGGAACCATTTTGAAGAGGGCAAAAGGGCACCAGCCCTTTCCGGGGGCGGGGGCTGGAGCTCCTTTCAGACACGTGCTTAAAGGGGTCTCACCGGACAGCCGTTTGTCTCCTGCTCCATGCTTTAGGACCTCTTGCAGTGACTGAGAGCCCTAGCAGTTTTGGTGGTTGCCCTCTGCCTTTTGGACACCACCCTTTTGCCACCTAGTGCTTTTTCCTGTTTTTTTTTTCTTTTGTCTGCCATGGAGCCAGGGGTGGCCATGTGCCTGCTCTGGTCACTGCCGGCCATTTTGGAGTGCCTGCAGCCAGGAGGCGCAGCTCGCTTTGGACTCCCTCACCGAGGAGGGCATGGTGTCCCTGTGGCATCCCCACCCCAGGGTGCAGAGGCGAGTGTGGAGACTGGACACCAGCACCGACTGGTGGGACCGGCTGGTCCTAGGGCACTGGGACGACCAGCAATGGCTCTGGAACTTCTGCATGCGAAAGCTGATGTTCCTGGAGCTGTGTGCCTGGCTCACCCCTGCGCTCCAGAGAGCCACCACCCGGCTGCAGGCACCCATCCCCATTGAGAAGAGGGTCGCCATTGCACTTTGGAAGCTGGCCATCCCGGACAGCTACCGATCGGTGGCACACCAGTTCGGGGTGGGCAGATCCACCGTCGGTGTCATCGTCATGGAGGTAAGTCCCGGGGCAGTGGGGAGTGGGGTGGGAGGAGGGTGCTGCACTCCATGCCCAGGAGCAGCCAAGTCTCCAGGCTGGGTCACCCAGGGGTTTGGGCCGTCCCTCCCTTGCACAGGCCTGCTGGTGGGGGCGGGGGGGCCATGGGGCGAGGGGGCTGTGGTGTGTGTGTGTGCATGTGCGTGAGGACAGAGGGAACCACGGGGAGGGGGGCCAAGGGAGCGCACACTCACCCCTGCCTTATGTGATATGTTCCCGTGTTTCTCTGCACCCTTCTGCAGGTCATCCACACCATCAACGATGTCCTGCTCCCGAGAGTGATCCGCCTGCGCGACATGGACGCTACGCTGGCCGGCTTCGCTGCCCTCGGGTTCCCCAACTGCGGGGGAGCCCTGGATGCAACCCACATCCCCATCTGGGCCCTGGAGCATCAAGCAGGCCATTTCAGAAACAGGAAGGGGTACTGCTCAATTGTTCTCCAGGCCCTCGTGGA
>CM057848.1:44130975-44141672 GCA_030068395.1 Apalone spinifera | reverse complement strand
GTGTTACACCGCGCCGCCCGCAGACACCCTCCCCCCGCACACGCTGCGCCGCGTTCCCTCGCGGAGCCCGGGGAAAGCTGGCTCGGGGACTGCAGCGTGTTGTCGCAGACTCCAGCAGAGCCTTCCCTGTGGCAGCGATTTGCAGGTGAAGCCAAGGCTCAGCACGGGGCTGTGCAAACACGAACTAACCCTCAGAGCGCGCTGGCAGCGGAGCAGGCGCCGCCGTAGCCGAGCTGAAGAGGGGTTGCTGCGGTTCTCCCCCCGCGGTGCTGTTGGAGCTCAGGCCTCATCGTTAGCTGGAAGTTCTGCGCAGAGCAGGTTGGACGCCTTTGATGAAAACGGAAATTTACTTTGAAGGGTTTTTTCATTCTTTTGTTCAATTGGGTTCCCCCTACCGCGCTGGGCAGTTGCGAGTAACCCCTGTGCAGTGACTGGAAAGTCCTAGCTGCTGCCCTTGAGTCTGTTACTAGTTAAAGCTAAAAGGAGTGTTGCACACTTGGATTTTTAATTCCTAACACCACTTAAGCCAAGATTTGCCTAATAGTAGGGAAATAGCAGGAGTTTGGACGAATAAGATGACAACACGCGGAAGTGTACACGGTCTAGCCTCTTGGATCCCACTCTGATACTGGTTTTCCATCAGGTATCTGGAAACAAACTGTGCTTGAGGGTGGGAGCTAGCAGGCACTTGCTGTCTAGACCAGGGCTACTCAACATGCAGCCCATTTATTTGCGGACTGCGGTGCAGTTTGGGTTTATGCAGGACTCAATACCTGGTCCATGGGTGGGATACTTTGAATATGGCCTCCACTGGGAATACGCTCCACAAGGGCAAGGCATTTCCCAGGTGGGGTGAGTATCGAAAGATGCAAGCAGACAGGCTGGTTGGAACAGACAGGTACAGGGTGTTGACATTTCAAGCCCCCAGAGAGGAGGTGCCGGAGCACCCTGGCATTGTGGGAAGTTCTGGCTGCTTAGCCTTGTGGGCAGAGCCTGAGAGGTACTGACTGGCTCACACTGGCCACGTTTGGGTCTGTGCTGTGGCTTAATCTTTGTATTCATGCCCATCAGTGTAAAAGAAGCTATTTGCAGATATATGCAACCACACTTAAGTTGTGCTGGGAGTATCACTGTGGGCCCTGGGGCTTCCAAAGTTGAGTAGCCCTGATCTAGACATTTCCCCAAGAAATCTGTGCAGCACTGCCACTGATGAAATTAATTTGATGTTTGTTTTGTAGTGTATGTCTTGTAGAAGGACCATGTGTCTTTAGTTAATGTTTGTAGTTATCAGAGCTGCAGAAAAGCAAGATCTGTGTGTAATATGTATATTGAAGAGTTTTTTTACATGATGTACACTGCTACCATCACCCAGTTCTTATTTTTCAGAATAAAATGGAATTCCCCACTACCCTTCCTGAATTTCTCTTTTAGAGTGTATTGGTCTCTTTGTAAGACAAATACTTGCAAGTAATGTAAATGGATAAAAAATTGTAACATAGCAACTAGGTAGTTAAAGGTGTTTATTTAAACAATAAAAAAATAGAAAATACATATTTAAGAAACTTAGAAACCAGCATCAGATAAAGGGGCAACGTTTATCCCCATAGTTAATAGCCAGTATAGAAAAGCAAAACACTCTTCAGTATGAATGATGCTTGGCGAGTCAGAACTGTACTAACCATTTTTTACTCTAGAATTCTTTATTAATGATTGTGTGCCTAGTAAAATGCACCAATCCTGTAAATCCCTGCTCACATGAATAGTCTATACCGGGGTGGCCAACCAGTTAGAGACAAAGAGCCAAAATAGCTGTGGATAGAGTGCAAAGAGCCATGTATTATATATTTATTTTTATCTATCTATCTATAGATAGCTATAGTACACAAAATGTAGTGATTAAAAACATTACAGCACATTTTGGACAAAAACCAATAAAGTCTCTAGTCACTTAAAATTCATTCCATAGATCTTAAAGTTCACTCCATAGATCTTCAGAGAACTTGGCAAGGAACAAACATCAAATTAAACAAACAAAACCAAACCTTTAAAAGTACAGTAATATTCTCACACTAAAAAAAAAAATCTCCCCCATGTATTTTAAATTTAACACTACTGCCTTATTATGTCCTGTGAGTTTTTTAAAATTAAAGTCAACTGAGAAGTAAATTAGCACAATTTGAAGTGCCTGTTTCACTCCAGCTTGTTGATCTCTGGAACAGTTTCCTTTTTTTTTTTGTTATACTTATGAAGATTATGGGGTTTTTTTTAATGTTCTAAAAAAAAAATCAGGTCTGTCTCAGATTGCAAATATGAGAGGTTCAAAAAACAATAAGGGAGAGACTCATATCAGAATAATTCCTTCAACTTGGCAAATAGCCTTTGAATTTTCTTTAAGAAACACAGTGTAAACCAGGTACATGCTGATTTTTTTTTATTTTTTTTTTGCGCCCTGGAATTTAAATATGACGTGTGTTGGCTGCCTTATTCTTCATCCATGAAGACTTTGAATTTAAGGTGCTTCCGCCCTTCTGCTCTAACCCAATATCCCACCTCTCCCCCAGAGCCAGGCACCTTCAGTCCCCTGCTCTCCCCCAATTCTCCCCCTCCCCCAGATCCAGGCATCTCCAGACTCCCCCTCCCCATGCTCTAACCTAACCCTCCTCCCTTCCCCCAGAGCCAGGCACTGCCAGCCCTGCCCCCAGCTCTAACCCAATGTCTGGGTCCAAGAGCAGCAGCCGCCGCCGCCGCCGCCATGTGCTTCTCCCTCCAGGCGCTGGGGTGCATGTGCAGAGTGGCCGACCATGAGCAGGCGCTGGGGTGCATGTGCAGAACTAGCAAGAGCCACATCTTTTTAAGTAAAGAGCTGCATGCAGCTCGAGAGCCACAGGTTGCCCCCTCTCCTCTGTCTGTACTCAAGTGGAGAAGCCCACTGATTTCAATGTGACTAGTTGCACATGGGCCATATATGGATGAATTGTGCTTTTGACTTATCATTCAGCCATGCAGCAGAATAAGGTTCTCCATCCTGCATGACAGATTGAGATCTTCCTGGACCTTGGCTCCTGGTCAGGTATGCAGCATGGTCCCTTCATAATGGAGCTGGCATGAGTTGGGAACTAAGCTGTATCCATTACAGGCCTACAATAGATTACAATAGAACATCAAAGATATAGACACTTAAGGAACTGATGTTGTTCATGACTCTGAGGTGATGAACAACAAGATGTTACGGATATTCTTTCAAAAGTTTACAGCTGAAGAGTGACATAATAGAGCTTTGAAACTGGAAGTAAAGTGCTTTGAGTCATCTTAAGTTAAATGAAACAATCACAGTGAATTTAAATGAAACAATGGAAGTTTCCTTGTCTTGTCAAATATTCTTTACATTTTCCTTTTTTTTTAGTTTTTACATTTAACACAATACTGTACCATATTTACTTTGTTTTTGGTCTCTGCTGCTGCCTGATTGCGTACTTCTAGTTCCAAATGAGGTGTGCGGTTGACCAGTCAGTTTGTAATTTTGAGGTTCTACTGCACGTCTTCACAGGAGCAGTTTCTGAGGGTAGGTTTTCACTACAGGGTTAAGTTGACATAAGTTACACTATTCCAGCTATGTGAATTATGCAGCTGGAATCATTGTAGCTTAGGTTGACTTACTGTGGCGTCTATACTTCGTTGGGTCGATGGGGGAAACTCTCCCTTTGACTTACCTTATGCTTCTTGTTCTGGTGAATTATTGAAGTAGATGACAGAGTGATCTGCAGTTGATTTAGCTGCAGTGTGGATCAATTGCCACAGTGTGGACATAGATGGCAAGTTAGATGGGCCCGTGCTATCCAGGCACCAGGAATATTCCTGGCTAAGGGCTGGATTCCACCAAAGTTTGAGGCTGGGTCTCTCCCAATCCTGCCTCCCACCCGTGTGCTCCTTCCCCCAGTGCATGTCCCAGCCCCATAGCGATTTAAAATGGCCCCATTCCTCCATGACCACCAGCAGCATAGCATGACTAGAGCTGTTTTCTGCCCACTTGCACCATGTGGCTGCCTGCAACCCAGAGTATGTGTGTCTCCCTGTGCTGCTCCCAGTTTCTCCCAGGAGCACATGGACACCCTCTCCTCTGCTGCACTACTGGTGGGAGAGTCCCCAGGCCATTTTAAATCACCAGGTTCAGCATATAGGACCAGGAAATGCATAGAGAGGGGGAAGCATACAGAGACCTCTGCCCCCAGGAGCTGCTGCCAAAGGGGAATGCCCCCAGTAAGTGTGGTATCCAACACACTGTTGCACAACCCATTCTTTCCCAATGCCTACATCCTTTCCCCCATGCCCTCTTCCTCCCTCAAACTGCCTCCCAGAGCCTGCACCCCTCACCCCTTCCTGCACCCCAGATCCGTTCTCACACCCAATTCCCTCACAGAGCCCGCACCACATAGTCTCTCCTGCATCCAGATGCCCTCAGAGAGCCTGCACCCCAATCCCCAGGCCCACCCCAGAGCCTGTACCCAGCCCAAACTCCATCCCATGCATCCAAGTTCCCTCCCTCCCTGAGCCTTCATCTCTACCTGCATCCCAAACCCATCTCAGCCCAGCATCTGCACCTAAACTACCTCCCAGAGCCATAGGCAGGTGTGAGGGAGGAGGGAAGGCTGTGGGCTTTGAGCATTCTGGACACTACAAAAATTTCTACAAACCTGCTGCTCATTAGCATCCATCACCTGTTAAGCCCTAAGGCTCCTCCTGGGCAGGTGCAGCTACACACTGCCCTTTATTTAAGGCTGAGAAATGCAGAATCTAGCCCTGAGTAATTAAGAGTTTTGTAGGATTAGGTCCCACTGTATTCTAGCAGTTAATGAGTCCAGGAATTTTTACCGCTTTCTTGTATATTTCGTCTGATTGTAGTGCTATATTAAAAAAAAAGTGCAGTTTGCAGTTCTATGCCACCTCGTATTTAAATGTCTGAAAGCTCTTTATTAATATTAATTAAACCACACATCTCTGCATATTAGGTACTATCCCCAGAGAGGTTGGGTGACTTGCCGCAGGTCTTAGAGGAAGTCTGTATCCGCACTAAGAATAGCTCCAGACTCCCAATTCTGTGTTTTGAACACAAGAACATTCTTCTTTGTTAGTAACTGTGGAGTGTGTAGAATCATAGAACACTAGAACTGGAAGGGACCTCAAGAGGTCAAGTCCAGTCCCCTGCCCTCACGGTAGGACCCGTAGCTCAAGTCCTTTTCTCAGAATTAAATCTCCAAAGCCCAAGGCAAAACAAAACCTTCCCTCACCACACTGTTCTGTAGCAGTTTCATCCTGGCACTGGATCTTCCCAGTCTAGAATTCCCGTGGACTTGACTGTGATGTTGACAGTTTTATATACATATGCACATTTCTGTACACATTGTTTTAAGTATAATAGTAACCTGCTTTATCATATTTTCAATGTATATATTCTCCAATTTCAGGTGAAGTGAACATGAGGTGGCTTTAGTAACAAAACTGGATCCACTCAAGACAGCGGGAGTTGCTGAAAATGAACTTGTGGTACAGTAATAATCTAGCATGTACAGAATGACCCTTATGAGACCAAAATGGAAATAAGGGAATCAAAGGGACCTTTAGAAAACTTCCACTGGATCAGGGAAAATTGCCAGTCTCTTCTGAATAAATGGACCATAACATTAAGCTGCTTTCACAGTCACTTCATTTGGATCATCCAGTGTGTGTTCTCATTGCACATGCAACATTATTAACCTTTTTCTCATAAAAGGGGCAAGGTGTAACAAACCCTGCAACAGCTTAAAAAGTGCAAGGCTCTTAAATGGAAAATTCACAAAAACTGAAAAAACCAATCCTTTATGATTTAGTTTAGCCAAATAGCACTTCTTTTTGTTTGAAATCTTTTATTCTTCTTGCATAAGACACTTTTAGTGCTTGACTCTGCACAGATCTGCATGTAGAAGAATAAAGGTAAAAAGTGATGAAAATAAGGAATTTGGAGATCTTGATCCAAAATTAACGAGCCTTGCTGGAAGTCACTAAGTTAGTTCTGCCTAATGCCACAAGTGAGGCCAAAGCATGTATGTAACTAAACACCTACTTTCCATGATGGGGAATCATACCTAAGTCTCTGTTTCTTAGACACACTCCAGGAGACTTGAGACTTAGTATTGTATGAATCAGTGTGCTAAAGCTTACTTAACCTCACACATAAGACTCTCATTTGCACAAGAGTTCAGCAGCCTTGTGCTCCTTGCTGCAAAGACACACATATGTAATGTAGAGTAGATTCCACAATAATCTTGCTATTTTCTGTCAGTATTTTCCAGTGAAGCAATTAGGGATGTAATAGTATAGTTGATTTATGCTTATTGATTAGCTTATAGGTTAATGCCGTAGACTACACACATTTCTCCCCCCACCTACCTTGCCAGTAATTTTTTTTTTAGCAGTCTGGCTAGAAGCCCGGGTCAGTCCCAGCTTGTGCCATGGTGGTCCTAGACCTACCTCCACTGCGGCTCTACATTTAAAGTGTATTAGGAGCCAGGCAGGCAGGCAGCCTGGCTCAGCTCTGGCTCACACTGGCTCCACTCTGAGAGCCCCCTGCTATCCTGCGCTGCTGCATCTCTATCAGAGGCAGCAGCGTGGGGTAACAGGCTGCCAGTCTGTGAGGGAAGCTGGTTTTTTAAACTGGATTCCCTCGCAGACCAGCTCCCACCTGGCACCCCGTGCTGCTGCTTCTGATAGAGAAGCAACAGCGCAGGGTGGCAGGGGGGAGCTCCCTGGAAGTGGGGCCAGAATGCACTGGCTACCAGTCCCACCTCCAGAGACTATAGAATAGTTGACTAACCGATAAAGAATTAATGAGGTTAATCAACTATTCAATTAAGTGATATTTAACCAATATTTAATAAACTTTTGGTACCTAATGTAAAACTTTAGAGCTGACAAGTCCACTCAGTCCTACTTCTTGTTCAAGCAAATTGCTCAGACAACCAAGTTTGTTTACATTTGCAGGAGATAATGCTGCTTGCTTCTTATTTATAATTTCACCTGAAAGTGAGAATAGTTTTTTTTATGGCACTGTAACTGGTATTGCAAGATATTTATGTGCTAGATGCTCTAAAGAGTCCTGTGTTCTTTCAGATTTCAACCACCATTCCAGAGAACACGCATTCATGCTAATGGTGGGTTCCGCTCAATAGTGATCTAGACTAATGCATGTTCATTAGCAGGGCTCACCAAGCGGCGGCGAGCCCTGCTCACCAGCTGTGTGGCTCTGCGCCGGCTCTTCCAGATTACATTATTTGTCGAGCCCTGTTCTTTAGCATCTGAGTCAGATGCCACCAGCAGAAAGTTGATTTTCTTTTTTGATGGTTATGGTTCTGTAGTTTCCACGTTGAGGTGTTGCTCTTTTAAGACTTTTGAAAGCATGCTCCACATCTCATCGCTGTCAGATTTTGGAAGGCACTTCAGGTTCTAAAACCTCTGAGTGAGTACTAGATCTTTAGAAATCTCACAATGGTGCCTTCTTTGTGTTTTGTTAGATCCACAAAGAAAATGTTCTTAAACAACATGTGCTGGGTCATTATCTGAGACTGCTATAACATGAAATATATGGCAAATGCCATATATATGTGGGTAAAACAGAGCCAGATACATACAATTCTCCCCCAAAGAGTTCAGTCACAAATTTAATTAACACGTTTAACTAATATCAAGGGGGGAAAGCAATTTAATAATCTTACCTGCAGAACTGGGGTCCAGCCTCCCCCAGCCAGTCCTTCATTAATGTAGTGTGTACTGCCTGGGCTGTGCCATTTGGTGGTAGGGGGGATTAACGGGAGGCCTGGCGCTGGCAGCAGAAGTCAGGCCTGCACCTGCACTTACCAGCAGCAATGGCAGAAGAATGTGGAGTGACCTTGTATCAGCGTGCTCTGCCGGTTCCCAGCTGCGTCACTCTGCTTCCCATTGCCAATGAGTGCGGGTGCAGTTCCAGCTCTTCCCTCAGACTCCCTTCCCCGAGCAATGTGGCAAGGAACAGTCAGAGTAGAGCAGGCTGGGTCTGGGTTGCTCCACTTCTTGCTGCTGTTGGTAAGTGTGGGGGAGGGCCTGACCCTTGCTGCCGGTGCGAGGCCCCCCACTAGTACCTTGGGTTGCCCTGGGCCCTATGGGATGGTTGCCCTGAAGCGTCCTATGAATGGGAAAGCTCTGACAGGCTAGTACCAACAGCAACATCTTACCAGCCTACGTTCACCTTTCCTCATTAGCATGGAAGCATGTCCTCCGAAATGACAGCCATGTCATAAAGGAGTGTATGAATGTTTAGCATATCTAGCATGTAATACCTGGCAATGCCAGCTCCAATTTGGGGTGAATTGAAAAATATGATTTCATTTTTACACTGCAAATATTTGTAATTAAAGTGGGCACTATACATACACTTTGTATTCTGTGTTGTAATGGAAATAAATATATTTGAAAATGTAGAAAACATGTAACATTATAAATTTCAATTGGCATTATATTGTTTAACAGTGCCACAAACTGCAATTAATTATTTTTTAATCAGTTAATTTTTTGAGTTAACTGTGATTGACAGCCCTAATTCTAATGCATCTTTTTTTACATGGACCAACCAGAACAGCAGACAGGTATTCAAGGTATGGATTAGCAACAGACAGGTATTTAAAGTATGGGTTTATAGCTTTAAATTAATAATAATGCTAGCATATCTATGAAATTAATGTGTTTGTTTGTGTATTACCTATCAAAATCAGTAATGCCCCATGTCAAAGCAAATCCAAAATATTACAAATCCTGTGGAAAATTACACTGCAAACAACAGATCATGACCCCTTAGCTCCTGCATCATTCAAAGCAGACTGTACACACACTTATAATTATAGATTGTACATTATATATTGTGAATACTAGGCTGCTGACATGACATTACAGCAATAAAACTCAGCCAGCAGCATTAAAGAACCACCCTTCTGCTCAGGTTTTTTGATAAAACGCAACCATGGAGAAAAGCTCTTGAGACTAGGAAAGAATAAATGGAAATTGATTCTGTCCGGGAAGCTGCTATTGCTTCAGTGAGTATGCTGCAATGTAACATCCTTGTCTGAAATCTAGCCCAATAAAACATTTCTACCATGAAGAGCAAGTGATTCTAACAGCTGGAAACATTGTCTCAGTATAACCATGAAGGCTGGAACCATTGAGTATTTGCGCTTGTTGGACGCTCTCCCTTCTGATGAAGAATAAGATGACTATACCTATTACAGTGCTTAACAACATTATCATCTATGATGCTTTATGCAAAGCTTCACTGAAATTAGTGATAGATATCCTCTCCTTCAGTCATCAAGCAATTTATGTTTGAAGTCCAGAAAAATGATATTTTTGCTTTTTTGAGACAAAACCTCTGGTAAAATGTAGGTGAAGTACAGAATATGTTTAGAGTATAAATGAGCTGTTTTATAGTGTATTTCACTTTGGGGGATGTGTGGTTTATTTTAGCAGTTTTGAGTTTTATGTAGTTATCCAAAAATCAGGGGGTTTCAGGACTCTCTTATATATACTGTAATGAGTAATCTCTTTGTAAAATTCCCTAGTGCTTCATCTTTAGTACTGTATCAGCTGCTAGGAGAGGTATCATAAGTAGCTCTATGATTCAGGGCAGCAGAGCTCAAAACACTGAAAGTGCAATCAGGGCAGCCCTTGTGGGACATTGATGGAAGCCTGTTCTGTCAACAGAAGCAAACAGCAGTGTCTACACTGGCTCTTCGTCAACAATAAAGGCAGAGGAAAAGAAAAGTCTGTTAGAGGTGGAAGCTTTTTGTCACTGAAATTGAGTTTTCCCCAGCAAAATCACATTGCTGTATGTATGCTTTCACAGTTTTGACACCAAAACTTGGTAGTGTAGACAAGACCTTTCACAACGTGTGTTCAGCTCAATACCAGTCCAAAGGAGCACAATGACATTGAAGTAGAATGCCTATTTAATATTTGTCTTTTAAATAAGCCGTTTCTCTGTGATAGGATTGGGAAAAGAATTGTCTTTTGTATATGTCTCCTTCCATGGATAAACATTTGCAACATTACTGTTTAGCTGTGATTGGGGTGGACGGGCAAATACAACTCCCTTAGTCTTGGGGGAATGCTTATTCCTACTCTCAATAGGGATGTTAAATTTTAATTAATCAGTTAATCGAGCAGACGATGGAATTTCCTTCAACTATTTGATGAGTCAGTAAGGGGGGCACTCACTATCTCTCTGCCTCTCTCCCTTTGAAATGTACAGGAGCCTCCTTTAGCTCTCTGCCTTTGAAATGTACAAGAGCTGCAGCAGCTCCTATACATTTCAAAAGGAAGGAGGCACAGCAGGAATCCACGCCAGAAGGGGACTAAAGCAGTCCCCGCGGGCACAGGTTCCCCTCTGTGCCTCTTCCTTTGAAATGACAAGAACTGCAGGAGGCTCTTCTACATTCCAAAGGGATAGGAACAGCAGCAGTGGGACCAGTGCGAGCGGGAGTGTTTCAATCATTTCCCTGCCTCCCTTGCCCCCCGTGGAGATGGTGCGGGGAGGGAAAGGGAAGGAGGGACCAGCTTTTAAGCCAGCTCCCCCCATTACTGGCTCGTGCTCCCCCTCCTTTCTGTCTCTCTCTGATAGAGGCAGCAAGGTGGGTGGGTGG
>CM057848.1:44119174-44130875 GCA_030068395.1 Apalone spinifera | reverse complement strand
GAGCACGGGAAGCCTCCTCCTGCCCTGTGAGGAGCACGTGGCACTTTGAAGTGCCGCAGGCTACTTGCAAGGTTGGGGCAGAGCAAAGGAAGCTTCACACAGCTCCCCTGCCACTAGGCCCTGATTGGCCTGAGGAGCGTGCAAAGCCCCCACCCCTCCCCTGCGGTGTGGCGTGTGCGCGCTCCCTCACCCCCAGGACAATTAAGGCCTGGGAGTGGGGGAGCGTGTGAAGCCTTGTCCACTTGCCGTGCGCTGCATACAGGGTGGGTGCAGAGCAGAGAAGGCTTCCAGCACTCTCCCACCCCTAGGCCCTAATTAGCCTGGGGGCGGGGGAGCAGCAGGGCCTCAGTGGGCCGGATCCAGGCCATGAAGACCCTTTTGCCCACCCCTGGTGTAGATGGTATAGGGAAAACCTGCATGATTCAAGATCTACCCACCTGCTCTTCTCTGCCTCATGCCACACCTGACTCATGTGGTGTACCTTCAGCTTGCTTTCAAAACTCCTTTATGGTTTATGCCAATGTTTAAAATCACTAACCCAGTTCAAGTCTATATTTAACTAACAGATTTACCCAACACTGCTCAGGTCTAACTCAAATAAGTTTGTTTTTTCTTCATTTAAACCATCGCTCTTGAGGTGGGGGTTTGGTATGAGAGATGGACACAGAGACAAATGCACAAACTCTCTCAAATATATAGTAGATTGCAAATGTAGGGGGGAAAATGAAACTATTAGAGAATAAGCAAAAGAATTTCAATATTGTTCTAAAGAAGCTTTTAGCTAATTAAATATTACAAAGTTTTACATTATTTAAGAGAATAAAAAGCTAATAATCAGAGTATCAAATAGTTCTACCCATATTCTCAAGGCATTTGTATCAATAATTTGGTGCAGAACAGTATACAGGACAACACTAGGATTGCTTATGTTCAAGACTGTTGGAAATGTTTCAGAATAACTTAAGATTGTTAGGTTATTAAGGCATATTTTTCATAAGAGCCAAATCCTGCTGTTCTCACACAGGTAACTTCCCACCTGAATTCATTGGGACCATGGACTGTGTAAGGATGGCAAACTACAGTAACTCCAGAAGCTCAGAATACTTTGAAAAATGTATCATTTTATTTGTACACTTAGAAAGTTGTACGTAGAAACTTATAATACAGTCCTGAAGTTGCTAGAAGAACTGCCAGGAGGAGGAGAGGGTATTATTTTATCAACCCATCATCAGGATTAGAGGAATAAACAAAACACAGGAAAAAATTTCACAAAAAAAAAAAAAAAAAAAAAAAAAAAAAAAAAAAAAAAAAAAAAAAAAAAATTAAGGAACTCTTATCCCCCCCCCCCCATACAAATTTTATAAATACAAAACAAATTCACAAATTACTTTGAATGCTAAATAAATATCTACTTAATAAACTCAGACTGAATACCTCCAGCCAGCACTGGCACAGTACTTTAAAGGATATGCAATTGTACTCATTCATGTGTAGTGTTGAAAAGGTGTACTCAGAATTTCAGACATTTACACAGTTTTTTAACTGTGATACAGTAGAAGATTTTGAGTTGATAAAGTCCTCAATACCACAGCTCCTAGAAAATCTAGAGGATAAAACAAGGTCATATGGTGCAGAAAAAATATTTCTGGAAGATATTTGGACACATGAATGTCTTAAAAATGTACAAAACCTCTGTAAACCAGTACTGTATCCAATAAATCTATCAAAGTTATCAGACACGGAATAAAACTGTAGCAAAGGTAATCTTTCCTACATTCTCCTGAGTGCTTAATATTAAATTGAGAATATAGTGCAGGCCACACTTCAAGGTGGTTAAACTGGTGTTATTGCTTTATACAGATACAATGACTGCATGATTTAATGTTTCATTTTCATGAATATAAAGGTTCCCTCAAAAATATCCTTTGGAAGGTAGAGGTTAAATTCTTGACTTCTTTGCAGCTGGGGCAGCGTGGTCCACATTACCAGATGCAATAGGGAGTCCAAGCTTTTGAGCCTGAACGTGGAAAAAAGCCTGAAGTCTAATTCCAGCTTTTGCTTCACTTGTATTACGAGGGTTGTACTCAAAACAGTTCGAAAACATCAGTTCAATGTCTTCAATGAATTCAGCTGGTAAATAAAAATTAAAGAACTGATTTTAGTGCATTTGCCAGGTTACCATAGATAACAGTAAGACAGTTACTGACAAAGAGATCTTCATAAATAAACGGGGTGAACTTAGTGCATATGTATACTGACAAATTTACAACCCTCCAATTAGAGTCCTCTGTCTCAAACTTCAGTGGATGCTTTTCTGATATATCTCATGAAGTGCCACAACCCTGTTTAACAGATAACTTTTCAAGCATTAGAGATGGTAACTGACACACCAATAGCATGCACTTTAGCTATACTTCACCTGCATTAGTAGTACAACTATTAAACACAATGGCTACAACACTGAAAAAAAAGCATTCATACATTTCTAAGAATGTATTTGAAGAAATACCAGTTTATCAAATCCTTCCCCTCCAGCTCTGCTTCTTTAAGAGGATGAGATCTTTAACTGTACAGATCAGATCACAAGATTATTTTAGTAAATAGTACTTACATGCTAACTTGTATTCACATTTATTCACCTTTTCACGGATTATATTTAAGGCAATAGGTTTTTTGATAATATCATAGTAGTCTGGTACCTGCAAAAAAAAAAAAAAAACCAAAAAAACCCACACATCACTTTATGTATATTTTTACACTAGAAGATTTACCCGGCATTGCCCAGGTCCTTAAATAAGTTTTGTTTTTCTTCATTTGAATCATCGCTCTGGAGTGGGATCAGGTGGGGCTGCAGCAGCTTGGGGAGCCAGGTGAGAAGTGCCTGTTCATAGCCACTGCAGATACAGAGGGGCACAGCCGAGGTGGGGGAAAAGGTGTGCTTGTCCCCCAGCTGGGAGGCAGACAGATACAAACAGACACACAAATAGAAACTCTCAAATATATAGCCGATAGCTATCCCTTTCTCCACTCCTGCCCCTTGCTGGCCCAATAGGGTTATACCTGTCCCCTTACTGCTTCCCCCAACCCCTGCCTTCTGCAATATAACTCCCTCCTGCCAGACCCCTATAGAGAAAGCTGCACATTTAATTGGATTTTCTACTGTTAGAGCAGAAAGACTTGTAACAGAACAGGCTTCTTATTGACAACCAGCATTTTCTGAAATTCAGCTGTTAGTTTCTTGACCTAATTTTAAAGATGTTCAAGCAAGAGACTACAAAATATAAAACAAATCAGAAACTTAGACAGATGTGAAAGAAATTGAGCAAAGAACCCTAAGCATAAATATCTGGCAGAGGAATTTTTAAAACAAAAGTGGTTTCATGTATAAGTAGAGCTGTTCTAACTTGTTACAATGCAAAAATAATTTATAATACACAATATTACATATTGTACAATACTATACTGGAATTCACATTGTATAATACTATACTAGCTTCTAAGGGAGACTGTAGAATCCCCATTATTGGAGATTTAAAAAAAAAACCCAGCTTGGACAAACACTGGTATGGTATGGTCCTCTTAATCCTGCCTCTGTGCAGGGGACCCCTTCTATGGTTCTAAGGTATCTTCAAACTAGGGATGTGAACAGGTAATGGTTAATTGATGCCCAGGCTCCTCCAACCCCAATAGACCTACTGTGATGAGCACCAGGCAGCCACACATGGCTAGCAGCCCTGTAGGTTGGGGGCTGCTCTAGCTGGGCTAGCGCTGTCACCTGCATGGGATCCCACTTAACGTTGAACCGGTTAACTCGGGTGGGGAATCTCAAGCCTGGGGGCCAAATGCAGTCTGAATCCAGTCCCCAAGGCTCAGCATTGGGAAGCCCACACTGGTGCTTGAACCACCCACCCACAGGACTGGAGCACACAAAATCCATTAGCCTGGGTGCCCCTAGGGTCTGGTGTGCAAGGGCAATGTGAGGAGTGTCTTTCTCCTCCTCAGTTAAGAGCTTCTCACTTTACTACTTACTTGTGTGCAGCTCCCAACTGATTTTTCTGTGGGTCAGTGCCCGCCCCCCCTAACCCCCAACCCAAAAAAGGTTCCCCACCCCTGGGTTAATTGATTAAACAGAATTTTACATCCCTACTTCAAACTCTTCATTTTCAATCATAGAATACTAGGACTGGAAGGGACCACGAGAGGTCATCGAGTCCAGTCCCCTACCCCCATGGCAGGACCAACTACTGACTAGACCATCCCTGATAGACATTTATCTAACCTACTCTTAAATATCTCCAGAGATGAAGATTCCACAACCTCCCTGGGCAATTTATTCCCATGTTTGACCACCCTGACAGTTAGGAAGTTTTTCCTATTGTCCAACCTAAACCTCCCTTGCTGCAGTTTAAGCCCCTTGCTTCTTGTTCTATCCTCAGAGGCCAAGGAGAACATTTTTTCTCCCTCTCCTCATGACACCCTTTCAGATGCCTGAAAACTGCTATCATGTCCTCCCTCAATCTTCTGTTTTCTAAACTAAACAAACCCAATTCTTTCAGCCTTCCTTCATAGGTCATGTTCTCTAGACCTTTAATCATTCTTGTTGCTCTTCTCTGGACCTTCTCCAATTTCTCCACATCTTCCTTGAAATGCGGTGCTCAGAACTGGACACAATACTCCAACTGAGTCCTAACCAATGCAGAGTAGAGCAGAATGACTTCTCGTGTCTTGCTCACAACACACCTGTTAATGCATCCCAGAATCATGTTTGCTTTTTTTGCAACAGCATCACACTGCTGACTCATATTCAGCTTGTGGTCCACTATAACCCCTAAATCCCTTTCTGTCGTACTCCTTCCTAGACAGTTGCTTCCCAGTCTGTATGTGTGAAACTGATTGTTCCTTCCTAAGTGGAGCACTTGCATTTGTCTTTATTAAACTTCATCCTGTTTACCTCAGACCATTTCTCCAATTTGTCCAGATCATGAATTATGACCCTATCCTCCAAAGCAGTCGCAACCTCTCCCAGCTTGGTATCACCTGCAAACTTAATAAGTGTACTTTCTATGCCAATATCTAAATCGTTAATGAAGATATTGAAAAGAACCGGTCCCAAAACAGAGCCCTGCGGAATCCCAATTGTTATACCTTTCCAGCAAGATTGAGAACCATTAATAACTACTCTCCGAGTACGATTATCCAGCCAGCTATGCACCCACCTTATGGTAGCCCCATCTAAGTTGTATTTGCCTAGTTTATTGATAAGAATATCATGTGAGACTGTATCAAATGCCTTACTAAAGTCTAGGTATACCACATCTACTGCTTCACCCTTATCCACAAGACTTGTTATCCTATCAAAGAAAGCTATCAGATTGGTTTGACATGATTTGTTCTTTACAAATCCATGCTGGCTGTTCCCTATCACCTTACTACCTTTCAAGTATTTGCAGTATTTTGTTGTAGTATGGGTGGTTAAATGCTGGAATAAATTGCCTAGGGAGGTTATGGAATCTCCATCACTGGAGATATTTAAGAGTTGGATAGCCATCTATCAGGGATGATCTAGATGGTGCTTGGTCCTGCTGTGAGGGCAGGGGATTGGACATGATGAGCTCTTGAGGTCCCTCCCAGTTCTAGTATTCTATGATTCTGTGATTTCCATTGACTCTGCCATCCCTGAAATGGACATCCTGTTATACCCTGACAGTCATGGCCAACAAAGAGCAGAAGTGGGTCATCATGATGGACTTAGTGCCATTTGAGACTAGGACCCTGACCTTCCACAGGGTCTGATCTGGGAAGGCAGAGAAATACATCCCATTGGCCAACACGAGAGTCCAGGGCTACCAGGTCCAGATCCATGCCCTGATCATAGGACTCAAGTTACACTGCAAGAATTCTCTGAATCAGGCTTAGTGGTATTGCCCTTCTAGGTCTAGCTAATGAAGCAGAATCTGACAGTTAACATCATCCCCAAAATGTTGCTAAAATATATATGAACCTCAATTACCTGGACTTTGGAAACCAGTTTCATGAAAGGCCAGCTGTCATCATGTCGTACTAGTTCCACAACAAGTTGTTCAAAAGCTGATAGTTCATGAACTCCACCTTGACGACCCGAACTCCTCCTGTTCAGTGAGGTTTGAGGAGACGAATCTGAAAAACAGATCACAGAACTTCTAACAAAAAAAGTAAGAAAATGACATACCGATATTAAGTCTTTAATAAAACTCGACAACATTGGATGTTTAACATACCAATAAGAGTTAATGAAATGTAGGGTAGACAGGAAGGTACAAGATCAGGCAGGTCTCTCTTACAGTCTGGTCTGTTCAGCAAAGGGGTGGGAATTTTTTCCTACCAGAGTCCAATAATGTTTTAAATGCAGGTGTACTAGTAGCACATCTAAATTTTATTTTGTCCAGATACCCAATCCTGTAGATCTTATTCACAGTAAGTGGGGGTGGAAATACATTTTGGCAAACAAGGAAGCAGAAATTCTAATGATTTAACTGCTTACTTTCCCTTTCCAGAGTATAAAGAAAACAAATGGGGCTCTGCTTCACTTCTTTGGAGGAGTGGCAGATTAGAGTGATTAAAAAACTGAAGCATTTAGGTTCTCTCTCTCACGCACAATACAGCTACTCACTCATTTTGGGAGTCAATTTGTGTGTCTATTCACAACAAAAATAAACAGCAAGTTGATAGTGAAGGTTCTGTACACCATGTTGAAACATAAATCTAAGGCTGGAAGGGACCTTGAAAGGTCATTTAGCCTATCTTCCACGCTGAGGTAAGACCAATTTGCACCATTCCTGACTAACAGTTGTCTCACCTCTTCTTAAAAATCTCCAATGATGGGAATCTACAACCTTCCTTGGGATCCCAATTCCAGTTCTTAACTATCCTTATAGATAGAAAGAATTGATTTATTTGTAGAACCAATTCACATCACCTTTTATGCTCCATGCTATATGTAATCCATTTTGTGCCTTAGCCTGATTTTGTCCCTAATACTTTTGCTATTTTGTATTCCTTAGCAATTTTGTCCATTTCCCCCCATTTTGTAAGATTAATTTTTGAATTTCAGGGCAATAAAGAGCTCTTCATGGAATTGTACTGGCCTCTTACTATTCTTCCTATCTTCCTTTGCACTGGGATAGTTTGCTGATGTGCCTTTAATGTTGTCTAAGAAAATGCCAGCTCTCATCAACTCTTCTTTCCTATGGGACCTTACCTACCAGTTCTCCGAGCTGGTTCAAGTCTGCTTTTTTGAAATCCGATGCCCTTATTATGCTGCTTTCACGCTAGAGTAGAATATACATAAGAACCAGCTCTCAAAGGAGAAAAGGTTACTTGTAAGTAACGGGTTTCTTAGAAAAGCATGGTGCCTGTGTTCTACAACATGCCCTCCTTCTCCTCTGATTGGCTCATGTGAAACTGAAATACTTTGGGGGTGAATTTCAGAGAAAGTCATAAAGAGAACTGGTCATTATAGAACAGGGGTTGGCAAGAGACAACTAGTGGACCGGATCCAGCCTGCCAAGTCACTGGACCCAGCCCACAGCTGCCTCGTCAGCACCCTTACTACAGAGCAGTGGCAGCCACTTTAAACAGCAGGCTCCTAATTACAGTGCAATCTGGGCAGGGAGAAGAAAGCTTTGTGTGTTGTTACCACCTCCTAGCAAAATGACCTAGCTCCCATTGGCTAGTTTCCAGACAATAGGAGCTGAGAAATTTTGTTGAAGGCAGGGACAGCAAATGAAGCCTCCGTAGTCCCTCCCTCCCTGTGCTGAAGCAGAGCAGCCCACACAGAACACAAGCAGGGAGTCTGCAGAGCTGCTGGCTAGGAGCTGCCTAGGTAAGTACCTCCCAGCCAGGCCCTTCCTCTGGCACCCCACCCCCTCTCTCCTCCCAACTCCAGGCCACCACCCAAACCCTCTACATCCTCTTCCCCTCCTTCTCCCAGGTCACAACTCCCTCCCAGACCCAGCACCCTCTCCTATACCCTTCCCCCAAGCCAAAACCCTCTCCTGCACCCATAACCCCTCCTAGACCCTGCACCCTAAGCTCCTGCCCCAGATCATAACTCTCTCCTTCACCCAAACTCCCTCTCAGATTCCACACTCCCTCCTGCACCCCAGCCCTCTATCCCAAGCTCCCTTCTACACCCCACCCATCATCCCAGACCCCACACTCCCTCCACAAAAGTGCAGCTCAAGTGCAGGGCTTGGAGTGGCCCTCATTAAAAATTATTGCCCAGCCCTGTTACAGAATACAGTGTCTAGCAGATCAGTCATTAGAGCTCCTACCTAACACCCATGCTTCTGGCTCGAGTGATGCCCATAAGGAATACTCATATGGAATGCAGCTTCCATTGATAAATTTGACATGAGAGCTTATGGTGCTAAAGGAAGTTTAGTGAGTATTGAAAGCACAAGATTTTAGTTCCATTGAGGAGTAGGAAACTTTTGATTAGGTCCTTTAAGAATCTGGAAGTCAATCAGGGAGTAAAAACTGAAAACCATCAGCAGGTAGATAATATGCACTTATTGTTGCCAGGTCGACTCTTCTAGAACTGAGGGGAAGCCAATTGTTTTGAGAGAAAGAAGGTAGTCCAAAACCAAAGGAATATCTTCTGACTCAAGTGATACATGCTTCTCTGTGCCCAGATGGAAAAATGTTTCAATTTGCCCAAACAGCATTTTCTAATGAGTCCTTTCTGCTGTTATTAAGGATCATTTATAGATTTTCAGAGCAGTAATATGCCAAAAATCAATCCATTGATTAGGCAAAACATTTCAGGATTGAAATGCTTGTTCCTTTTCCTTCTAGTCCAAGAAATCACAAAAGGAAGAACTAGATGGTGATCAGAGAACAAGATGACACCAAAACTGTCTGGGTCATCTGTGGGTTAATGAGGATGACTTATGCCCTGTAATAATGAATTTTCTGTAAAACCTGGAGGTAGGAGCAACAAGGAAGGGGAAAAAAGTATTACCTTGAGAGCCTAGTTCTAGCATTCTAGAGTTCCAAATATATGTTGCATTTCTTTTTGTTTAGAAGTGAATAGATCCTAGTTGTGGTCTCCCATTGAGTGAAGATGCTATTTATAGCGGAATCATGCAATTTCCACTCACAATTAATGATGAAATGCCTGCTGAGGATGCCTGCAAACACATTCTGAGTTCCTGAAAAATAAGCTGCTAACAGGGTGATTCAATTCTTGATATACCAACTCCACAGTGTGGCTGCTTCTACATAAGCAGAGAACTATTTGTTGAAATAAAAGACAGTTGTCATGACAATCAGAAAATGATGGGATTGTAAAAGTTGGAGAAAAATCTTGGAAGCTTCTCAGACTGCCGGCATTCCAGTTGTCGATGTGCATCCTGGTCTCGTGAGACATCCAATTGCTCTGCACCATGTGACTGTCCATGTGGACTCTCCAGACAAACAGAGGTTTTTATAAACCATAAGGTAGGAAAGGGAAGCCTACAAATGCTTGATAGGAATCTTCCACCGCATCAGGGAAGATGTTATTTTGGAAAGAATTGTTACCATGATATTCATGCTGTGTTTGGTTGGCAAATTATGACACTGACAGACCAGGTGTCAGTTCATGCCAGAGCCCAAGGCCAATTCATTTGTATATTAGCATAGATTAAAGTGATTGTTAAAAGTACGGCTTTTGCTGTTTAAAGTATTTGAAAACTTGTGGGATATTATTTGCATTGCTTTCATTTGTGTTCCATTATCATGTAATAAACATTTACATTCTGTATAGCATGCAACTAAATAACCTATCAAAATGATAAAGGAGCCTTGTAGAATGTAAATGAACACAGATATGCTCATTTCAAAGCAAGCAGTCTTTGTATGTGATGATTGGAGGTCAAAGGCCTAAAACGTATTTCTCATTCTGTGTCAAAGGAAAAGTCCACCTGGTTAGTGACAGTCTCAGCTTATTTGTAATGCTACGTAAGTAATGCTACGTTTTAGTCACAGGTATTTTTAGTAAGAGTCATGGACAGGTCATTTGGGATTATGAACTGTGACCCTTTGTGCTTTTTTTCCCCCCAATATGCTTTAACCTCACAATATAGCTTACTTCCTTTTCTTAGCTAATCAACTTTTAGTTATTTTACTATAGAGTTGGCTACTTGCATTGCTTTGGGGGTAAGATTTAGCATATTAATTGATCTGGAGTAAGTGACTGGTCTCTCGGGACTGGAAGCAACTTAAAAAGCAATGTGATTTTTGGTATAAATAAACATTTTATCACAAATTCAAGTTTGCCTGAGTGGCAAGATAGACTGAAGTCTAAGGGAACTGTCCTTCACAAGAGCTGCAAATCACTTTGCTTTATTCATAAACTAAGATATCACATGGCCATTCTGGCATCAATAATCCCATCACTGGAAAAACAATCTGGAGATTGTCATAACCAGGAGGGCTGACCAGCACCTGGGGACTAAGGGGTAACGATGTCTCCTGTCCCTAGCCAGGTAGGTATCTGGTCAGCCAATAGCAATGCAAGTAGGGATTTCAAACGGGGACAAAGGAATTTTTATCTTTTCCCTCCTTTATCTGAATCAGAGCGGTTTTCTTCCAAGTAACAGGGAGATGGGAGGCTGCCCCCCCCCCAAAAAAAAGTGTCTTCTCACAATGTGTAAGTAGGGCAAAGTTTAGTTAACCTGTCCGGCTTTATTGTTTTCTGGTTTGGGGATTGGAACTGATGTCTATGGTGTTAAACGTGTTTTTTTTCCCTCTATTGTAATGAAGTTTTCTAACCCAGGGAATTTTCTCTGAGTATATCAATTGGTGGCTCTCACCATCTAACCACCTCAACTATGCTTGCAACAATAGTTTTGTTTTGATAATAAAAGTTTGTTTTCTTTTTTCTAATCAACCTGGTATTGGTTCATTTTGTTGTCCTAGTTTTACCTTAGGGATGAGATTCCCCAAGTGATCTTTTTCCTGATTTTTCATGGAATTACTTGGGTGGTGGCAGTGGATATTCCCCAAAGTCCAGGTAATTAGGATTTTGGGGGGACGTTTTTGTACCAAAGCCTGTAGAGAAAGTTTTGGGGTGCTTTTGTGGGCCCCCACTTCTGCATTTGTCATGCCAGACTGGGGAACAGCCTTGACAGAGATAATGGAGCTTGAGAACAGGACTCCAACCTCCCATTTTTTAGGATCTACATAGAGTAAAAAGCGGTCCCTTGGTGTTGAAGTAATATGTGGTCTATTGCTTCAGTAGAAAAGGTTCCACTCTTTTTGCTAGACAATCCCTTGTGAGAATGGTCCCAAAAGAGGGACAAAGATGGGGATTTTGAAGGAGGTAAGGACAAACTCTATTGTATAGTTGTAATGGAAGATATAAAATATCCACTTGACTGTTATGGCAATACAGTTGTGGAAACAATGTTAAATAAATGGCCACTGAAAAGTACGTGGGGGTAAGGCAATAGTGGAATCATAAATGGTTTACAACTCTTGAGCTCCCATCAAAAATATCTTTTCACCAAGGAATGGGAATGAGTAGTACTGTAGGCAGGAGAGGTACAGGGAAAGAAGAATTCTGCACTCTTTGCCTCTTACAAGGATGCTACTAGGGATGTGAACGACTAGTTGACTATCCAATAAGCAAATGTTTATCAGATAGTCAAGCTGACTAGCTGATTTCCCCCCCCCCCCC
>CM057848.1:44097275-44115636 GCA_030068395.1 Apalone spinifera | reverse complement strand
CAAATATGTAAATGAAGTGTGGGATATTTAAATCTGTGCTTCATTTGCACTTTCGATTTGCCTTATTTACATTCCTCTTTTGAAAGAGGAATGTAGTCTAGACATCGCCGAAGTGAGTAAGCATGTCAAGATGCTTTTCCCCTTCTTCAGCAGATGAAGAAACTGGGGAAGGAAGAAGGCAGTAAGGATGTTAAGAGGCAGGTAATTGTGTCAACTACATGATTACCCAACTGGTACTGACTACATGATTAGTCGATAAGGGAAGGTGCTCAGGAGCTACCCCCACTACAGCTCTGCAGTTTAAATGTAGTAAGAGCTAGGCATGCAAGCAGTCCAGATCCTACTACATTTAAACTGCAGAATCGCAGTGGGGGTAGCTCCTGGACCCAACGTGAGCTGGGACTGAGCCAGGCTTGCTCAGGCTTGCTTTTAAGCCATCTGCCCCCTGCACTGGCTTCTGCTTCTCCCCCTTGCTGTCTCTGATATAGAGGCAGCAAAGCAGGAGGGTGAGGGGGGGAGGAAAATGTGAGTAGTCAACTCGACTCCTATTTTACATCCCTGGACTGCAATGGACCGTAACAGCATTTCACCATGGTCAAGGAAGCCAAAATCCTCCCGTCAACATAATCTGTGCACCAAGATTTCTCCAGGATCCATTCATCCCTGCCCAAAGCTCTATACTGAATCAGCAGGACTGATGAGAATACCACTTTCACCCTCATTCCCAGAGTTGTAATCACTGCTGATTTGCACAAGGTCATACCTGGCAACATGACCACCAGCTTTCATTTTGGGACACCCAGTTTCAATACAGTAGCCCCAAAACAGAATTCACAGAGTTGGGTTCAATCCCATCTGTATATCCAGGCCATGTATCTGAACTGTGGTACAGCCTTGTTGAAGTACAGTACGAAGTCAGTACAGTGACCTAATGAAGACCACTTTCAGGATAAAGAGGAATCTAGCAAGACCCGTACAAAATATACCTTTTAAAATGTGTGTATAAGAAAACATTCTTTAAAAAACCCAAACAGCAGCTCATACACAGTTGTTCTATGTACTACTACAGCAGAGTTCTGTCTTACTTTGTGAGCTACCATTTTTTCCATCCTACAAATAAAACTAATTCAGAGAACACTTACTCTTCTTGCTGATCAGGAAAGACTTGCAAGAGTACTGGCAACTGTTAGCTACAGGATAAGCAGAAATACCTAACAGTGGTGGTTTGAAATGGTACAAAATACAACACAACACATTATCATTTTTTAATCTCACACTGCAGTACTCTTTTGCTAATGTGCAGTGTTCTGTTACATATTAGGTCTTTTGTGGCACTGTGGCTTTCCAAATATTTGTCTCATTGAGAGTTTTGGATTATGTCTCCAAATACTATCTTACATTTTTCTAGGCTGAATCTCTTTGTTACCCATATTCCAAACTTTATTTTCCCACGATTTCTGTCCTCTACTGTTTAGCTCATTAATAAAGCAAATCCTGGGGATGTCAATGTGTAGATGACTACACGATTAACCGATAAGCCTGATCCCCCCCCAATCCCCTTTCTACCTCTGTGTCAGAGGCAGCAAGGGGGTAGGCGGGGAGCCAGTACCTGTGGGGAGCCAGCTTTAAGCCAGCTCCCCACAAGCATCAGATCTGCCTGCTCCCCCTTGATAGAGAGGCAGCAGCATGGTGAGTGAGGGGGGCAGGCAGGAGCTGATACTTGCAGGAAGTAGCTTTTAAGCTGGCTCTCTGCACATGCTGGCTCTGCAGACCTGCCTGTCCCTGTCCCTGCCTCCCCCCTGCCCACCTGCCTCTCTTGCAGGGGAGCGGGCAGAAGGCAGGAGCCAGTGCTGAGGGGAGCTGCTGCAGACTATCAGAGGCAGCAGTGCAGGGGAGAGATGGTAAGGGAGGCTCTGGGAGCTCAGACCCGCCACGGATAGAGGCTGCTTCATGGCAGCCTCCCCAACACCCGCCTGTCCCCCTTCTGACAGAGAGGCAGCAGCATGGGGCAGTAGGGGATCCCTGGGAGTGGGGCCAAGAGGACACTAGCTGCTGGCCCTACTTCCGGAGACTAACTAACATCCCCAGCAAATCTTAATAATAAAGATTTAAACACTTCCTTTTTTGTAACTATGTATGGAATACAAACATGGGGAGTCTATGATCACTTTCAGATTTATAGTTTACTAACTAGAAAGCCTCCCTCCCACCCATTATGTGAACATACTAAATTAGCACTTGTATCGTGGCTCTGATCACTCATTTTGATAGGTTAATTCAAAGTATGTAAGAATTAGTGGGAGGAACTTGATGTGGCAACAGATTAATTTTCAATGGAATGGTCTTGTAGATCATAATTTTTTTCCATATAGCAACTTGTCAACAAGTACCTTAATGCCCTAATCTTCCCCCTCTCCACTATCCAAATGTTTTAGCAAGGAAGTAGCTTTAACTTTGTCCTAGGAAAGCTTTTCTAACCTGTGGATTGTCGTTTCCTGCCTCTTCTTTTAGATTCATTATCCTGAAGAGAAAACTTCTGCGTAGAAAATGGAGATCTTCTAACCCGTTCACGTGAGTCTGTGGTAGCAACAATTCTAAAGCCAAGAGAAGGACTGTTTTCTGGTGTACTATCAGTAGTATTCTTTCCTCTACGTCGTCGTCGAGGACTGAGTAATTCCACAAATACATCTGCTTGTAACGAGGCTTGACTCTGACGAGTAGTACGGCTGTTCAGTCTTAAAGAAGGTTTTGTTACTGATGGAGGGGCTGACTTTATCTTTCTTATTCCCCTTCCAGTAACTTTAGACGAAGACTCATTTTGCTTAGGTGTATTATGCTGACTCCGAGAAGCGTATCTTCCACTGGTCTGACGCTGGCTGCTCTGACTTGAAAAGGGGTTGTTAAGTTTAGCTGCTCTCATTTTTAATGGAAGTTTGACTTGTGGTCTTCCTTGTTTTGATAGGCTGCAAAAGAGTAAGTACATAGCAGTATTGTACAAATCACTCCTCCTAGCTATCTAGACTTCTACCCCCTCTTTTCCTCAAGGTTTCTCATTCAGTACCTAATTTCTGTTTAACAAGATAGAAAATTGGCTTTTACTGAAGATGACATCCAACTAGCCCTCTTAAATACTGCTCTGTGGAGTTGTCTAAAATCAAATACTCTGTGCAGCATGAAGTAAAAAGAGGTTCTGAAAATCCTGATCAGTATAACAGCTTTACATTAGAAATATACTGTCTGACAAGACCCCTGCATTCTATTCTTTAAATTAGCTCCTTGTCTGAGTAGAGTCATGGCTAGTTATATGCAGGAAACCTCATCACAAATATAATTTATGTTACAGAGCTGGCAGGTTCTAAAATGAAGTCCTGTCCAGTCCTTGAGGCTGCAAAATAATGCCAAAATGCCCTCACACGGAAAGATCAAGGTTAGAGAAGGGAGATCCAAGGGACATTATCAGTGGCAGTTGACAGTCCCATGGCAATACATGGTCTCTCAAATTCTGACTTTTTGGGAAAGGATGTAACTCCTCTAATTCATACTTATATACTAATAACTATAGAGAAGTGTTCACTGGGACACAAGCTCCCTGTAAAATGCATTCTTGATTTGTGAAAAAAAATGCATCAATTTACTGGATTTTTCAAACTGTATGTATGTATGTTTGACCCTTCTGCACACCCATAGAAAATGCCCTTTGGAAAAAAAGCTTTGTGATTTTTTTAGCTATTGAATCCTCACCTCCTTTGAATCTCAAATATTTTGAGATTTGGTGATTTATTTTCTGAACAGCATGTCCACACAATACCACTACATCTTTGTGGTTTAAGAATAAGCAGAAACCTCATAGTTAGTGACTTCTAGCACATATACATTAATAAGGGTATATTTTCATCCCTAGGAGTGGATATTCATGCATGTAACTCCAATAAACCAAATGCTGATGGCCACATTCACTATTAACCTACCTAAGTGGCTTCAACTCTTTCAGTTGGTGAGCTCTTTGAGATAAAGACTTCTGCCTTGCAGAGCACTAAGCACACTTAATCAAGTAGAACAGTTCTTCTGGCCCCAACTTACCTCAGTTCCTCCTCCTCTTGAGATTCATCTTCTTCCTCTTGTTCCTCCTCATAATCCTCTTCCTCACTTTGTCCTGCTTCCTCATAGTAAGTCTCTTCCTCCTCCTCTTCAAACTGTTCTGAAGCCTCTTCATCACTTTCCATAGATGGTCTCTGCCTAGAGGAGAGGCGTCTAGAACGTTGTTTTGGTCGGCACTCTGGACAAAACCAATCTCCTTCCGGAATGGCCTAGTAATATACAAATATGCTTTAGTGAGGTGCCATGTCTTAAGCCTTACCTGAAATCTGGATTTTCAACAGCTTTTTCTTTTAGACACCTTGAGCTTGGGCCGGATACAGTAGATATGATAGCCTCGATCACAGCCATCACACAGCACCATGCTTTCTGCATCACCTTTCTTTCGGCACATCTTACAGCGAGCATTTAGAATGGACTTAGACCAGATAATGCTTCGATCCAATGTGGAGAGATGTAGAAAGACTTGAGAGAGGCTGCCAGAAGAAAGAAGAGATTCTCTCCAGCGGTCCAGGACTGTTTTGTATGAACGTCCACCATCATTGGCATCTTGTATTATAGGAAGGAAACAAGAGAAGTTACATTACTGACACAAATATCCAAGTTCATTCTAGATTGAAGAGTCTGTGCATTTGAACTAGCACTCATGAGTAAAGTTACTTTTCTTATGATAAAATAGGAATAAGCACCCAAAGAGCATCCACATTGATTTCTTAACCTGTCAGTGTTAGGGATTTCCAGACTTACATCCTTGCACAATAATTTAGCGCAAACCTGTGAAAAATGAAGTTTCACGTTTGGATTTTACCCTTAAAACCAAGATGATGTCAACACATGACATGAACAACAACATAATGTGTCTTACTTTGGTGTCACTTTTGAAATCCAGGACATATTCCTTAAACCACAAATAAAAAAAAAATCTGTAACACACAAGTACTAAATAATTAAAGAGTAACTAGGAACACTTTTTAAAAAGCTACATATTTACATATAATTTTTACTTCCTTTTTGACAGCAGTTCCTCAGCATTGATATTTGTACCACATCATATACTCAGTTAAAAAAAAAAAAGTCTAAATCATGCACCCCAAATTTGAAAAAATAAAATTAGTAAATACAAGTTGCATGGTCCTGTACTGCTATAAAAAGAAAATCTGCCAGATAAACTGCACTTGGGTTAAAAATAAATAAATAAAATCCAGATATAGCACTGATTCCAAGCCTCTCTGTGTTCCAATTTACAACTATTTCTGTGGAAAATGATGTGGCTTTTGGAAGAGTTCAGTGTGGGTCAGAAAAAAGTTATTCCCCTGTACCCTATTTGATTGCTTTTTCACTACAGATGCAGTAGAGGAAGGTCTGAATCTGGTCCTGAGATTTTCAATGACCAAGAAGCTATCTGGAAAATTATGCAAACAAACTATTGAGAAGTGTCCTGCTATTGTATTGTTACAAGGTGTCATGTAAACACAGATAAGTGAAGCTGTCTAGATGAGTGCTTTAATAGAAGAATTATGTAGAAGATTAAAACTGCTGCTGCTGCTGCTAAAAAAGAAGCAAGTTCTTCATGAGTGTTCAAAGAAGCAGTTGGGAAAACTGTATAAGCAGAGGAAAGCCAGTATGACACTACTGTTGAAGAAAGCCAGTATGTCACTATTGTGTCATTTGCATTGCCAGTCATGAAGTGGGTACAGGAATGGTCTGCAGTTCAGCTGCTGGTAAAGCAACTTCTCCCCTGCGAGAGAAGTCCCAACCCTACCCTCTCATTTAATAGGTGATGTTCATCCAAGGCCCGCCCTTTCTTCCCATCCAGCATCTGGTACTAGAATGTGGCTCCTTCTAGCACTGCATATATGTGTGTCAAACTGGCACACAGCTCCAGTTTAGACAGTGGTTGTGAGAAAAGGCAGTGACTAAAGCCCTGCAGTGATTATACAAATATATAAAGACATTCACTACCCAGTGAGAAAGAGTTTAGGATAGGGAAACTAGGCAAACCTGAATCTCTATTTATTATTTCAAATTCAACAGAGTAGAAAGTTAAGTTTTATGGCTAAAAGCATGGGTTAAAGGACTCAAAACAGGATTCAGTTCACAACTCTGCCACAGATTTCTTGTGTGATCACAGTTAAGTCATTTTATTGTAGAGCCCAATTCCCTGTGTGCAGAAGTATAATGTTTTTCCTCCAATCCTTTCCCCCTCATCATTCAGATTGTCAACTCTTAGGGGATTGTCTTTTCCCATGCCTTTACAGAATTAGCGTGAGACATCCCAATCTCAGTTGGGGCCCTTAGTTCCTACTGTACTATAACTTGTTAGATAAATCTATGTTGTCATGTGTCAGTAACAATGCATTCAAGGAATGCATTTCAAAGTTTCAAGGAAGGGTTTCTATGTAATCATACTGGGTACGCCTAAACTAGATCCCTCTTTCAAAAGAGGGATGTAAATTAGACATATCGAAATTGCAAATGAAGCCGGGATTAGAATTTCAAAAGAGGGATGTAGTCTCGACATAGCCATTATATTGCAGATTTGTATGTCACACAGACAGTAAAGAATAAACAGGTTTTGCTTCTGAGAGAAATCTGCATCAAGGTCAAGTCCAATTCCTTCTGACACTACCAAAGAAAGTAAAAAACAACCACTCCCTCCCAAAAAAACCACACATAAAACCCCCATTTTATCCTTAAAATTATTTTTCTTTCTTCCTGCACATCTAAACGGTGCTTGAGGTAAAAAATAGCCTTATGATTTCAGAGCTCTACTCCCTCATTCTATGCAAGTGACTACATGTTTATCAACAAGAAAAAAAAAGCGAGACAATAAAATATTTCAATATTTTCTAACTCTTAAAAATATAGAACTTTTAAAAATTTACCATCTTTCTGACTAGACTGGTCTTCCTCCCTCTTCCTTTTTTTATCCCCCCTTTCGTTCCTTTTATTATCTTCTGCATCACCTAATGTTAAATTTGTAAAGTTATTTCAAGAAACTTTTTGATTAAGTGTTGAAAACGACTGTTACACCACAAAGGGAAAGCTTGTCAGACAGAACTTTTTCAGGGGTCAGTTTGAGACTGAAGCCTTACAAAATCTTTCAAACTTCTGTTCCAAGTACAAAACAGGGATATTAAAATGTGTTTTTGTAAATGTGTTACACATTTGTGTATTGGGGGGTGGAGGTGGAGACAGGAGCCAGTGCCTCTGTGGGAGGCAGCAGTGTAGGGGGTGGGGAGGGAGGATATATGTGGTAGACAGCAGCTCCCCATGTGTACCGGCTCCCACCTGTGCCCTTGTATATGCAAGGTGTGTGTGTGTGTGAGTGTGTGTGTGTGAGTGTGTGAGAGAGAGAGAGAGAGAGAGAGAGACCAGCAGCTCCGCACAGAGGGTAGTGGGGATAGGGAACTATCTGTAATCATGAGAGTTAACTGATAAGCCCAATCTCATCAGTTAACCATGTACACGAGTACACATTTACATCTCTACTACAAAACATACTTCTTTGACCTTGCCTATTCTAACACACATAGAAGCAAACTACATTTAAACAGACAAAAACTGCTATGGCTGCACACCAAATTCTCCCTTGAGAAGTGGGGAGGGGAACAAACCATGTGACAGATGCTAGTCATGTGACTTCCTGACCTATGAAGGTATACTCAGATATTACAATGATGAGGGCTGTATAAAACAGTACAGTATATTGAGTGTTGAAAGAATGGGAACAACAAAGAAAAAAAACCAACAACCAAGAGTGTCAAAAAAAAAATCTAGGAATTTTTTATAAGACAAAAATGCTGTTGGAGAAGAGAGGAAATAGAGAAAGAGAACAAAATAGAACTACAACAAATGTATTGTGTAGAGTTAAGGGGAGGTAAAAGCTCCCATCCACCAACCATAAAGAGGCCTCAACAACAAAAATAAAAAGTTGGGAGCCACAAAACTAGACACACCTTGCATATACAAATTTAGAAAAATAATGATTAGACTGTATTTGAGAGGTAGTTCTATAGTCATGTGAGACAGGGTGGCACAGTGGACAACACTGGACTGGGATTCAGGAGACCTGATTTCTATTCTGGGGTCTATCACTGGCCTGGGCTGAACCTGAGCAAATCATTTCACCACACTGTGCTGGAGTTTTCCCATTTAAAAAATCGGAATGATATTCACCTCCTTTGTAAAGCACTGGGGAGATCTAATAGGGCTTTCTAACTAGGAGTGCTTTTTAAAAGGTATCCAAGAAGCCAACAACCCCACATCTTCCATCAAAAGACCTACTGCCAGGATAAATTATATTAAATTATCTGAAAATGAAAGCTTTTACCTCTTTAAGTCCAACTGTGTACGACAGAAGGGATCACCACCTTTTTTGGTGCTGGTTTTCTCCTTAGTATGCTTGGGTTAATTTTGTCCATCTCATGGACCAACACATTTTTGTATGAATCCCACCACTGCACAGCAGCTAATGCATAACGCAGTGTAGCTTCAAAACCAATTTATTTAATCTAGCTGCCAAACTAAAAGATTAGCAACTAATTAGCAATTTTCCAAGTACTCCAACAGATCATACAGATCCTGTATTTTTTAAATTCCCCTTTGAATTGTGTTACTTTATCAGTTGCTCCCTGCTGCTTCATTTTTGTGTTGAATGCACACCACTGATCTAAAAACTCTCTTGTAACATGGTACAAACATGGAACACAAAGTAACAGAGCTAAGCATCTGGTCATTCAATTGCTGCTGTAGGTTTCTCCCATCTACTGTATAACTTGGGGGCTGCAACAAGTAAAACTACGTTTGACAGGTGTTCGGTTTTGAACCGGACAGTCCAGTATCTGAGCTCTCTGTTTGGGAAACAAACTGAGAAAATATAAATGAGAAAATATAAATGTCCGGCATTTTCTAAATAATACGTAATGTAGATTGTGATGTAATGTGAAGTGTGTCCGGTATTTTTGTTGAAACCATCTGGCAACCCTAAGTAAAACTGCCAGTGACCATAATGTCACTCTTAAGTTCTTTCATTACTCATAAAGCACTGTGGATGGAAAAGTAGGAGAGGTGGAAATAGAATCAAAGCCAAAAACTGTTTTCAGATGTGACCCATTCCTAATGAAAACAGGAACCAAAACAAAAGGGAGAACAACAGAACAGGGGAAGAAATGGCAAAAGGGAAGACAAAAATTAAGGGATTCTACTGTAACTTTGTTTGAGAAGAATGGAGGTGTTTGACCCAAAACAATTAGCAAAATTATATTGGTCATTGGAAAGAATCCTTACAAATATAAAGGTTGCAGAACTACAAAGTATTCCAGCTTAATAATTTCAGTAACTGGGTATTTAGAAATTTTAGAAAAAAAAAAACTAAGGAACAAGTTTAGAGAATAAATTCATACAATAAGGATACTATGAAGAAGGAAAATACTACTATGATAAAGCAGCAAATAAAATAAAATAAAAGAAGGGGATGTTGAGAGGGTTCCCCTAGTTACTTTCAGGCAGATCAGAGAGGGAAAATAAAGATGCTTGACTTTTACAGTGCATACTGTGATACTGTATGGGAAACCATTTATAATATTACGGATACTGATATTATACAACGGCAAGGAATCTGACAAATATGCTACGTAAGGTATCTGTGAAAATGTTGCGATTTGCCAGGTATGATAATCTTCTTTTTATGTTTGTATCACATTTGTATGGCAGGTTACAGTTCTATGGTATATCTGTATTTCAAAAACGGGTGCTGTGCATCTGAGTGACACTCAGACAGAATGGCATTAGCACCCCATTCAGCTCAATGACGCATCAATGGTCATCAACTGTACAATGTACGCAATGAAAGGAACTAGGGAATATACCCTATGAGTCAACAAGGTACAAGATATGCCTATGTACATTAACTCTGAGGCTTCTCCATGCTATTTGCTGGGCAGCTTGTGTGTGGGACAAATGAAGTGCAAGTAACATGGCAAAAAGACTTTAAAAGGCAGCTACATCTCCCTCTTTGGTCTTCACTCCTGCTTCTTACCTCTGGAATAATTTTTCTACAACCTGAAACTCTGAACAAAGGACTGAATGTACCCAAGAGAGAGTATCAAACCAGCAAACTCATCAATACTGCTAGAAATCTGATATATGGACTTGAAGTCTCTATCTGTATCTGAGTGCTTTATCATTTAACCTTCACCTTCACCTTCACCTTCTTCTTCTTCTTTAAATAATAAACTTTTAAGTTTTAGATGCTAATAGGATTGGCTAATGTTGTGGTATTTTGGGAAATATCCAACCTAATATTGATCTGGCAACATGGCTGGCCCTTTGACCTGGCCCAGAAGACCATTGTGTGGTCTCAGTGCCGATTGGGAGCCAGAGTACTGGAATGCAGTAAAGGGATTGTGTGATTTAATTTTTTATATTCCTGATAACCAGTGCAGGCAATCAAAAGTACAGTTTGAGATTAGCTAGTAAGCCTAAGTACAGTGTTATCCACCTGTTTTGGGAGCATACGCTCTCCCTTTTGCAGCCTACCCTGATACTGGTATTTTCAGTAAAGGCTACTCTGGCACATAACTTGGTCCAAGTCTCAAGAAGTGCTTTATCCAAGGTATTCTAAACTTACAAGTTTTTTGGTTAAATTCCAGAGAATGAACACTAGAGGCCACATGGCCCAAGAGCAGAAAACATGGAAAGTATTTGGGGAACTTGAACGTTCCCAAGTCCCACAGATTTACAGCAATTACAGCTTTGCAATAACAACTTCTTGAATATTTTTATTTTCACAATGTCCATGGAAAGAAGTGTTAGTTATGTGTTCCTGGGTTTTTTTTGGGTAAATCCTAAAACTCTTCATGAAATAAATTTTACATTTCTTCAGAAGTCTAATACAGGAATGAAGATGTGGTATCAAGATTAAATGCTTACCAAGTGGTGCTTTGAGGAACCTGCGTTCAATGCCTTGCTCTATTTGAAGTAGTGCAGATGCCAAGTAACGGACCACATTATTAACTGGCTGAGGAGTACTCGTATTTGTTGATGCAGTGCTTGGAGCTTCAGTTTTTAATCCAACAAGTCTAAAATTTAAAAAAAAAAGTTAATAGGATTTATGGGATTTTATATCCAACATTGAGAAGAGAAATGAATATCAATGAAAATATTTTTAAAAATTATAGATTTGTTTGCATTGTTTGACCCCAGGAATTATATAATAGTGTAAAAAGAGAACAAGGAGTCTGCTGGCACTTTAAAGACTAACAATTTTAGTATGGCATAAGCTTTCCTGAGTTTCAGCTCACTTCATCAAGGTGCTATCAAACTCCTTGTTGTTTTTGCTGAAAATGACTTATACGGCTACCTCTGAAATCTGGGGGGAAAAAGAATACTAATCACAGTTATAGGAAAATGTAAATGAAAATAAATAGTACAATTTATTATAAGACTGCAGTATAGCAATGTAGAAAGAACTAAATATGAGAACATGTATGGTATACCAGGGTGAAATTTCAGAAATGCCTTCAAATACATATTATGGGACTTGCACTACTAAATCACTGAGGTACTTTCAAAAATTCCACCCGGTGAAAATAAAATTGCTCACCATCACTATATATTTACATTTATACTACATATCAGGATAGCCACCCTACACCACGTAATCAGAAAATTAACAACAAAAACCTATACCCAAGATATAGCCTCCTTCCCCCTCAATTTTTTTTTAAAAGCTACAATGTGCAAAAATAGCCTAGTCATGCTGAAAGTAGAGACAAAGCCTAAAAATATCCCCCAAGTCCATTTCTGCCTCAAGGGACATAGTATTACACATTGCAATGATTCTAAATGGAGTACAGAGTCACTTATAGACCATGTCAGTATTCATTCTGCATGCATTTTCATGAAAAGCTCATATATGTCATGTCATGTTAATGGGGCTTAGCAGATACAATTAAAATGTCTTAAATTTGGTACAATAGGTTGTTTCCATAATAAAAGCATTCGGCCTTTTACTAGATTTGAGTCAGAGTCAAGTGTAACCCATCTGCAATTCTACCTCATTAAAATTCACTATTAAACTGTAATATTCTCAGAAAAGTCCATCCCATGCCCCCCTGCAGAAAAGTCAGATTTTCCTCTAAATGATATGATAGCCAAAAGTGAACCTTTAAGCTTCTACAAAGAGCATCTAAATTAGCATCTCACAGAATTTTTAAGTGTTAACCTGCAACCTCCCCCCACCCTCCCATGGTCAGCTATACCACTATGGAATTTATATGGCAGCAGGAGTCCAAATTTGTTACGAGCCTATAAGTTCAGACTGATGAAAAGAGAACCCTAGAGGCAGGGGAAAACAAAAAACAACCCACCTGCACTTAACCAGTAATGACCACAAACATTTACACGGCTCTTTTTTGTGCAAAATCCCCCTCTTGCGCAAGAGCCGTTCTTCTGCATTTTTTTCAGGAAGAATGGCTCTTGCGCAAAAAACAGAGCCTAATTCATTATGCAAATGAGACAGCGATATTCCACACTTTGCCTCATTTGCATATTTTTTGCACAAAACGGGGGTAGTGTAGACATAGCCAATGTGTTTAAAACTACCTTTGACAGAAGTATCATCATCATCATCATCATCTTAAAGCAAATTAAAAACAAATTTCCCACTTGCCTTTTGCTCAAAAACACACTCTCTTGCCTGGCAAGCTCCCCTCTCACATTTTTAAAGCCAGTTTTAAACAGAAAAGCAAGCTGTAGTAATCCCAGATGATAAAAAGAGCAAAATGGAGAATCAACATAACAAATTTGTTTAAGTGAAAGCATACATTTTCTCTCAAGAAGGGGTACCAAATTTGTTGTCTACAATGGATACTGTAGCTTCAAAACAGGCTTTCCCCAAGTTGTGATTTCTGTAATCAGGCTAAATATAGAAAAATATAGAAGCTTGAAAGATATTCTAACACCACTCAGAAATAAGAATACATTTCAAACACAATGAACAGTTTCTCAGTTTTCTTTTTAAAAATATAGGCAAGTCAGTTGCTCTGTTTCCAATAGAATGCAAGAGAGCAGTTCTTATAGAATTAACCATCACTAATGAAGAAGAAACTAAAATCTTATTTCCTGATAAATGAGCAAAGCAAGCTTTATTATTATTGCTGGTTTTTTTATATTCAAAAGCTGCTAACACAATTTTTCAGTCATATGTACCTTTACTACTTTGTTTCTCTCCCCCCCCAAAAAATAACCATAATAAAAATCACAAGAAGTTTGAAAACAAGAAAAAAATGAGACCACATGCATCTTTATATTGCTCTAGTTAGCCTTTTTGGCCCTTACAAAATGTCATTTGCTCAGAGTTGGACGGAATGACCAAAAAGAGTTACATTGCATGACTTCAGAACCCTTAAGTTTCTATTTTAAATATGCAAGACTTATTATAGGAGCACAAATCAGAATATTTAATGGACATTGTCAATATTATGGATAACAATAATAGAATTAAAGGCTTCTGCAATGAAACTGAGTGCAGACAATAGAGAGTACAGTACTTAAAACTTTTTTTTTTTTTTTTGAGAATTAAACAAGAATGGAATAGTTTAATATTATGGATTCCAGGGCAGAGAATCTCCAGATCCTATTAAAGGCACAAACGAGATGAACAAATACATTTCTGGACATTGGTTTTAAAATAGGATTCCTATTTAATCTGCGTACTAATTCAGCAACTTGCTATAAAGATAAACAGATAAGGAAAAAAAATTGTTCTAATTGCACCAATGTATAGCTGCCACCCTCAAAACAGGATTCAGGAAGCTGTCCACAGATAACATCGTTCTGAGGGAGCAAAGCTGTTCTGTTCAGATCAGTATTTTATGAATCTGTACACAAGTATGGAGTTCAATAAAATATACTGAATGACGTTATAAATATCCATGTTATGTCAGGACATACAATATATATTAAAGGTTATGTTTCTTAAACCATTAATGTACAAGTACAAAAATAATTCTGTAGAGGAGTTATCAAAGGCCATGTCTACACTATGAGATAAGGCTTAATCAATTAAGGTTGATTTCTGGGTCACCTGCTTTTGCAAAGTCGAAGGTCCATGTCCCCACTGTGAACAAGAATTCAATATAGTTCAAAGTAGTGAGTGCCCATTAGGGGAGACTGCTGTTGACTTTGGAGTGCTGCACTGTGGGTAGCTATCCCACAGTGCCTGTGCCACTTTGCATTCTGGATTATGTTCCCAGTGCACGCTGGGGACAAAACTGTGCAGTGGGTGGTTCTGAGTTCATGTTATCAGTGCCCCATAATGCACTCATCTACTCTTTCCTCCCTTGCTTGAGATAAAGGGAAACAGTCTTTTCACACCCCTTTTGGCCCTGGATACCTGTGCAGATGCCATAGCAGCACAAGCATGGATCCTATTTTACATCAAACAATTGTGATTTTGATGTCTATCTTGGCACGCCTAGTGGTGAAATATTTTGAGACAGTATGCATGTAACTCAGCCAGGAAGAGGCCAAATCTTGTGATCCTATGGACACACCATACAGGCAAACCCTCCCTCTGATGGAAACTCAGTCAGCAATTGATCCTCTGGACACAGCAGCATGCAGGTTCTGGTGCTGTGAGATAAGCGAAGACTGGTGGGACTGCACAGTGCTGCAGGTATGGGATGATCTGCAGTGGTTGCAAAAAACTTCCAGATGTGCAAGGCCACTTTCATGGACATTTGCAAATGGCTCTCTTCTGCCCTGAAGGGCGGAGAAACCCAAATGAGATTTGCTCTCACCGTGGAGAAGCATGTGACAATTGCCCTGTGGAAGCTTGCAATGCCAGACAGCTACCAGTCAGCTGTGAATCAACTTGGAGAGGGGAAATCTACCAGGGGTTAGGGAGGGTGTTACAGTTATGCAAGTAGTCAAAGCAATCAATACAATTGGGAAGCGACTGTCTAGGAAGGAGTACAGCAGAAAGGGATCTAGGGGTTATAGTGGACCACAAGCTAAATACGAGTCAACTGTGTTGCAAAAAAAAAGCAAACATGATTCTGGGATGCATTAACAGGTGTGTTGTGAGCAAGACACGAGAAGTCATTCTTCTGCTCTATTCGGCACTGGTTAGGCCTCAGTTGGAGTACTGTGTCCAGTTCTGGGTGCCACATTTCAAGAACGATGTGGAGAAATTGGAGAAGGTCCAGAGAAGAGCAACAAGAATGATTAAAGATCTAGAGAACATGACCTATGAAGGAAGACTGAAAGAATTGGGCTTGTTTAGTTTGGAAAAGAGAAGATTGAGAGGGGACATGATAGCAGTTTTCAGATATCTAAAAGGGTATCACAAGAAGGAGAGAGAAAACTTGTTCATCTTGGCCTCTGAGGATAGAACAAGAAGCAATGGGCTTAAACTGCAGCAAGGGAGGGTTAGGTTGGACATTAAGAAAAAGTTCCTAACGGTCAGGGTGGTTAAACACTGGAATAAATTGCTTAGGGTGGTTGTGGAATCTCCATCTCTGGAGATATTTAAGAGTAGGTTAGATAAATGTCTATCAGGGATGGTCTAGTACTGGGTCCTGCCATGAGGGCGGGGGACTGGACTTGATGACCTCTTGAGGCCCCTTCCAGTCCTAGTATTCTATGAATTCTACTATAGAGGGTAGTGATTCCGGGAAATGTGGATACCATAGTGGAGGACTTTGCCGTGATGGGGTTCCCTAACTGTGGTGGGGCAATAGATGGAATGCACATCCCCATGTTGGCATCCAACCACCTTTCCAAAGAGTAAGTAAATCACAAGGGGTACTTTTCTCTGGTGCTGCAGGTACCGATGGATCACAATTGCTGTTTCACCAACATCAACGTAGGATGGTCGGGAAAAGTGAATGACATACAGATCTTTAGTAACATCTGCCTATTCAGAAACATGCAAGCTGGAACTTTTTTCCCAGACCGGAAAATTAGAATCAGAGAGGTGGAAATGCCAACAGTGATCCTTGGCAACCCAGCCTACTCCTTGCTTCTGTGGCTCATGAAGCCATACTTGGGCAGCCTGGACTGCAGTAAGTAGCACTTCAACTACAGGCTCAACAAGTGCAGAAACTGCTTTTGAGCATTTAAAGGGAAGGTTTAGGAGATTACTGACTAGTTCAGATTTCACACAACATTCCCTTTGTGGAGGCAGCCTGCTGTGTGCTCCATAATATTTGTGAAAGCAAGGAGGAAGTTATCTGGCAGAGTGGCAGGCTGAGGCAGAGCACCTAACCAGAGATTTTGAGCAGCCAGACACCAGGATGATAAGGAGAGCTCATCATGGGGCAGCACAAATCCGAGAGGCTTTGAAAGAAATTTTATGAATGGCCAATTTTGAGAGTCACGCACGTTGGTCTCAGACAAGATGCCCCTGAATTCAGTGTGTTTGCCTGTAATCCCCCATCACACTCCTGCAATACAAGCAATAAAGAGTCTGTTGTTCAGAGATCATGTGTTTTTATTTAGGGAACACAACAGGGACAGAAAAAGGAGTCTGTGGTGGGACCTGAAATGGGGAGAGGGGTGGGAATCTTGGGGCCCTGGAGGTTGAGTGTGAGGCTGCCCTTGAGATCCCCCACCATACCCTGGGGGCGGAAGCTATGGAACTAGGTGAGGGAAAATTATTTTGCATGGGGTAAGAGAGGGTTTAGGGGGCATTTTCTCCAAGCATGCCACCAGGCACTCCATCAAAGCCACCAGGGAGGAAAAACACATGTTCCTGTTGCCTTGCCTGCAATTTCCTACATGCTCTCCTCTCCCGCTGTTCTGCTTGAATCTCCTCCAGGAGTGTATTCCTCATCTTCTTCATCCAGGTTGCCATGTGAGATATCAGTCTTCTTTGAATGACACAGAGCAATAGGGAGCTGATGCTGGGCTTTGTGCTGCAATGATGCCAGACCACTTACTGCTGGCCAGTCGTGGGAAGGTATCCTACCATAGACGACGGAATAACTTCCCCAGAAACCTAGAGTTCCTTCATTGAGACACAGGGAGGATTGATTCCCACTCCATCTCCACACATTAAGAAGCTGTTCCGGGTCCCCAGTGCTGTGAAGCCACTGAATATGCCACACATCACCCCCAACTGCCTTTATCCACTTATAGCAAGAAAAATATTGTGAACTCACCAGAAATGCCCTCCTTGGGATCAAGTGCTTGACTGAGATGTCCTGGGAGGAGGAGATTGACTCCAAAGTGATGACAAGTTCTTGGCTTTCACTGCTCACCTTCTGGCCATTTTCCTCATCCCCTTCCCTCTCCATCACCACAGCATCCTCCACTCTGCTGTCCTGAGTGTCCTCGGCAGATTCCACAGTCTGGCTTGGAAAGCTCATCAGCTTCCCCTCCTCCACCATTATGCCAGGATCGCATGCAGCTGGTTGTAGAAGCAGCATGTTTGCAGTGATGCTCCAGACTGTCCATTTGCCTCTTTTGTTTTGCAATAGGACTGCCTCAGCTCCCTTATTTTATTTCGGCACTGCTTGGTGTCCCTGAAGTATCATTTCTCCACCAGGCATGTCGCTCTCTTTGTGTAATTATAGCATTTCTTTTGCTGTTTTGGAGCTCCAAGAATATGGAACCCTCTTCCCATGCCTGGATGAGGTCCAAGGTCTCCTGCACACTCCATGTAGGTGCTCTTTTGCACCTCTGGGAACTAGAGCTCATGGGACTTCCATGAGTGTAAGTCATGGCCACACGTGCTGCCTGCTCTGTGGTGTGCTTGCAAAATGGCTATCTGGGAAATTAAATTCAAACTTTCTCAGGGCTTTTCCCGTTCACCTGCAGAGCAATAGAGTCACAAGTTGTGGCCAGAAATGTCACAGCAGGGCATCAAACAGTCCCCTGCAGGCCCTGCGCTCCCGGCGGCGCTTTGCTTTTGAAATGTACAACAGCCCTCTTATATTGTAAGATATAAAATGCATACATACATTTTTTACAATATAGTACTTGAACTATTTCATTTAGATCGGGGTGGCCAACCCGCGGCTCGTGAGCTGCATGCGGCTCTTCCCCCCCCTTAAAGTGCAGCTTGCGAAGCTGTCCCCTCGGCTTGCGAAGCCGCCCCTGTGCTCCTAGAAACGACTCCTGGTTCCCTGTGCTCACCAGGTGCAGGGGAGCTGTCCGGCACAACGAAGCAAAATGGCGCTGGCAAGATGACGCCAGCCGACGGGAGCCTGATGTGGTCAAAAAGCCAAACCGGAGTGTTTTGTTTTTTTAAAAAGTG
>CM057848.1:44073785-44097265 GCA_030068395.1 Apalone spinifera | reverse complement strand
GCCCTTTTTTTTTTGTTTGTTTGCGCTCAACAACTTTTTTCCCCTCTGCTCTTGACTCTTTGCGCTATATCCAGCACTATTTTGGCTCTTTGCCTGTAAGAGGTTGGCCACCCCCTGATTTAGGCGTACCAAGTAACAGACTCTTTCATGCACATACTAGAGCAATGTTCAGTAACTCATGGACAGAAATACATTGCTTGAAACCACTGACATTTTCAGTATTAAAAATTTTGGTTCACAGAATTTATCAAAAACTATGGCAATTAGTTTAGCAAGGTAGTGATATTCAAAAACTTAACCTGAACAAAAAACCCGTAAGACATAGCAAACTGAATAACCATTTCAAGACCTGTAAAGAAAACACATTTGCTATTTCAATCACAGATTTTACCTGTCTTTTACAATGAACTTGGCTTGATCATCTGTTTCCATTTCTTCAGCATCTTCATTCACAGCTTTAATGATACCATTTTCCTTATTTTCCTCATTCAGAAGTTCATACTGCCCATTTTCTAAGGCTGCTCTCCAAGACTGCCTATCTGTAACCTACAGCAAAACACAAATGAGAGCCTGCACGCTTCTAGTTGTGCCAATAACTGCACACATTTAACTCAAATTTCAAATAAAATAAGAATACCAGGTGCTGAGTTCTTGTTCAGGCAAAAGAGTCAGCAGCACTGTTTGGTTACTAGAAACACCATTTTCCGTGAAAGACTATAATGTAATACCTTAATAGCCCCCAATGTTCCTTGATAGATTCGGTCTTCAATGTCCAAAAGAAAATCTCTAAGCCTCAGTTCAAGCTGCTTTTCTGCAGACATTTGAGATATATCATGAGAGTTCGCTATTCTTCCCCGACCTGATGAAGGTGGTTTGTTATCACTTTGAGGTTTGTCTGCAATAACCAATACCATTTTTGTTAGGACGCCCTATTTCTTAACTGACCAGAAAATATACTTCCAATTAACATAATCATTATTAACTAAAAATAATTGTTTTGTAAAATACTGTCTAATATTCTCTCTCAGTATTGAGGTTTTCCATATGAAGATAGTAGGATCTAACCCAAACCAGACTGAATATCTATATCCCTAAAGAAAGATGGGAGATTAACATACAGACCTCCCCAAAGCAAGCAAATTAAAGGGATTTTGTTTACTTAAAAAATAAATAAATAAATAAAATAAAAAATCACATGCCTATCTTAAAAATTTTTACCTACCACGAGCAAGTAACAACCACTAGTCTCTGAAACTATTAAGTCATTTAAGTCACGGCCAGGCTGCGGCAGCCCAGCAGGGGAAGCCTGTCCAGTGGCTGCTGCAGAGCTGGGGCTGGGATAGGCCAACAGCCCAATCATCTAAGTCCCAGCAACTTGGCTGGGACCACGGCAGCTCAGCCAGGGCCACATGCTACTTAGCCAGGGCCACATGCTACTCAGTGATGCAGCTGCGGAGCCAGGGTTGCATGCCTCTATGCCAACAATGGGGCTGGGGCAGCAGTTCTGGCAGCGGAGCCAAAAGAGCACGCAGCTGGGAGGAGTGGCAGGCTGAGGGGGAGGTGGCTCCACAGAAGGCGGCATGTGCCATCTTAAATCTGCCTCTCCCTGCATGAATTGGCTCCCACCTGTCCCACCATGCTACTGCCTCTGGGGCAGGGACGGGGTGGTGGGAAGGGGGGAGTGAGAGCCAGCTTTTAAACCAGTGCTCAGAGAGCACCGGCTCCTCTGGGGGGGAAGCAGGAAGAGTGGAAGGGGGGCAGAGAGAAAAATGGGTGCCAGCATGGTTGGGCTTGTCTGTTAAATTTTCAAATTTTATTAACTCTTAAAGAAGAGTTTAAGGACAGCTATCAGCAGGCAACACAAGAGACTGCTACAGTTGCAAATGTAATACATTTCTATAACAACATTTAAGATTTAGTTTAATAAGTTTTATTGTGTCTGTGTGGATGATTTAGTTCTCACCATTCCTAATGTACTGCTGCTACTGCAGCTTGACACAGGTAAAGAATATTATATACTATTTCCTAAATTAATAAAAATCAAGTTATCTTAAATAAAAAAAAAAAAAAAAGAGTACACAAAGTGTACCATCCGAAATGTTGTAAAATACTGTACTGAGTTGTAAATTAACATGTTTTAGGGATCAGATTTGCATCACTGTTTAAGAAATGTGTGTCGTATCAGTGGGAAACGTAAAAAAAAAAAATACCATTTTTGTGTGATTTATATCATGATTTAAATCAATCAATCCTGTTTAATATTATTGGAAGTGTGTTTTCATTGTGGTAGCATGCAGGGGGCACAGTACTCTCATCTGGCTCTTTTGATTAATGGTGGTTGCAAATGTGGCTCCCGAGTCACATAACTGTGTGTTCCATTGCTCTAAAGTAGTGGTCATCAACCACTCTGAGAAACACTGTGCTACAGCATCACAGCTGTACTGATGTAGCACTGTAGTGTAGACTTGCCTTAAATGAAACACTGAAGATATCATAAAACTTCCTTTTCAGTTACAAGATTCCTGCAAAAAACTTCACAAATTCACAAAATATATGTGAAATATACACAAGACATAGCCTTTACCCATGTTAATGACATATGCAATTGTCTTACTGTTAGTATATCTATATGCATGTTTCATTTTTTTTTGTCATAGAGAAAGTTCAATAGTTTCAAGCAAGCTTTCAAATTTTGACACACAAAAGCAATGTTATTTCTTCAGAATAAAGCTACTCTTGTAGTGAGGATGTGCCAACAAAAGTTTCAAACCTTCTGCCCTATTAAGCCTGCACATGTCTTAGAAAGTGCCGAATTATTGGGAAAAAACAATCAAGCATCATCATCCTATGAAAAGCCATGCCCCATACAAGTCAAAGTAATTAATCGCTGCTCCTTGTATCCTCTCTCCCCAAAGGCAGACCATCTTGTCTCTTCTTTCAGAACAGAAAAACTGAGATCTCATTAGCATATTGAAAGTGAGTTCATGTCAGATACCAGTGTTCAGGATGATCTAGTATTCATCCAACTTTCTTTAAGATTTCCTTGCCTTTTTCTAGCTATATATGTTGTAGTTTGTTTCTTTCCAGGTAGGCAGAGCTAATGACTTCTTCAAAGACCAACAATAGCACCTCTGATTTATGTATGAATCAACATTAAAAAAAAAAATCCACATACATACATACATACATACATACAAACAAACAAACAAAAAACAACAAAACCCCCAAAAAACAAAAAAATCCCAAACCAACAGTGAAGCCACTATCCTTCTACTGAGAGGCCTAAAATACATTATCTATCACAAAAATACACAGAAATCTCTTTTCTGAAAAACCAATAGTTCAGTTGCTAAGACACGTGGCAGAATAATTTAATCATTCTGCAGGGTATTTGAATAAGAATGAAAAGTTTATATAACACTACCCTGAAATCAATTGTGAAAGCAAATTAAGATAATATACATTTGGAAGAATTTGCACTTTACCTGGAATATGGAATTTTTCCACAGGAAAACTGTTTAGTTGCTCATATAATCTATTTTTCTCTTGTAAAAGAGTTTCTTTTAAGGCACTCTCCCTATATCCTCGGGAATTCAGAGCCTCTAAGAGTTGATCCAGTTGTTCCCGAGAATTGTAAAAGCACCAGCGGTTTGGCTTATATACTGGTCTTGGCACCTCTACAGCAACACTGGCACATGAATCTTGGTCAGTATTGGAGGTAGATTCAGATGACTTCAAAGACTCTCCAGCTTTAGTAGATACCTGAAGTTCATTTGTGATGTGAGACTGTATGCTATTCTGAAAGGAACAGGGTCGAGGCAATAACATGTCCTCTGTGAGACCAGAATAGTCTTCTTCTATAAACAATCCAGGAACTGAGGGGAAAATCCAGTAGCGGCGATACATGCGGTCGCGACCCAGGGGAGAGATATTGGTGCAAGCTGTAGCATTCTGAATCTTTTCTATAAGTTCCTTCTCTTTCTTTTGTTGTTCCCATTTTAAAGCTTCCTCCTCCTCAGCAGTAAGAGGATCACTCTTTTCACAAGAAGTCTCATCTTGTCTTGTAAAGTCCTTGAATCCATTTTGCCCCCTCCTACCTAAAAAGAAAGAAAGAAAACTGACATCACTGTATTTGTAACCTCTGTCATTAGCTTAGATTTTCCCAGTTTCTAACAAAAGTGTTGGGAACAATCAGGTTATAACTACTGGCCAGTAGCAACAAACAAAAAAAAGAACAAAATCTACTTGCATGCAGAAAGGAATAGCTTGTTTGTAGCAATTTCTCCTTCTAGAACCTTGATCAAATTTTATTTATAGCCCTTTATTATTTATCCCACCCAGAATTTGACAGTGCTACCCATAATCAGAGATGCTGCCAACAAAACAGGTTGAAATTGGAAAGAAGAAATTCATTATGAAACAAAGGACAGGAAAACAGGCATTTTATTCCTGGTTTTTACGTAGACTTCTTGTGTGATTATCCTCAGTTTCCTCTATTTGTAAAATTAGGATACTAATATTTGCCTACCTTATAGCCAAAAATGGCATTCTAAGGCTTAATACATTTGTGTTTAAAAAAACCAAAACAAAAACAAACACCTAAAAATAGTTTTTGTGAACATCTGTGCTTATTATTATAGTATCTGAACATCCAATAGAAAGAACTACAGAATGAAAAGCACGATAGGAATTCTGAGTCGTCTTATTTCATGAATCAATTAGAAAAGTGCTTGGAAGTAGAAAAAGTCCATTCAAGAGGAACAACAAACAACTTTTTTTCCCTTGGAGGCCCCTCGACTGCCTGTAAACCACTGTGCTGCATGATTCAGTGCATTTCATTTGCAGTATCTGTTAGATTAATTCCTCCGAAGATCCTAGGGGGAAGATTAAAGCTGTCTGCCTGGGGTTAAAGCTGGGCCTGGATGTGTCAGGCCTTACTGGTGCATAAGAAGCATACCTACCTCCGTCAATAGAGATAATTAGTTAAGATGATTTATACCAGCTAAAGAGCACTAAGGAAAAGTTATTGGTTTCTTAAAAAAGTCTACAAAAGATGATGTAATGCCTCAAAAATGAGTTATCCACTATTAGAGATTCATGTAGAGCCATTCAAGTGGAGTACTAATAACTGTAACAGTTTTTCAAGCCACAGCCTATTATCTCCAGTCTTTCAGACACACACATACAGAGTCCAGATGGCAACCAGAAAAGACAAAGACAAACAGAAGAACTACAGTACATAGGACTGAGTTAAATCAGGTATCAAGCCAGCTCAATGCATTTATTAACCCATTATGATCAAGGTCTTTTTTCTTTACATTTACTATGAAGGTTAATGCTTTTTAAAGGTTTACTGGAAAAGTAAAAATTTGACCCAGTTGTTGGTTCATGCATACACACAAACAACTACACAATAATTTATTTTTACCTCTTCTTCCTTTTTTGTTTGGTCCTAGTTCTTCCTCATCCTCGGTCACTGTATCCAAGTCTTGTTCCTTCCGTTCAGTTTCTTTGCTCTCTGTACTAGTATCAAGGTCTTCCCGTTCCTCTTCCCTGAAGGCATGGTACAACAAGAGTCCATAGTGAAAGAACTGAATGAAGCTGGCAAAGAACATGCAGTACATTGCAGAATGTGCTTTACAATCAGTATTTTATTATCAAAAGTTGCCCCATGAAGAATTTTTAGATGCATTTTTCCTTTTACTATGCAGTACTACTTGGCTATTCCACAGAAATGACTCCATATCATCGAAGTTCACATCCTCATGTAGGAATATAGATGTGTGTGTGTGGGGTTGGGGTTAAAGAGATATAGGAAACATTTACAAGAAACCAAAATATTGAACCATAACTACAGAAATATTGCACTAAAGCCTAATCCAGGGCTTTAAATATTGTAAATACCATCCCAAACATTTAAAGGCATTTACAGTTTTAAAACCAGATCTCCATGTGGCGTACATCAGCATAGCCCTACTGAATTCAGAACTATGCCATTTTTCACCATCTGAGGACTATGCCTTTAGTTTTTATTTTACATGGTTTACAGTTCCCTCTGAAAAATGAAAATATATTTCCCCTATTCAAATTCATACCATTACAAAGCACTGATTTTTACAGGGTGGTTATTGCACAGTATGAGTCTAATTTTGCAAATACTTAACATGCTTAACTTTACAGCACACAAGTAGCAATAAGGAATGTGAATGGTTAACCAGTAAGCATCACCCTTACTGGATGATGATTACTGGATTACAGTTAACCAGCAGAGGCTGGAACAGGCCTTTGTTTAATCAGTAAATTAATGTTACATGTTTAACCGGTTAACTAATTAAGTGTGATTTTACATCCCTAGTAGCATTGGACTATGAACATATCTAAAGTTAAGCATATACATCATTTTTTTTTTTGCAGGATTAGAACCTTGAAGGATAAAATTAGTGGGCCTAAGAAAGGCATAATCATGCAGCAGCATGTGTGAGGGTCTTATTTATGGAAATACATGGTTCTATTAGTGTAAAAACCTCAGTTCTATGCATGCTGGTTAAGAATCAAATATTTATGTTATAGTACAAACAGAAGTTATGGGCTTGATGCAGAAATTACTGGATGAGGCACTTTCACCACTGTGTCGTAGAAAATCTAAGTAATCATCATAATGGTCCCTTCTGGACTTAAAAATCTATGACGACCTATAGTCACCCAAGTTAATAAATTAGAAAATCAAATACAATTGTTAACCTCGCAAACTGCTACTATCAGACACCATAGTTTTACTTGCTTATAGGAAGTAAATAATCCTTTTCTGTTATTTTAATAAGAAAATAGTGTTATTTTATACAATCATTTTCCCTAGAGTTTATATCTGGTCCTTAATGTTAGATTATAGAAACTGGCATAGTTCCATTTAAATAAAAAAAGACTTACACGGTTTTAAACTCTAGTCCTATATACTGAAAATAACCATTTAAAATCAGGCTCAAAATTGTGTTTATCACATTAGAATAATTGATCCTACCCAACAGATACTTCTGCAGCAGAATTCCTTTGTTCCTCTTCCTTCAGCTTTTCCTGTTTCTCCTTCATCTTTTGTTCTTGCTCTTTTAATCTGTCTTCCTTCCTCTTACGTATTCTAAAGACAGGGGTGAGAATATACAAAATGAAAATTAACATATAAAGAGAGTGTCTAATTTAATTTTGTTATGTCTCTTTTCTTTATAAGACGAGCCAGGGATGAAAATGCTGGTTTAAGGGTAGAGATTTATCTTTATACAATGCAGAACACAATGGGGCTTCGATTCCGATTGAGGCCTTAACATCCTGGAACTTAAATAAACAAACTTTTTTTTAAAAAAAATCCAGTCGTTATTTTTTCAAATCCAGCAGCTACATTTTTGACAAAGGAATCCTGGTTTCACCACGTCTTACCTTGCTGCTGCAGCTTCTCTTTCTTTGCGATGTTGTTCTGCCTTTAACTCTCGGAATTCTTGTTTTGCCTGTCGTAATATATCAACAGAGTCCTCTATGAAATCTCGAGTAGAGACAAGTGTCAGAAGCTTCCCACAGAGGGCATGAAGAATCTTCATCTTTTCGCCTGATAAAATTAATGTTAATGGTTTATGTTTCATTATAAAAGATGCAGAAGTATTTTTTATATAGTGAGCTTCAGGCCATAGGTAGCTTCTTTCTGAGGACACTACATATTAAATCAAGCAGACATTGTCAGATTGCGTGCAGGGTTAAGAGGAAATGCTACATTTTTTTGATGGCAGTTTTGCTATGAGGTAACTAACCAGACTAGTTTTAATCTTTGTGATACCTAAAATTATGCTTTTTTATTTCTGTGATCTACTAAACTAAGAATCATGATCATTGTACAAATGGATATCCAATGAGAATTTTTCATCTATAGGTTATCCTAGAAAAATATTACATAGGTATTTTTTAGAAATATAAAGAGGTAGAAAGTATTCAGTTTTGGAAGACAGACATCTGCTATTTGAAGTTTACACTGGGAAGTACTGATAATATGAAAACAATCTCTCAAACACAGAAGCCATACCTTAAATCAGGCATGTCAAAGCGGTGTTTGGCAGGCCATATGCAGCCCGATCAAAATTTTTTGCAGCCCGCCACTACATTTTTATAAAGGAATAAAGTGCAGCCCGCTGGCTGCTTGGAGCATATGGCCAAGTGCAGATCACAGCCAGCCGGGCCGCTCTGTGCCGCAGCAACTGCTTGCGGCCGGGGCTGCTCTGCACACTGCACCCAACATGTGCTCATGGCCGTCTGGGCTGCTCTGCGCTGGGTGCGCTACGCACAGCTGGCCACTATGCTCACGCCGCCCCTAAGGAAGAAATGTGTGGCAGCGGCAACTCCAGGAGGGCCTGTAAAGTGTGAGGCATTAGGTTGGGGGGGCCTACCTCTGGGGCAGCAGAGGGGGATTGGGTTAGAACGGGGAATATGGGAGTGCCTGGCTCTGGGGGAGAGAAAGGGGTTATTTTGTTAATATTTTGGTTTTTTATTTATTTATCCCCGCCCCCCAAAAATCACAAAATGTATATTCATTTTATATCAATAAATATATGTTAATTTTTTGTAATTGCTCAAATAATTATATGTTTATGCAAAATCTCAAAAACTTACAAAGTATCTGAAATTTTCACAGAAGCCTGTTCTATTTGATTAACCATGGTCTATACTTGCTTTTATTTCAACAAAACAAGTTACGTATCATATAAACAATTTAAAGGTACCTTAAATTTATATTTAAATTAAAAATTATTTTATATGAGCAAACAACAATTTTACACATCAAATTATTGTATTATATTAAAACAAGACCTGAAAAAATACACCTAAAACATAATCTATAATAAATAGATATGACTTTGTAATAAAGTACATTTTCTCTGGTGGCCCTGAAAGCTATCAGTTTGTGCATCCCTCAGTAGGCTTTGAGTATGACATGCCTGCCTTAAATCAAAGCTTTGTTTGAAATGTCTGACACCTGGGAAATGATTTATCAATCAGGATGCAATTTAAGTCTTAAATATTATGTCTCATACTAGATAAAAGGAAATACTAATTAAAAATTAAATAAAAATAGTCTAGTGTGAGGATACCAATTTAAAGCTGACATGTGCAGTGACAATTTCTGAACTAACATTTGTTCATTCACCTTGTGACCCAGATGTGGCAGTATCCGGCAAGAACATTAACCAGACAGCACTTTCTCTCAGGAGAAAAACAGTCACAGGTTACACCAATGACAAAGTACTAATCTGAAGGTAGCAGACGTGCATTACACATGGGCTTGGCCATTATGGCTAAGAGGCATCTCAGAAAGTATAGTGTGGGTGCAAAATATACAGAGCAACCTAGAAATAACAGATTATATCACAGTGATCGATCGACTCAACTTACTAGTTTCTCTTTAACTGTGGATCAATGAGGAGAATTCACAATATGAACACACTCTTGGGATGTCTACACAACCACCACTGCTATTGTTTCAGTACTTTCTACCTGAAGAGTCAGTAAGAGGTTACTCACCTGTGCAGAAACAAAGATTCTTGGCGATGACTGTCCCTGTGGGTGCTCCACTTTAGAGGTCTGTGCAAGCAATACCCTTGGTAGGTTTTGCATGCAGGACAGTCAGTATGCGCTGTTTAGAGCCACTCTCCCACATGCACAGCCAACTGTTCCCTCAGTGCCTTCTCTGCTGCAGTGGTCCTCTGCAGCAGAGGTCTGAGGCACAGGGGAGAAGAGTAGGTAATGGAGCACACATTGGGACAACAATCTCAAAGAGCCTCAGATACTGCACAAGGTAGTAACCGTCTCTTCAAGGAGTGTTGCTGTGGGTACTCCATTTCAGGTGACTAATGAGCAGTGACTGTTACCAGAGGAGGGGACGTAGAGTTTTAGGAGTGAACAGCAAACAACACAGTGTTAAAAATGTGCATCAGAGGTTGAATGTTTCTCTAATGCGTAATGCTTGGTGAAAGTGTGGACCAAAGCCCAGATAGATGTTTTGCATATGTCACTTAGGGGGACTTTTTTCCAGAAAGGCTGTTGATGTAGCTAATGCTCTGGTGGAGTATATGTGCAGGACTAAGAGGTTGCTGGTTACTGTTATGGTAACAGAGTTGGATGCACTCCAAAATCCACTTGAATAGTCATTGCTTTTAGACATAGTCTGGCCCTCTAACATCTCTGTGGAATAGACTAAGAGTCTAAAAGACTTGTAGAACATTTTAGTCCTGTCTATATAGAATTCAAGTGCTCTGCGTAAGTCAAGCTTACATAGAGCTACCTCTCTGCTGATGCCATGTGGTTTTGGGAAAACAACAGATAGGTATGTTGGCTTGTTGCAGTGGAAGGAAGAAGGTACCTTAGTAAGGAATTTTGGAGGTGGTTGAAGGACTACTTTGTCTTTGTAAAAAGTTGTGTATGCGCGCGCGTGCGTGCGTGGGTGGGGGGGTCCTATCATAAGGGCTCCCAACTCCCCTACTCATGTTGGCCGAAGTGACTTCCACAAAGAAAGCTACTTTCATTGATAAATGTAGTAGCAAGCAAGTGGCCAAAGGTTTGAATGACTTGCCCATGAGTGCCCATAGCACTAGGTTGAGATCCCATGGCGGTGCTGGAGACTTGGTGGGGAATATGTATTTTGTATTCCCTTAATAAAGCATCTGGTGTTGGGATGAGCAAAAATAGAGAAATAGTAGTATGGGAGGTGGTTATTGCAGCAAGGTGCACCTTTAAGGAGCTACGGGAAAGGCCTGTATCTTTTAGGGAGAATAGATAATCCAGTATCAGAGGAAGCAAAGCAGTCATGGGTGAAGTATGGTGGGCATGACACCATATAGAGAAACGTTGTCACTTGTGTATGCAAATTTTTCTCATAGTTGGTCAAGCTGCTAAGGAGAATTCTGGACCGGAGCGGAGAAGGATGTCTCCTTTGGTGTTAGCTGACGTCTCCTTTCGTGTTCCAAGGAGCCATGCTTGGAACTGAAGAATCTAGATGTTCGGATGGCAGAGCTGTCCCTTGTCCCGTGTGAGAAGGTGTGGAAGGCGGGGGAAAGAGATAGGAGTGCCATGAGGGTCTCGTGGTCATTTGGAGAAGGTAGGGGAAGCCAGTTTGTATGGGCCAATTTGGAGCCACCAGGATGGCTGTGGCCACGTCCTGCTTAACTTTCAGAAGTGTCCAGTAAAGAAGTGGTACAGGTAGGAAGGCGTAGAGTAGAGGTGCATCCTGTTTGAAGATGAAAACATCCCCTAGAGAACAGGGGCGAAGACCTGTGCAGAAGCAGTATTGAGGGCATTTGGTCACAAAAAGATCTATTGTGCAATACTCCAGTGTCTAAATAGTGGGGTAAGCAGCTTGGTGCGGATTTCCCATTCGTGAGTTTAGGAAAAGTGCTGGTTGAGAATGTCTGCTGTGTTTTCTGTGCCTGGCAAATAGGTTGCTTTGAAGTCTATGCTGCAGGGAATGCACCATTCCCAGTGATGTGCTGCTTCTGCGTGTAATCAGGGTAATAGAAGGCTCTGCCCAGAGAGTTGATGTAAGACACTGTTGTAAGATTGTCTGTAAAGATCTGAACCATTTTGTTGTGGGTGAGGGAGAAAGTGATGATATGTATTGCAGACAGCCCAGAGATCAAGGAGATTTATATGAAGTTTGGACTCCTTAGGAGACCAGGGCACCCGAACGGTATGGTAGTCCACATGGGCCCTCTAGCAATGAGAGAGCATCCACAGTGATCATTATGGTTGGTAAGTTGCATTGGAAAGTGACTCTGCTGTAGACATCAGTCCCAATTGTCCCCCACCACAGAGATAATATGATTTCGGTTAGGCTAGCGAGCAGTTTATTGATATGGTGATAATGAGGTCTGTATAGTGATCTTAGCCAGGATATAAGGGTCTCATGTGAAGTTGAGTGTGCCAGATTATGAACATAGCTGCTGCTATGTGACTGAGTAACTACAGGCACAGTTTGGCAGTTGCTTGTGGGCTGTTTTGTGCCTCTCAAACAAGATTTGAGAGTTGAAGGAACCTTTGATGAGGAAGTGAGCCATGGTCCTAGTGCAGTCGAAATGAGCTGCAAGGTCGGTGTCCGTGTGCACTTTTAAAGGTTGAGTTGTAGGCCGAGATTGGTGACGAGCTTCATGGTAAAGATAGCTGCTCGTGCAGTCTGATGGTCCTTTTTGAAGGCAGTCATCCGAGTATTCCCAACTTTCGTACATTCACCACCATGACTGCAAGGAGCTTGGAAAGGATCCAGGGGACAGACAAAAGGAAGAACACTGTACTGGAAATGGTAGTTGCCGACTATAAATTGGAGGTATAGTCTGTGTGAGGGATGTACGGTGATATGAAAATACACGTCTTGAGTTTGAAGGTCGATAGCCAATCTCCCTTCTCCAGTTCAGGGATTATGGTGGCCAGCATAACCATCTTGAAATGCTGTGTGTGAATGAATCTGTTCATCTTGCGTAAATCCTGGATGGGCCTCCACTCCCATTTTCTTGGCCACGAGGAAGTACTGTAATTAAAACTCAGTTGTTGTTGTTGCTGCAGTAGGTGTCCGTTGCCCTTAAGTGAAGGTGATTTAGTTCCTGCATAAGGGCAGTTTGTGAGATGGATCCCTGAAGAGGGACGAGTAGGGAGAAACGAGATATCTCTTTGAACAATTTCCAACACCTATTTGTCTGTTGTGATGCTGTTCCAGACCTATAGAAGGAAGCTAGGTGGTCTCCAAGTGGGGTAGAAGTGATGGTAAGATGCAGTGGAGAATTTAGGGCTATATGGCCCTTGACCAACTCTTCAAAATATTTGTCTGGATGTGTTGATGGTTATGAACTAGATCATTGCACCTGGTCTGGTGCTGTTTGTGCCTATGATCGTAACATCTGTGGGGTTGTGTACCTGGATTATTATGGAATCACTGATTCAAGGCTTCATCATGTGCCTTGTTTTCTCTTGGTTGCAGGAATGTATATCCCCAACGTTTTTAAAGGTGGATCTTGAGTCCGTAAATGTGTGAAGAGCTGCATCTGTGGAGTCTGCAAAGAGCTTGGAGCCTTCCAAAGGCAAATCTTCCACCACATCCTGAACATCTCTGAGTAAGTCTATTACGTGCGATGCATGACCGCTGCTGTGGAGATGGAATGCAGCAGTATCTGCTGAACCTAGGGCAACTTGGAGCACTGTGCAGGTGAGGAGGGAACTCTTCTTTATATTGGCCTTGTATTGTTCTTTCTTGTCGTCAGGCAGGTGGTCAATAAAGGTGGACATTTGTGTAAAAATGTTGTATGTATACTTTGCTAACACAGCAGCATAGTTCACAGTCCGGAACTGTATAGCGGTGAATGAGTAGCTCTTTCTGCCAAATAAATCAAGTGCTTCCAAATCTGAATAGCGTTCATTTGATGGACTGTAGTTATTTAGCAACTGTATTCTTTTTATTTCTCTCCTCCACAAAGCCATGCCCTTAAAGCAGTCTCCCAAAGAATGCTATATGCTGCAGAAGGTAGGAGCAAGAGGTTTTGAAACACATAAGCTGACCCAGCCAAAAAACACTTAGATTTACATCCAAGTGAGGGCGTTAATGCACACAGAATATGTAAAATGAGGCAAATGACACTACACAAACAGGAATTTCTTGAAATAGGCACTTCTATTATTGACAATAACAACTTGCAGCTGAGAAATATAGTACAGAGAAGGCAAAACTTCAATTTATTTGGTGGAAAAAAACCAAATACTGAGTCTTCATCACGTGCCCCATTATTTAACTGGGAAGTTGAGTGATTTATTTGTATAAATCACCATGAACAAAGCAAAGATTCCTTCAGAGCCCAGCAGCAGAAAAAGGGTTATCTGTGTGTCCAACATCCTGAGACATTTTAGAAACAAAAGTTAGCTTTAAAAAATGTTTAGGGCCAATTAAGTTTGACTACCTAGTAATTTAGACATTGTAAATAAAAAAAGTGACAATCCCAGAGGTGACAGTCCTCTACATGTCTATAGAATAAGCAGCAGCAATGTAAATTGACCAGCCATGTCCCCATCTGAACTCTGACCTGAAAGGAATACCTCTAGGAATGGAAAGGTAATTTTATTTCCACACCCATGCAACCCTTGACCTCTCAGTGAGAACACCAATAAGGGTTCCAGCTGCAGTAATAGGTATCCATGTCACAAACACTATCACCCCACAAACTGAAGTGAGACTGCCAATTTGTTTTACATACGACAAATGGTTATTAAATAACTTTTGGCCATGGGGGGAAATTTGATATCTGTCACCTTGAGAGTGGCTTGAACCATAAAACACAGCATTCATTTTGGTTTATTACCTGGTGATAAGTCATACACCGAAGTACTTGAGAGTTTCTTCAACAGCCCAGGATTACTCAATCTCAGCTCCATGCAAGCATCATCTGTCGCATCAAAACCTCCTCGTTTTTGGTAACGGTACTTTGCATTTGCTGATGTTACATCAGCGCCTGATGCTAAGATGTGAAGTCTGAGAATCTCAGAAAGAGTGCAGCTGTCGAGATCCAAATTTTTCAAATTGCAGCCTACAGTTAATAACAATAAGAAGTTATTTTACATCAAGACCAACAATATATGAAGTAATGTAAAAATGTGCTTTTTAAAAAATACAGAGCAAGGTAACACAAATGAAACAAAAAAAAAAAATAAAACCCACACATACCCTGATGTAACTGGGGCCATGCAGCTGCCAAAGTTGCAACTGCAAACAGTGCAGATTTTGTGGGGTCTGCATCTTCATCCAAAGCCTCTGTTAAATCTTTAAGGAAATAAACACTTTATTCTAGTGCAAATTAAAACTTGGATTTTTAGGGGAAGAAAGAAAAGGCCTTTTAAAATAGTGCAGACACAAAGAATATGGCTTGACATTCACAAAAGCTTCAGTGTATTCAAGATTTAGCTCAGCTATCAAAGTTATAATATACACTGCCTACGTCCACCTAAGCGGTATAGACACTAAGGACATGCAACACTCACTAAAAGCCGTTCTCCCAATGCAACAAACGACTAAAGTTGCTAAAGCACTGACACTAGGCAAACATGCACAGACACAGGGAAGGGAAGGGAATACCAGGGAATATACTTGAAAGACAAAAAATGCACAAATTCCATCCTACTCTCCACACTCCTGCAATTTAAATTATTTTATTACAATTTTGGCTTTCTGAATAACTATCCAAAAAAAAATTTAAGCACTTGAGATGATAGCATTCATCATCTTTTTTTAAAATCTGAGTTTTATATAAAAACTTACACATTCCACACAAGTATGAGAAGAGTGGTAATTAAATAAAAACAAGCCAGGTGTAAACAAATATTATACAGCAGCAGCAAAAGCAGCTCATCCATTGGAAAGCAAACTGAATTCCCTCTTCTTAAACAAAGTTTCCTTGGCACTTACAGGTAGTTCTCCAGAGGATTGAGAGAGTTTGGTCAGTCTTGCACACTATTTCAACAACTTTACCCTATTCAGGTCCAAGTCATTATGAAGTGTTACGGCCACCAAGTTAACAGGGAAAGGAGCTATAGTCCAAACTGAATGAGAATATGTAAATAGTGGGTTTACAATTATTAAATAACAAACATTCTTGCATCATGATCAATGTTGCCTGAAAGTTTTACCTGGATATTGCAAAGTGGACATTGAGATCGTTTTTCCACACTAGAATATCTTACATAAAATTTCAATTTTGAAAACAAAAACCCAGTTTTCCTGTATGTTTTCTCTTGAAGTGTTGCCTGTTTTTCAACTCTAACACATTTTTAAAACCGGAACAAACTGTACTGCTAAAAATCTGCCTGGCTAATAAAGCAGAAGAGAGACTGTATAAGAATGTCTAATTCTTCCATGAAAGAAAGAGAAATTGTCTGAACAACAACAGCAAGACATGAAAGTCCAGAGCCTCCAAATGAAAGTAGCAGTAAAAAGTAGCACTATTTGCAGTCCCACAATGAGCAATCAACTAGAAGTAAAATGGTGTTTTTTGAATATTCAAGCCCTGCAAAACTCAACTGCACTCTCAAGTTGGATTCTTTCCATTTTACACATCATCAACAATAATGAAAGTTAACTATTTTGTTGATGCAGGAGACAGCAGAATCCAGCTCATTCATGTTTAAATGTGTTGGCGCTACATTGCTACCAAGCGTTAAAAATGCAGTTTATTCAGTAAAATAAGCAGTTAGTTTTATTAAAATAGCATCCAAATGTGCTAGATGCTGTGAGACCAGCTGTGAGACTCTAAATACACAAAAGGAGCACGCTCTGTTGCTTCAGATTATGCCATTTTTAATACACAGTCACTTTGCAGACTAGGACTACATATTAAGGACTAAACTATAACTGATTTGTTGAATGGATGAGCAAGGGGTAAGACTCAGAGTCTTCCTCTCCGTCTTATATCTGACACATAGGAGCCAGGCATACCCATAGTCATTGTTCTCACTTGTACTAAAAGAATTAAGTAGAGCAAATGATACCCAGCTCTGGGGAAGCAAGGCAATGGTTTCTCCTCCCTATTAGTCAATAAGTTTGGAAGGCCAAAAGGAGTACACATACTGAATCCTGCTTCATGAGCAGGGCAATAGTTGCTCTCCCCACCTACACTAAGAAGCTCTGGGGAGGCCCAGTGCCTTCTGTGGCAGTGGACCTCTGATATCTCTCATTTCAGTAGCTGGTATCATTACATTTCAGTAGCTGGTATCATTACATACAGGTCATTTCCTCATCCAGGTGTCTTCTATGAACACATATTCCTGGAAGCTCACAAACTAGAAAGAGTTCTCTGTTAGAAGGGGGTTTTACAGCACAATAAATACTTCAGTTTATTATTTTAAAATCCTACACCAAGTACTGTAGGTTGTGTCAAAAACTTACAGGACCAAAGAAGATACAAGGAGATTTTCCTCCCTGTAATACAGGTTTCTGCAATTTGTCATTCGACAATTTGGACCACTGGGATTCTTTCTGTTACAGCAAAAGGAATCTTATTAATCCCATCCATCCAAAGTTAAAGAGAAAAACTGCTTCTGATCCAGAAAAAACCCACACATGCAAAAAAGCCCCCAAACCTCCTAAAATTAGAAAAACCGGTACCCACTAATAAAATTGTGGCAATTCAAAAGAGCTGTGTCAAAATGTAATCCCTAAATTTCACTCTATTTTAAATTATGGGTTTTGGTTTTGATTTTTTTCCCTTTAGAGGAGTGCAGGGAGGGAGAAAGAGTAATACTACAGGCCGGTCAATAACTGGTAATAAAATATCAACAATGAAAAGAATGTGTCAAGTTTGCAATTACTGTGAACTGAATTATTCCCAGAGCGTTGGGGCACGTCTAAACGACAAATATTTTTCGAAAAGAGGATAATGCAAATTCCATGGCTTGAAAATGCGATTGGAAGAAGATATGCAAATTCCACAGGAAAGATTTCCTCTTTCGAAAAATCTTTGTAGTTTAGATGTAGTCTTGTTATGCTTTCCCTGCAAAGAACTCTATTCCTTAGAGACTAGAAGTTATTTCGTCTTTCAAAGCAGCTTTTACAATTTTCTTTCTCTCTCCATTTTAAAAATACGATAACATAGCACTATCAAATATTAAATGGACATGGTCAATATGTGTCTAATTCTTCTTTCTTATCCCCATAAAACAGTTTTAATTTAAACCTCTCTGGTAGAAAAATTAAAGCAGTCTGATTAGATTTTAACACTCTCATGGCTGGCCAGATTCTGAAAAGCCCTCTCTATGAATTCAAGGATGGACAGAGACTATCTTAGTGTCCCCAAACATACAGCATTGTTCCAGTGCATGAAAATTCAAAACTGAAACTATCAGAAATGAAAACTTGTATATAGAACTTGTAGCTAAATCAAGCTATGAAGTGTCTTCCTAATAATAGGGAAATGGTGGTCATTTTATATACAGACCTATGCATGCATAGTTAGGACTTGCTTTCAAAGAAAATGAATACTAATTCCCAATTATAGATAGAGAATAGTATTTGGCTTTCTAATTTTGGGAGAGAGGACTGGGGGCAGGAAATCAGGCTTCTGTCAATGATACCTCACAACTACAGATGAAGGCTAGTAAAAAGACTCAGGAGAGAATGACTATTGTCCTAACCCAAAGGAAAAATATCTAGCATTGCTGAAGGAGCCGGGGAGAGGGAGGCAGAAGACGACAGAGGAAAACCTTGAAATTTTCAAAACATATGCAAATTGCTAAATGCCCAGTGTGCTTTGCTGGGTATAACACTATGAAAAGCTTGCCTTTTTTCCCCCCTATAGTTGCATTAAAAAAACACACACAGACATAACCCTACAAAATATACTTTTATACCTTGCCATGCATAATAAGAAATGCTAATATAACAAAGTATATGCAATTTAGTTTTAAGGTTAATTATATTGGAATTTCAGTTTAATAGTAAAGTTGAGGTCTGACCTTTGGTCTCAGCATCAGCTATTTGATCTTTGGCCACTTCTTCTTCCTCTTCAGCCATTGCTTGAAAAATGGCAGTCAGAAAGAAAAAGAGCAATTCACATAGTGGACCTTCAGTGTCATTTCCTGCAAGAGCTTCTTCTAACACTTCTGGGAGTAAAATTTAAGAGGTGTCACTTTTGTCATAGTATTATAAGAGCAAATATGGAGTGAATAATTAAAAACATTTGTTCCATAGTAGGTTTAAACAGTCAAGTAGGTTTATAACAAATTACTGTGTTAGAAGAATATATTTTAGGGATTGGTTGAGAAGGGAAGTATTGACAAAAAATGCCCATTTGTTCACATTAATACAAAAGTATACACCTAAGAATTCCAAAAAATATTATTTGTAAAACAGCAGACTAAACCCTACTGTATTGGAAATCATCTATGTTTCAGAGCTCCCACTTCAAGATGAATGTGAAAATTAAACGGAGAGTGGTACTCATAACAACAGTTCATTTTAAATGTAAACTGAAATTCTGAAACTGTCATAAATACACACATCTGAGACATATAGGAGAACAGTGTAAATTAAAGTATATCACCAAACGATTATTACTTGCCTAGAGTAACTCCTTCTGGAAACTCATCCTGAAGATCAAAGAGTTCCCCAAAGGCATGAAGGAATTCTAAGACCATCAGAGCATCACCAAAGATTTCAGGAGGCAGTCTCGTCTTAACTGGAATTGGAACTGGAAGTTCCTGCAACACAAAGGAAACAACTGAATATTTAATTGTATTTCAGCAGAACACACAAGTACTTAAGACACACAAAGTTTGTTCTCATTAAGATGCATGGTATAAATTTGGCATCAGTAAGTCCTTTATACACCTGACATAAATATTGGTAATAACTAGAGTACTGCAAGATCTGTAATAAGATTGTTGTTAAAAGTTAGAGCAATCAAATGTGTATATAGCTCAAAAGTAAACCCTTAAATGTATAACTTAGCTAAACTAATGAATATGAGGGTACTTTAGTCTCTTGTTCTAAACTCGAGAGTGAATAAGAATTAGTTATTCCAAGAACTCCAGTTGCTAGTTTCTCCCCTTCAAACCGTCCTCAAAGATTTTATAACAGTTCAATTTGCTAAATTGTCCAGACCGACAAAAAAAAATTGCTCTTAGAATACTTAGACTTACAAAAAATAAAAAATAAAATAAAACCAAAGCAGAACGGCCAGGGCAAGTGTAGTGAATTAGTATGAGTTCAGCACTTGTACAATTAAACCTCAGAGTTATGAAAACTCAGAAATAGAGGTTGTTTAACTCTTAACAAAACATTATGGTTGTTCTTTTAAAAGTTCAGAGTTGAGCAGTGAACTAACACAACTTTGAAACTTTACATGCAGAAGAAAAATGCTGTTCCCTCCCCCTTTTTTTAAATCGTTTATATTTAACAGTCGTGCACCTTTCCCAGATAGGCCACTCTGATTGGCACTGTCCCTTGCTGTGCTCTCCTTATGAAGTTGGTGTCTGGCTGCTCAAACTCCCTGGCCAGGTGCTCTGCCTGAGCTCCCCACCTTGGCACAAAGGTTTCCGCACTTATTCTTGCACACGTTGTGGAGCATATGACATGGCGCTATCATGAAGGGGGTGTTGCGCTTGTTCTGGTCTAGGTGAGTCAGGAGTCTCCTGAACCTTCCCTTTGAATGTCTGAATGCACATTCCACCACCATTCTGCAGCTGTTCAGACTATTATTGAATTCATCCTTGCCGAGGTCCAGGTTGCCTGCGTAGGGCTTCATGAGCCACAAGAGCAAGGAATAGGCTAGGTCACTTCGGATCACAATGGACTTGTCCAACTCTCAGACTCTTATTGTCCGGTCTGGGAAAAAAAAGTGCCAGCATGCTTCTTTTGGGAAGAAGCAGGAGTTCCAAAAGATGCACCATCATGTACTTTTCCCAATCAGCCCACACTGATGTCAGTTAAGCATCCCTTGTGATCCATAAGCGCCTGCAGCACCATGGAGAGGTACCCCTTGCAGTGATATACTCTGCAGCATGGTGTTCGGTAGCCAAGATGGGGATGTGTGTTCCATCTATGGCCCCCTGCAGTTAGGAAAGCCCATGGTGGCAAAACAGTCCACAATACTGTCCATGTCCCCCAGAATCATGATTCTCCATAGCAGGATGTATGAGCACAGCCCTGACTGTGGATTTCCCCACCCCAACTGGTTTCCAAATGAGCAGTAGCTCTCTGGCGTGGCAAGCTTCCAGAAAGAAACAGCCATGCACTTCTGCAAGGTGAGAAAGGGTCTCATGCAGGTATTCTATCCTGTCATCCCAGAGCAGGGGGTAAGCCATTTGCAAAGTTCCAGGAATATGGCATTGCACATGCAAAAGTTCTGCAGCCACTGTCGATCATTCCATCCCTGCATGATGATGCAGTCCCACCAGTCTGAGCTCATCTCCCAACGCCAAAAGCGGCGTTCCACTGTATCCAAAGAACTGAGTGGCATGCACAGCAGTATGAGCGTCAGGACTTGCCTGAGCAGGGCCTGCAGGCCACACCAAGGTTCATCCTCCTCCTCCTTGTCCTCCTCATCCTCCTGCTCCTTGTCTTGTTGCTGATGGAGCAACATGTGGGCACTGTGGTAGTTGTGCCAGGATGCAAAACACAAGAACCATGAGCTTTGCAGCAGCTCAGACTCCATGCTCTGGCATTCACACACGCAACCAGGGTACAAAAAGATGTATGCCAAATGCAGCCCATTTATGTAATGCAGGGGGTGAAGGAGTAAAGGAGTGCCTTTTGGGACATGGCCAAGAGGAGCCCCTGTAAATACCTGCAGCTGCTTTTTTAACCCAGAGGACACTGGAAGCATAGACTGGCCTGCCACAGTCCCCATGGTGCTTCCTTGCTCTCTGAGTCCAAGGTAGGCTCTGTCAATGTGAATGCGCTACCTTGGAGAACATTTGAATCCAGCCCATAGTGGGTACATGGCCCTTTGCCTTCTCAACATTGGGAGCCCCAGAACTTGAACATAGAGTTGAGTTTATTTAATAGTGTAAACAAGCCCTAAAAGAGTGCTTTTAGAAGTGCCTCTCAGTTCTCTTCTGTGTTTGCCAGTTTAATGAAGCCTTGCTATTTAACTGTTCACAACACAATCTCTTGACATTGAAGGGATCCTTCAGCTCAACGGCCTACAGTTAAATTAACACTTGTGCAGAAATGTAATATAAAGGATAGATTTCCGACTTAAGTAAATGTCTTATTTTCCCAAGCAGAACAGTCTTCCAAACATTCCAATGGCTGAACAATTTCAGCAGATAGGTCAGGTAAGGATCCACTCAGCCACTCTGGCCTATAAATGCTATTAAGCAGTTGTTCATTTCAAACTGAAGAGAAAGTCATCAGACATAATTCAGAGACCTTTAATAAGTGACAGGCAAGAAAACCACAGCATCTGTGGTGAAGTGGGCTGTGCCCATGAAAGCTCATGATACCATCTACATGTTTTGTTAGTCTATAAAGTGCTACCAGACCATTTGCTTGCTGTTTTTTTTCACAGCCTCTAAAGCATTCGTAAGATTGGGAATGGGCAAATCTGACTATCTTTGAACACAGCAAGTGCACTTTAACATCTCAGTACCTATCTTTGGTAAACTATTAAAAATGGCAAGAACTCCCACCGAAGTGTTGTACCTAATCTGGATAAAATGGCCAGACAAGTTTCTCAAGATTCAATTTTCAGAGAAGCAGAAGTAGCTGGGAGAGTTGTTCCAAAAGGTAAGTGCACTAGCCTTTTGCATCTGAAGACCTGGAGTCAAATCTCTACTTACATCTTAGTTTAAAAAAAAAAAAAAAAAAAAAAAGTTCAGGCCTCCTACTTCATGTACGCACACTGTAAGTACAAGTTAGACAATATTTCAATAGAAAAGCTGTTTCAGATCAGGATTTTGGTTCATTAGCTGCATAGAGAAGTTACCCTAAAATTACCAATCACTTTATACCTTAAGATCATCACATTCCATGTCTTCTCTAGGTTTACTCCACTGTTTCAGGTATTCCAGATACTTCCTTTTTTCTTCACGTAATTTCTCTCTTTCCTGAAATTGAAACCTTCAGAATTAGATATGAAATCTGTTATATTTTATTACTATTCTCTGTATCTTAATGAAACTGACCAAAGTTAATTACTTGGTAAAATGGTACTCAAAGAGGTAACTCAATTTTCAATATTGACTTGGATAATGGAGTAGAAAATATGCTTATAAAAGCTGCAGATGACACCAAACTGAGAGGGATTACAAGCACTTTGAAGGATGGGTTTAAAATTCATAATTACTTTGACAGGCTGAAGAACTGATCTGAATTCAACAAGATAAAATTCAAGTCCAAATTACTACACTTAAGGAAAAAAAAGATCAAACGCACAATTACAAAATGGGGAGTAACTGGCTATCTGGTATCATTGCTGAAGGGGATATGGAGTTACAGTAAACTACAAATTGAACATGAGTCATCAATGTGAGGTTCCTGCAAAAAAGGCTAACAGAATTCTGGGGTGTATTAACACAAGTGTTATATGTACAACACGGTAGATAACGGTCCCACTATACTCGGTACTGGTGAAACCCCAGCTAGAATATCACATCCAGTTCTGGGCACTGCAATTTAGGAAGGATGGACAATTTGGAAAGCCTGAGCTAAGAGAATGTTGGGAAAAAAATAAAAAATAAAAAAAAAGGGGGGGGCATGTTTACTCTTGAGAAAAAAAAAAGACTGAAGGGTGACCTGATTAACAGTCTTCCGATGTGTTAAGGGCTGTTACAAACAGGACCATGCTCAACTGTTATCCATGTAAATTGAAGGTAAGATGAGAAGGAATTGGCTTAATCTCCAACAAGGGAGATTTAGGTTAGATATTGATTGACTGGGCAACAAAATGGCAAATGAAATTTAATGTGGATAAGTGTAAAGAAAT
>CM057848.1:44062334-44073685 GCA_030068395.1 Apalone spinifera | reverse complement strand
TAATCCGGCACCACCTGGATCCCAAAGGTGCCGGATTATCGGAAGTCTACTGTATGTTTTCATGCCATTCAATAAGGTTCTTAACCAAAATGCTAAAAGTTAAAAAAACAAAAACAAAAACAAAAAAAAACAGTAATGTATTGGTCTTCTGTTTCCCCACAAAGGAATCATGCTACTATGTATGATAAGAGATCTTTTGTGAAAGCTAATAGCCAAAATACAAAGGTTGATAAGTATCTTCTGAATTTTTAATGCACATATTGCATCAAAAAATTTATTCTCGAAGTGATACTTGACACAAATCTCTGGATCAGGACATGGACTCCAACACTTAAAATACAGTAAGTAACACTTTCGCCTTAAGGGAAGATAGTTAGATGGGTAACACAACCACATATGTTCTTATATTAAGATGTAGTTACTGCAAAATATACAAAAATTTTCTCAACGTAGGCCTCATTTTAAGTTAGAGTAATCCAATGAGAAGATGGCTAATGACACATTCGGGAAGACATATGGCAATTCCCATAAAAACCCAAACCAATCAACATTTGTAAATATAAGTAAGACTGTGATATCTGAAATACCATGAATTCTCATTGAAATAGGAAATTCTGATCTGATACCACCATGCAATAACAGCAGCAAAATTTGTGTGATAAACCCTTTAACAGCAAGTTCTAAATTAACTTTTGTGTGGGAAAAGGCCAAGTACTTTATAAAGTTAATTTTATACACTTAGCTACCATTAAAAACCAAGTAATATAGGAAATAGAAAACCATTATGTTTTTCCTACATATCATACAGTGGTAACATTACCCTCAGACTATGCTCACCCGTAGCCTCTTTCAATCTCTTACCCTTGGGTCCCGCATGGGAGCTCCCAACTCCAGGGCATTCTCACTGTTCCCTGCAGGAGTCCAGCTCACTCAGGGGTGTCCTTTTCGAGTCCAATTACCTCTAGCTCATGATGATGCTACCCAGATTGTTAGCTGACAGCTCCTCTTGCCCACATCAGATCTGTAGAGTCCATCCATCCCCTAACATGCATTTAGAAAGATGGCTAGCCACACTGCTCTGAGGTGGGCTCCCCTTGCTCCTGAAACTCACTGGTAGGCCCTACCCTCCTCTAGAAACAACTCCCCTCCTGCTCAGCTGTAAGCCTCACTTTTTTGACACTTTCCTTGTCCAAATGGCACATTTCCTTCTCCTACATGTTCTGCAGGTACATGTATCTGACATAGAGTGCACAAATGCTCATTAGCCTTTCTATCTGTAGGATTCAGAGGTATTGTATCAAACTTTCATATACTGCAATCGTATTACCTTTTCTTTTTCCATCTTGAGTCTTTCTTTCTCTTCTTTTTTCTTCATCCTTTCTTCTTCCACAATCTTTTTCAGTTCCTCTCTCTTTTTCTCCTTATCTTCTCTCTCTTTTTTCTTGGCTTCCAGAGCATGTGCCTTCTCTCTCTTTAATTTAGCTTTTTCAGAAGCTGTGAAGAAAAATCTAAATTATTTTACTGTTACAAAACTGAGATAACGTTAAATATATAACTGCTTTAAATGGGTAGATTGATAACTACCAAGTGAAAAGATTTTAATTGCTATGAAGATTAAATTGTTTCTATACCAACCAGCAAGAATATCAGGTAGAAAAATCAAGTGTTTGAAACATCAGAATCATAAAACTTCACTTTGCAATATAGTGATACCTGGTTTACAAGAATCCCATCACCTTAAAAATAGTAAATGTTCTCTGCATCTCCTAGTTGATAAAACTTTGGGTTGGGAACGGAGCAAATATACAAAAAGGACATATGAGCTCAAATGCTTTGATTACAGTAACACAAGTGATAATACATGATGGTGAAAGAAAGCATGTCAGGTATTATAGTCAATTAAGTTATCACTTCAATTTGCTTAAGGAATATGGACTGACTTAGAAGTGGAGGTTAAAGAATAAAATGATAGAAGTCATTATTTATATAGCAAACAGGGAATGAAAACTGAAAAATTCTGATCATCCATTAAAAAGGTTTATACAGTTAGCTGGTTTTGTAGTGTATATATTGCCAACTGGCTCCCACTGGGAAATCCAATATTGCTTATGACCTTATAGTCTTACCTGTATTGAAAAGATAAATTTCGAATGTAATTTTTTGTTGTTGCCATTGTTGCCATCGTTAGTATCCCTTTATACTAAACATTATAGATGTCAACATTTCTTCAGGTCAGCAATTACTACTTCCAAATAAATCAGTTTATTTATTTATATAAATAATGAATTTCTATTGTTGTAGATTTCAAAATGAAATTTTTTGTTACAAAATATTTTGTATTTTTTTAAACTTTGTTATGGATGGGAATTATGCTCATTCAGTTAACTTGCTACAATGTTTTAATAATCTCAATAAAGAGATTAACCTTGTGTAGTAACGAGGGTTCTTTGAGATGTGTGTCAGTGTGGGTGCTCCAGTTTAGGTGCATCCTTGCGCTGGTGATCAGAGATCTTTTCTAGCATAGCAGTGCCCTGTCATACCACTCGTATAGTAGTGTCCCCTCACGCCATGAGTGTTCATTGATTGCACATGCGGCACACCTCCATTCCTTCTCTACCTTGGTTATAGCTCTGAAGAGGATTCAAAGTACAGGTGGAGAGAGGGCAGTGCAGCACCCACAGGGGGACACACCTCAAAGAACCCTTGTTATTTCACAAGGTAACTCTTTCTTCTTCTTCAAGTGATGTCCCCATTGGTGCTCCACTTTAGGTGTTTAAAGAGCAGTGTCCGTCTCGTGGATGCTGGTTTTGGAGCTGTGTCCCATAGAGACAGGAGAAGACACAGTGTCCCACTGAGGATGTCTAGACTACAGGGTTTAAAAACAACACCCCCACCACCATCTTTCCCTGCATCTAGACTGCTGCCGCGTTCTTTCGAAAGTAAATTGAAAGAACGCGGCAGTTTTTTCGACCATGGAAAACCTCGTTTTAAGAGGAAGAACACCTTTTTTCGAAAGTGCTTTTTCGAAAAAAGGCACTACGTAATGCAAACTGTGCTTTTTCGAAAGAGAGCATGCAGACTGTCTGGTTGCTCTCTTTTGAAAAAGCGGCTTGCTTTTTCAAAAGTACTGATTGTAGTCTAGTCTAGAAAAAGCCTCTTTTGAAAAAGAGCATTTAAAGTATCTTTCGAAAAAGCCTCTTTCAAAAAAGGCACGTAGTCTAGACGTAGCCGGATATAGCTGGGATTAGAGGTAGAAAGCAATCTCTTGTCGAACGTCAAAGATATGTAGCATGGTTGGAGCGCATCATCATGCAACTCTGGTTCAAAATGAGGTGCTGTGAGGCTCTTAGGGATGTTGTTTACGTCCCACAAAGGAAAGGGTGGTGTCTTACTGTGGGAAATGTGTTTTGTAAGCCTGCCAAAACACATTTGGTCATGGGGTGCAAAAAGATGGAGACCCCATCCAGCAGTTCATGAAATGCTGCAATTGCCACTGTGTGGACTTTTGTTGAGCTGAGAGAGAGAGACTCACCTCTCATAGCTTGAGGAGATAGCCCAGTATCGTTGGTAGGAGCGTGGTGGAGGACAGATGTTGTGTTTTTATTGTACCCACATAGGGCTCATTTAGGACTACGCCAAAGGTCCGAAAAAGGATATTCCGAAAGGTCCACGAGAATTTGCATATCTTCTTCCAAGCAGAGCTTTCGAAAGTGAAAAGTAGTCGGGACGCGATTTTTTTGAACAGCCCCTCCCCCCCCCCCTTTTTTTTTTGAAAAGCTGTGTAAACCTCATTTTTCGGAGCTTTTGAAAGTGAGATAGGAAGAAGATATGCAAATTCCCGCAGAATTTGCATATGCTCTTTCAAAACTCTGGCGTAGTCTAGACATGACTATGGGCAGAGCTCGACAAATTGCTGAATTTACTCGCCCATGGCGAGTAGATTTCAGCCGGTCGCTCTGAGCGCCCCATTCATGCGCAGTGCCGGTCTTGCACATGCACAGTGCGGGGCTGGCAAGTGGCTCTCACCGGGGTTTGTCAAGCCCTGGCTATGGGGAACCTCTTCCACTTATAAGTATGGGTCTTTCTGGTAAAGGCTTGTCAACTGTCAATTTAGTACTTGTTTTACCCTATCAGAGCAGGAAGTTTTGGCATCATGGAGCCATGAAGGAGCAAGTCCTTGAGATGAAGTGTTACTGGATCTGGATGGAGAGTACACTTGCGATGTTGGGTTAGAAGGTTGCATCATCATAGGAATGTGTGGGGAGTGAAGACTGTCAGTTGTCTGAGGTACAGGAATCAGGTCTGCCTGGACCACAATGGCACTACTAGGATGACCCATGCTTGGTCCTGTCAGATCTTCATGAACCCAATGGATCAGGAGTAGCAGTGGGAATGCATACAGGAGTGGGGCTTCCCATTTCAGGAGGGATGCGTCACCTAGGGATCCCTTCCCCAGGCCTGCCTTGGACCAAAGTCAGTGGCATTTACGGTTGGACCAGGTGGCAAAGAGATCAATGTTGGGTTGACTCCACTTGCAGAACACTTTTTAGAGGGCTACTGTATCCAGTTCACACTCGTGTTGGTCTGAGAATAGATGGCTGAGTTTGTCTGTCATAACATTGAGTGCTCTCGGTAGGTAGACTGCTATAGGTGCAATCCGGTGCCAAATGCAACAGTTCCAAAGTTTAATTTCCTCAGTACAGAGTGAGTTGGACCGTGCTCCTCATTGACATTTGATATAATACATGCATGATGTATTGTCTGGTGGGATGCAGATAACCTCGTTCTTGATGTGCGGGAGAAAATGATGCATGTGTAGCATACCGCTCTTAACCCTAGGAGGTTGATGGAGAGTTTGGTTTCTTGGTAGAATCATCTGCCCATACTATTTGGGAGTCTAGGTGTGCTTCCCAGCACATAAGGAAGGCGTCCGTGGTTATAGTTGGAGAAGGTTGTTGAAATGGGATGCCCTCTACTATGTTGTGCAGCAGTGTCCACCAGTGTAGTGAGGAAAGGACATGGTATGATATGCTGACTTTTTTTTTTTTTTAATTAATATAAGGAATCCCTGGAAGGGATGTAAATGGTGGCTAGCCATGCTTGGAGGCACCTCATATGGAGTTTGCCTAGTTTGCTTATGTTGCCAAGTATTTGGAGACAGCTGTGTACTGTTGTAACTGTTGAAGCTTGTATTGTATTTGAGGGTGGTGAGTGACTCAAATCCGTGTTTGGGCAGTGTTGCTCTGGCTGTGATGGAGTCTAGTCCAACTCCTATAAATTCAAGAGTCTGTGTGGGCTGCAGTGTGGATTTTTGGTAGTTGATATGGAACCCGAAGCCGAGTAGGAGAGCAATGGAAGTATTGACTATATTCTGTGTATTGTGGCAGGATGTGCCCTTGATAAGACAATTGTCTCAGTAGGGAAAAATTATCACTCCTGCACGGTGGAAGTGTGTTGCTGCTACTGCCAAGGTTTTGGAGAAGACTCTTGGCACTACTGATAAGCCAAACAAGAGAACACAGTATTGGTAGTGGTTGATGCCTACCGTAAAAAGTAGGAGTCATCTGTGTTCTGGATGGATAGTTATGTGAAAGTAAGCATCTTGGAGGTCAAGGGCTGAGCAACAATCTCCAACATCAGTATGATGGTTCCATTCTGAACTTTCAATTTGTTACATATTTGCTGAGTTTTCTGAGATTTAGTACAAGTCTCAACCACACTGCCCGACTTCTTTTGCACGAGGAAGTATTTGGAATAGAACCCTCTTCCTTGGTAGGCCAAAGGGACTGGTTCTATGGCCCTCATTTGTAGCAGAAGTTGAACTTCCAGTTGTAACAAGTTCTTGTGAGAGGGGTCCCTGAAGATGGACAGGGAAGGGTGATTCCGTGGGGGGAATGGACACGAAAGGGATGGAATAACCCAAACTGAGAAGCTCTGGAACCCACCAGTCAGATGTTATCTCAGTCCAGAGTTGGAAAAAGGGCCGTAGTTGGTGGGTGAATTAAAGGTTGGATGGTATGTAAGGTGGTATGATGGAGATGTTGCTCAAGCACCCGACCAAACCTTCACATTTGCTGCTTGGATGGCTAGTGTTAGATTATTGCTGTCACTGCGGTCTGCATTTATTGTCGTCTCTCTCTAAAGTCATAGGGTCTGTATGACTCACGTTGCCTTGGATATGGGCCTTGTATCGCAGATGCTTGTTTGGCAGAGTATACAACCCTAATGTCCTGAGAGTGGTACACGAATTCTTCATAGTGTGTAAAACTCAGGTTTTACCAGCAAAGAGAGGAGACTTGTCAAATGGTAGATCATCTACTTTTAGTTGGAATTCCCTCAGTATACCCAAGGCTTGGAGCCGTGAAGCTTTCTGCATTACAATTGCAGTAGCAGTGCTACATGCCACAGTGTCTGCCATGTCCAGGGCTGCCTGGAGTGACATGCAGGCAACAGTGTGGTTCTCCTGAATTATGGCCTGAAGCTAGGGGCATTTCTGCTCTGTGAGGATTTGCATGAGGTGCTGGAGTTTCAAGTCGTTTGTGTTCATAGTTGGCTAGGAGTGCTGAGTAATTAACCACACGAAGTTCTAAAGTAACGCAAACCTTCCTGCCAAGTATATCAAGACACTTATGGTCCATATGCTGGGGTGTGGACTCGAATTACAGGTACCTGGCTCTATGATGTACAGCATCCCACCACCAAGGAATCGGGAAAACAGAAAATCCATACCCTTGTCAGGAACAAAGTATTTTCTATTTTCCCTTTTGTTTGTCGGCATAACTGACCTGGGTGTTTGCCAGATAGCTCTCCTCATGGACAAAGCCATACTTGACCCAGCTGATGTTCTCTTAGATTATGTGGGTGGTGTGGCAGGGTCAGTCCCACTCCTGGAACCCTGACCCCTGTTCAGCCCACTGTCCCACAGTCTAGAAGCCACAGTAATATGGCTTACTCGACTTGGTTTGAGGTTTGTTGTCTCCCTGTAGTCTTTTAACAAGGTCGATGCTGTTCTCTTGACTCCTCCAGTGCCTTTCTCTCTCCAAATTCCTCCTCCACTCTCCAACACTCCCCCACAGCTCTCCAAACTCTCTCAGTTCTTTAAACTCCTTCTCAATTCGCTCCACACTCTCACAACTCTCCACACTCCTTCCCAACCCTCTCCCGCCCCACCCACAGGAAGAGTTCTTAAATAGGCCTCCAGGCAGCCTCAATTGGTTTCACCTGGGCCTTAATTGATTTTGTAGCCACACTGTCTCAGCTGCCCCTAATTTGTCAGGATTGCTGACTCTCTCTGCCTCTTTCCCCTGCTGTGTCACCCCTGCTCTGTCACAGTGGCTATAATATGCGGAAAAGTCTATGCTGTTTCTTATGCACCTCCTGGAGACCTATTTACTATACTTTGGCCACATGTTTGAATAGCTCCTGAAACTGCTTTAGTGTTTGGGTTTGTGGGAATGATTGCTTCATCCGGGGATGAAGAAGAGTTGAGGGGGAGATCGGTCATTTCAGACATGGGCTCCTCCTCTTCTGACTGTGGTAGTTCTGAGTTGTCAGACACAGTGTCACGACTTTGAAGTGAAGGAGATTTGGCAATGCTTTTTGCAGGAGTTGAAGGTGCAGTGTGGTGACTTCTGCAAGTCAACCATGCATCCATACACTGACCTGGGTATGGAGGTGGTGAGTATGGCCAATGATGTCCATCCCAGCGTGGAGAAGGAGGCACATAGGTGGATCTGGTCAAGCGCGATTCCCAGGGAGGACATTTCAGAGTTGGGGAGGAGTGTTTGGAAGAAAATGTACTCTGATCTCATAACTGCCTCACTGAATGATATGGATGGTGCCGGGGATCAGGGGGAATAGACTGAATGTGCTGAAGATGCAGGTGAATGCAGCACCAGCCATGTGTCAGTCTGCATTTGTCCTGTCAGTGCCTCAGTGCACTTTTGAGTGCTTCCAGGGGCAGTGCTGGTGCCTGAGGAGGCAGCATGTCGGCACGGGGAGGCTTTAGTGCTATCTTTGGTTCCAGTTTTGGCACCGTCTTCACTGCCGCATCAGGTACTGTGATGCGTGATGATATCGGTGCCAAGGACTTGTGCCTTGGTTCAGAATGCACACATTTGTGTGATGCACTATCCTTTGCCAGCATGGGCCTGGAGGTGCTAGGCTTATCAGTGCTAGCTCTAGAAGTTCTTGGTGTTGGAGGCAAGGATTTGGCTGGGGATGTTCTGACCTTTGCATTCACCTTGTCTGAAGATGAGGAGGGACGCTTCTTCGCTGAAGCTAGTACTGCAGCTCTATGTTCCTCAAAGTGGTTTACCTACAGCACAGCAAGTGCAAATTAGTGCACACTAAGTGACTTGCCAGTGTGGACACCTTGGGAATTACATTGCTGGGAGCAACCCCAATCATTGAAACAAATCCTATTACAATTTTCATTTTAAAAAGACAGCTATCCAAAATGCCATGATTACAGTCAGCTCTTGGGTCTTCAGGAATTGGCTTTAATAATCATAGGAGGCCTGAACTTACCCATGGCCTGCATTTCTTCTTTTTGTTTCTGGAATCTTGCCCTTTCCTGTGCCACTTTACTTCTATTTCCTGGAGTATTTTGTTTATTAGCAATCTTGTCCTCCTGGAAAAAGAGCACAGCATCTATGGTGGGAAAAATACATTGCAGTTCATCGCATTCTTTCAAGAGCTGTATAAACAAACAATAACTGTACTTCACTTCTTCACACTGAAGCACACTTTTTCAGGCATTTGTCTAATAAGGGGAAAACCAAGAATATTAGATGCAGTTTAATAAATTAAGAATTTTAAGTTGTTTTAGAATCCTGTGTAATTAGGAACACATTATGTAGTTCTCAAGCACAGGTAGTTTTATTGTACAAGACACTTTTTGCACCCTGCTCTAATTACATTGGAAAGCTAATTTTCTGCTACATTCATAGATGGCAGAACCATTTATCTTTACTTCTTTTTCCACCAACTGCTGAAATTAAAAAGGTTAATCATCATGTTTACTCTGTTTTTGGCCCCCAAATGTAAGACAAGATCTACTTTTATTCCAGATATACAAGAGGTCATAAATTTCCCAATTTATTTTCAAGACAGAAGTAGTTCAATTTTAAATCTTAAATGTTTGCCCCAAAAGTTAGGAAAAGAAGATTCTACAGGGCTGCAATAGTCAACAAGAATGTGTTTGGAATCCATCTAATCTGTAATGGAAGAAAGTATCTTAACAGAACATTTTTATTATTACTTACACAACTAATAGATACCCTCTTTGGAGGCCTCCCTCGCCTTTTGTTTGCAGGACTGAAGATAAATGTGGGTGGGTCATCAGGGAAGAAGTAGGAAAAATCTTGTTCTGCTATCTTGTATTTTGCAACTGACATTGCCTTAATACGAGAATATGAAAATATAGATATTTGTTATGAAGTTATGTGATTAGGAAACCATGCTGTCAGAAAGACAAAAAATTCTTAGATGAATATTTGTTAACTGAAGAAAAATAATTCTCTTCCACAATGGTTCAAATGCTGAATTACTCAGTAAAAATACAGACTAAGAGATTGAGATCTCAAATTATTCTTGCAGCTTCTACCGAATGTAATGCACATGGGCCTGAAGGCAGAACTTGGCTTCAACATAATGTACATGAAAACTTTAAAAACTATAAATTCATTTTGAACTAACTTGTGTTTCAAATTTGTGTTTTACTTATATCACTGCCAAGACTATAATTCAGAGATAACAGTCTAAACCTCATTCTGGTCCCTTTACGTCACATAAAAAGGCCCTAGATCCACATGTGTCCGGGAGAGGATTCACCCAGCACAAGCATACAGTGGAAAACAGCAATTAGGCTACCTTCCAAGGAAACTTGCATACAAAGGCATGTGTGGGGCTGAAAATAATATCTCCAGAGTAGGATCAGCACAGTACTGCAGAGGTTGAGAGCAGTGCTACAGAAAGGAAAAAGGGCATGCAAACAGTTGCCATAACTTAGACAGCCCTGGATGCCTAATTACACGGAGGGCCTTTTCAGCCATAAAAGAACACAGGATTGGAGGGTAACCTAGACCCCTACACTGTGAATTCCATGTTGCATGTCTAAGAGACTCAGCACAAAATCTCACCACAAACCTTTACAATTCTGAGAAACCTTGTAACCACTGAAATTTTCAACAGTTACATAATTAAACACATTTTAACATCCCTACCGGAAGTTAGGGATGTAAGCAAGCAGTCGACTAGTCAAATAGCTGATAAGCCTAGGCTGAGCACCTTCCCTTCTCGACTAATCGTGTAATTAAAAAAAAAAAAAATCTATTGACTACACAATTAGTGAAATACCCACTTCTTAACTCCCCTACTGTAGACACAATTACAGTAGAGTGATACTAACTGATGTCTTACTGAATCTTACATAGCTTAAAGAACAGACCAGCTGTGCAGTTTGACTGATGAAAGCAGCAAACCTACAAAAAAATTTTACTTATTTATAATTATTATAACAATACCACTTGATAATGAGAGCAGCTAACCCTCCTTTCAGTAAAAGTCTGAGAAGAGGAAATACGATGAGTTCATATAGTCATATCTTAGATTATAAATACTCTCTATTCTACAATTTAGCCACTTGTTTACCTTAGTTCTAATGACTCCATCATGTGGTTCACAGTGTTGCTTCAAAAAAAGTTTAAGTCTATCACGAGAAAAGAGATGTTTCCTCCGGCTATGATGTTTAAAAAGAAAAGCAACATTACTAACTCACGTAAATCTACATTCACTTATAACTAATGTAAATTTACAGATCAGACTTCAGATAAAAACACGAACAGAGTCTCATATAATTTCTGCCTTCTGTTATTTTCTCAGTAAAGTTTTAAATTAGTATTCTTACTGTGCTCAGTTGTAATGAGAATCAAGATTTCCACATAAAAATGTTAATATATCCAGACTCTGACTTGTTTTAAATTGCATGATTTTCCTGGTTTAAAAATGTGTAGAAAGAGCAAATGATTTCATGCAATTGTATCTACACATAAAAGCCATTTCTATAACTGGCCCTGCAGATTTCCTTCCAATATTACACAAAAATAATGTAAGTTATTTGTTCTGCAATGGACTCTAGAGCAGTGGTACTCAACCTTTTTGACTCTGGGGACCAGCAAACCCATTCACAAACTTTTGGCAGCCTGGTAAGATTTTATTTGCATATTCATTATGCAAATGAATATGCAAATAAAATGTTACCAGTCTGCCAAAAGCCCAACCCTCTGAACTAGGGATGTGAAGGACTAGTCAGATAGTCGACATATTAGACAGCCAGTTGCTTCCCCCCC
>CM057848.1:44044474-44062234 GCA_030068395.1 Apalone spinifera | reverse complement strand
CTCCCCCACCAACAGCCACTGACCCCAAAGTCCCCTGAACTGAACCCCCCCCCAGTGCCAGCCTCCCATCATCAGAGCCCCCCAGTGGCAGCCGCCATCCCAAACTACTCAATGCCAGCCCCCACCTTTTAGAGCCCCACCACTACCAGACTCCCCAGTACTAGCTTCCTATTTCTAGAGCACCATTGCTCCCAACCCCCGCCAGAGACCCCTCTGACCAGTCCCCAATATTAGCCCTATCCCTAGAGCCCTCCTAGTGCCAGCCCTGCCCCCGTAGTAACCTCCCCTCACTACTACCATAGCCTCCCCAGCACTAGCCCCGCCCCTTTCACATAGCCCTGGGCTGTTGCCCATGTTGCAGTGTGCCCTGGTCCCCAGAGCCCAACACCCAGCACCTTCCCTCCCACCACGGCTATGTCCTGCCCAGTTTCTCAGCCAACCACCACTGTGCAGGGGCAGGGTCTCCTCAGTTGCAGAAAAGTGCTTCCCTGCGCAGTGGGAGGGCCACACAGAGCCCTCCTGCCATGCAGAGGAGTGCTTTTCTGTGGCTGGAGGAGACTACGCCCTGCACAGTGCTGGTTGGCTGAGAGGCGGGGCAGGACATGCCTCTCCCAACTGCTAAGGAGAGAGCAGTCTGCCCCAGCCCCCAGAGTCCGGCAGCGGCCACAGCGCAGCTGTTGGGAACCGCTGCTCTAGATGTCCCACCCAAGACGGGTGCACTATGTACTGTACACTCTCGTCAACAAGAGACAACACCTGCCCTAAAGATTTATTTACAACCTAAAACAGACAAAAGAGATAGTCAAATAAAAAATGTTTGTAGTCTCAGTTCGCAGATGGCAAAGCAAGGTACTCAGTTCACAAATGGCAAAGCCCTAATTCAGCAAAGCATTTGAAGTCCATGTTTACGTCTATCGTTTAAAATTAAGCAAGTGCTTAAGTGCTTGTTGAACAGAGAGAAACTACTGAGTCAAGGACAAAGAGATTAAATGGCTTGCCTACTGTCACAAGTCTGTGACAACTGGCAATTGAATCCAGGTGTCTCAAATGCCAGCTCAGTGTTTTAACCACAAGACCATCCCTTCCATTCTCAATATTTTTCTTATTACACGTATTTCTGATTATTGGTTACAGTATAAATAATTTAGTTCCAGAATGAGTCTGTGTTAACAAATCAAATACCACTATAGGCTGAACCTCTCTCAACCAGGACACCCTTGTCCAGCAACATCCATGGTTCAGAAGTGGAGAGAAGTGGGAGGGGGGTGGAGGAGAATGTGCTGTCACAGCATGGCTGGCCGGGCAAGGAGCACTGGCAGTGGAGCAGGGGTTTGCTTCAGCGGAGCTGAGAGCCCCAGTGGCAGGACTGGGGGCTGCCGTGGCAGGGGACCAGGGCTGGTGGCAGCTGGGGAATGAGCCAGGAGGAAGGCCAGGATTGAACCAGGCTGTGAGACCGCGGAAGGGGGAAGAGGAGGAGGAGGAGGGGCCAGAAATGACCTCCCCTGGTCTGACAAAAATCCGTTCTTCAGGACCACCCAGGTCCCCAGGACACTGGACCAGGGCAGTCCAACCACAGAACAACTGAGATTTCATACTATGAAAGCTGATGCACAATTTACTCTTAATTTTTTTTTTTATTTTAAACATCTCACAGTTTTGAGCAAGGCTATTAAAAAAAAAAACCACTTTCATTTTAGAAAGCAACAGTTACACCCTGTTAAAATGCCAATTGTTTAAAAATGACAGCAGAACTCAGTTCCCCAGTTTCCCACTACTTAAAGTCAATATAGCTAAAATGTACACTGTTTATAAATATTACAGAAATAAAACACAAGATTGATGGGGCAGAGATAGAAGGGTTTACTATGTATTTAACACTCACCTAGAAAGCTGAAGCAAAACTAAGTATTAAATTGATCAAACATAATCTTACCATGCACTATATGCTCATAGTGAGGACAATACAGTGCATAATTCTAGCACAATGCTAATTAATTAAAGTATTTTTTACCTTATCTGAGATGCTTTTACAGTAACAGATTCATATAGTTCTTTTTTAATAGGTTGGACTTTGTACTTGAACAAGGAAGGATCAATTAATGCTTTTTTCTTCCTGAAAAGTAAAATAAAATGAAGAATTTTGAAGACACAATTACATTTCTGAACATATTTTGGAACCTAGATCTTAAAAGTAAATTATATTTACCAACAAAACAGGCTTCTGGAAAGTACATTGGCACACAGAGGGGCACTCATAACTTCCATTTATGCCAATCAACTCATGGACTTCTCAACAAAATGAAAAAGACATATACATGTGTACTTACATTGAATTTTAAAAACTGGACAGAACAAGATAAAATATAAAATATTTGTCTTTATTAGACTAAGTCCTACTACAAGTTCATGTTGTTACCATCAGCTGAAATAAATCAAGCAAAGGAGAGGTAAACAACTATACTTCTGTAATAACTAAAATGCAACACTTGAAAGGACCAGTCTACAAGAATGAATACTCTGACAACATTTTAAAAGCAAGAGGCTTCATAAGATAATGCATTTCTTCCTGAACATTTTTTTTGGGGTGGGGGAAGGGGGGGCGGGAAAATCGATGGACAAAGAGTCATGATTTTTTCTTAGAATGTATTCTGTCACATCTTTTTCATCACAGGGGATCCTAAAAATCAGCTTCCCGTGGAAAAATGCAAATTGCATTTTTACAGAGACCCTTTAGTTTTTTACATTTCATATGATTCAATTGGAACCAGGGCCAGATTGGATAACCAAATATTGTGTGAATCAGTAAAGAGCTTTCTAACCCTTATGTTAAGACGAGTAGGGGGCTCCAGCATTCAGCTGCAGGCAGTGCTGACAGTCGGAGGCTAAGCCACTGTTAGTCCCAAGGAGCTGGTGGTTCGATTAATACAGAGAGCCAGATAATGGAGGCTTGGATAAATGGGGTTCTACTGTACATCAATAAAACCGTGTTCAGTGATGCCTATATTATTGTGTCTAGAAAAACTAAAGTTCTGAGATTCATTTTAATTGTAGAAAAATGCAGTTTTATTTTTTCTTATATTAAAGAGTTTTGACTTATCACAGAAAACTAAGATACCTCTTATCACCAATGTGATGTTTTACTACACCTGGGCTTGTGAGGCTAAGCATCACCAAAACACAAAGCCAATATTTTAACACTATTTGATTTTATTAAAACTTAGACACTACTTTATCAGAATATGGCACTATTTATATACAAAAGCATGCTCTAAAAATGAGAAACAAGGATCTTTTACCCAGATACAAGATGTGTCTTTTTTTTTTAAGACGAGAAACCACTCCTTGTTAAGCAACTGATTTCTGAAGGAGTTACCAGCTAGTAAACACAACTCCAAATCCATTAGCCCAAGACCAGAGCCTGTGTCCCAACTCTCTGCCCCTGCCTGGTGAAAGGGAGGGAGATTGGGGGAAGGAGCGAGGGAGGATGGAGTGAGTGAGACCACGACCTCAGAGAAGGAGCACAAAGGAGGCAGGGAAATGGTATTTGGGTTTGAAGTAGATCCTGGATTGCATTTAAATTCAAAAAGTTTAAAAAGGTTGGAGGAGACCACTGCTCTATAAACGGAAGGTAAGCAAACTAAAATAACAAAGATTATTATTAGAGTGTTTTCTATATATGAATTATAAATAAGCTAGTTTTCCCCCCCACCATATTTGCTGCCATTCATTCAGATGGGCTCAAGTAAATGGGAACCCTCAGTCTAACACTCAGATAGAAAACAAAATCAATATAAATAAACAGTTTTCCAAACTTCTTAATCCATTTTAAATAGGTTCATAGTCCCAACACCAAATGTAACTGAAAACTTAAGAGTAAAGGAATAGTTATTCCTAGATGATTAACATGGGTCAGAGTTGTAAAAGGTTCAGAGGACTGGCACAAAGAAATAAAGGCCAATTTCACAAATTATTCCACCAACATATATATATATATATATATACACACACACACACAGAGAGAGAGAGAGAGAGAGAGAGGTGTAAAAGGCTGAATCCCTACTCAGTCCTCAATAGATCAGAAAGACCCTGAGCTAGTTTTCAATCTTACTACCTTCTGATGTTCACCTTTAGTAGGAATTCAGAAACAATAAAAGCACAGCAAACTCTGAACCTTAGCTTCCTCTTCAAGTGTAAGTGTTTCTAGGATTTTCCTCTAAGATATCCTCAGTCCTAGACTTCCTCTGGTCCAAACAGATCCTTCCTTTACAGCCTGTCTGGAGTTAACCAGGCACAGCTGGTGGCATAAATTACCAGTAATTACCTTGAATCCTAAAGCAGGGTTTTGACACCTGACCCTAGAATGACTCATCAGAAGAGCCATGTATTCTTATAAAAGGACTCAATCTACTATCCAGTTAGAATCTGCAGGTCTTAATGTATTACTAAATCTTGTTTGGAGAAGAACAGGGCTTGGGGTTATTATTTTGTTACACATGGAAGAGTTCTGAATTTTGAGAGTTACTATATCCTGCCATTTAATTCAAAATAATATTGTATAGAACACTTTATCAGTATGAAAAAAGGACTGTAACATCCATGTTGAGCTGGATTTCCAATTTACAGTTGTGAAGAGTCCATGTAAAGTCAGGAAAAAAAAAAACAAAAAACAGATCTTCTGATTTGTAATGGAAAGAAGGAAATCTTTTGCTAATCTGACAGGGAAAGAATCACTTTCCTATCAAGAGACCATACATGATCCTCTTCACAACACATTCTATAAAGCAAAGATGAGAAATCTTTTTCCTATTAGGGCCACTTACTTCTCCCTTAGAAATCAGTTGTGGGCCACACACAACCCTGTGGTCGGCAAAAGTGGACAGCACAGTTTCCGGGCTTCTCCTAGACTTCAGGGTGGGGCCAAAAATGAGGAATGCAGAGTATGGGAAGGGGGTTCAGAACTGGGACGCAGGGGATTTGGATGTGGGGCACTTACCTCAGGCAGCTCCCAGTGATATAGCAGGGCCTGCCTTCCCTGGCCCATGCTGCTCCTGGAAGGTGCTATCATGTCCCTAAGGTGGCCCCTGGGATTTCAAATTGGTTGCCAGCCAATGGGAGTTGTGGGCATGGCATCTGCAGGTGAGGGCAGCATATGGGTCTTTTCTTGTGAGCCTGATGCTTGCAGCGCCAGCCCAAGAGTGGGGAGGGGGAGAGGAAGAGATATCAAGGTTCAGGGCTTTTGCCCTGTAGTGCAGGGATGTGCCAAAGATTGGATGAAATTAAGCAGGGAGCGAAAGGTTCCCCACCCCTGCTTTTGGGACCAAATTTCCAGCTAGTTGGCAGACAAAGAAGGACAGGATCCATTTCTGCACGCAATACACTAAAACTGTAGCCACTGACAGACTATAGTGCAGCCTTGTGGACCCTCCTGCAGGGGTTGAATACCATCCACCAAGATCCCAAATTCACATGCCCCATATAAAACTAAATTATTTTAGGAGTAGAAGACATGATTCCAAGGAATTACTGGGGTAGACCTGATGATGTCAGCGGAAATCCCCCTCCCCAACCACCATTCAATATGATAGCAGGAAATGGAGCAACCCTGTCCCAGACCACTGAGCTCTGCAGAGCCTGGCTCACAGCCATGTTACTCAGGAGAGCAGAGTGGGCTGAGGTTGAGGTGCTCCACTTCCCACAACTGCGGTGAAGGAGCGACTTTGCTGGGAGATGGGGTTGGGTTGCTCCATTGCCTACAGTTCCCACTGCTACTGCTAAATGCAGAGCAGACCCGACTTGCTGCCAGTCTCAGGCCTCCCTGGTAATCCCCTAGACTTCCCAAAGTGCACGGTGTGAGGCTGTTGCCCCAAACCATCCAATGGATAAACTCTGCAAGTTTATGCAATAGAAATACCTAACATAATAGCTACCAAGAATGCAGTGAAACTTTGCTACTCCTGTTAAGGTATCTGATAGTGGATACTTCACTGTGTATAGTTCAGATCAAACAATGTATTAGGCATACTTTCCAACATAGCTTTTATGACTAGAGGAATTCTTCACCACTGTACAATGCAGAAATTTGTGCACAGAATTTTCTTTTCCTCCCACAGAAATGGGCTGCTGAGCTGCTCACCACAACCAGAGGTTAATAGAACTAGGAGGTGGTGCACCCGGCTTGCTACGCTCGCCAACCTTGTCTCCAGGGGTAGGCGGGCCCGGCTCTCCCCTAGCCACCAGGAGGGCTGGGGCCATGTCAGCCCCAGCCTCTTGGCTTCCCCCAGCCTCTCACCCCAGCCCTCCTCCCTGGTCGCAGCCCCAGGCTTTCAGCCCCCCTCCAGCAGTCATAGGAGGACCAGGGCCAAACCAGGGGGACAGCAGGGGTAGTGGCAGAGGCTCCTCGCTGCACTCCAGGGCCCAGTGGGGAACCACCACTAAGGTTGCCAGGTATCCGGTTTTGAACTGGACAGCCCAGTATTTGAGCTTTCTGTTCGGGAAACAAATTGAGAAAATATAAATGAGAAAATATAAATGTCCGGTATTTTCTAAATAAGATGTAATGTAGATTGTGATGTAATGTCAAGCGCGTCCAGTATTTTGTTGAAACCATCTGGCAACCCTAACCACCACCTTCGCCTGGCTTGCACTCAGGAAGCCACCTGCCTGGCGCTCCAGCCTCAAAACCCCCACTGCAAGATTACAGCGCCAGCAACGGCTTCCTGCAGGGGAGGGGGAGAAGAGGCTCCACACCAGATATGGCTTGCAGAGAAGTGCACACGTTGCTGTGAGGATTGAAGGAGCAGAAGGGCGCGGGTAGGAGTGGGTAGGAGCCAGGACCTGGAGCTCCATGGCCCAGCACACCCCCCCTCCTTCCATTGCTACACCCCTATCCTCCTGCCTCCATTCCTAAAACCACCAACCTCTCTAAATCCTCCCCCTCCCCACACTGCCTATCCCCACCTCCCTCACGAACTGGATTCAATTTTGTGGTGACCTTGAGGCTTTCTTTTGCCTTCCACCTACGAGAATATTTCCAAACTACTAATGAACATCATTGTTGAAAAAGCCTCTTTTGGAAGAAAAGTGGAAAAGATACACAAGTTGTGGTTCGCAATTTGCATATCTTTTTCTGATCAAATTTTGTAGTCTAGACATAGCCCAAAAGATTAGAGACTCAAGACCACAATACAGTAAAACTCCAATTGTCCGGCAATCCTGATAGTCCGGCACCTACTGGAACACGGAAGTGCTCCAGCCAGCCGGACTATTGGAGCTCTTGTGAGCCCTACGCGTGCTCATGGGCCAGGAAAGGGAAGGAGCGGAGAAGGGAAGTGATGGGTCTTCTGTGATGGGTTTATACCCCTGTGATGGGTCTGCTGGACCCACACTGCGTCTGGCCAGGGGGCGGGGGTCGGCAGGGAACCCTCCATCATTTTGCAGGGAGGCAGGGGAAGCCCTGCGCAGCTGCCTGCTACAGGCCAGATGGTGCTGCAAGCGGCAGCAGAGGAGAGGGGGCGAGGTGAGGGACGGCTCTGCGGGACCAACCTGGCAGCACTCCAGCTGCTCTGCCCTGCTGCTTTCCCAAGTTCACCGCTGCTTGCAGGCAGGCGGCAAATGGTGGCGGCGGACTTGGGAAGCAGCGGAGCAGACCGGCTGGGGTGCTGCCGGATTGGTCCTGCAGCGCCACTCAGGTAAGGGGCAGTGTTGTGGGACCAACCCAGCAGCATCCCAGCTGCTCTGCTCCACCACTTCCCCAAGTCCGCCGCCACCGCCTGCAACCCCAGCTGGCATGTCGCCAGTGGCTGCGCGGGCTTCCCCCGCCTCCTTGCAAAACAGCGGAGGGTTTGTCCCTCGCTGTGCCGTTCTGCGCCGACCCTCCCCCCACCCATCGCAGTGCGGGTCCCGGCAGACCTGTCACAGCCCCCCGCCGGTGTACCTCCTGATACTCCGGCATATCCGATAATCTGGCACCCTCTGGGTCCCAAAGGTGCCGGGTTATCGGAAGTCTACTGTATATATAAACTCAAGGCAAGACTCCATGCCCAAGTAGGCTCTTTTGGGAGCATGGTCAATACTTTTAATATTTTGGAGTAGCAAATATGGGCTAGTGATGTTATCCAGTTTTGCAATTTTTCTGATCTATTATATATTTGAGAGTTTGTCTGTCTGTTCAAGAACTCTTACAAAACGATAAGAGGTAGGACCACCAAATCCAATATATATCATCTTCTTATCATAAATTTAAAGCAAGGTCAGGGTTTGGTTGTGCCAAGAAAATGGGATGTATCTGGAATTAAGGATGTTAAGGACTAATCGACTATCTGATAAGCAAATGCTTATCAGACAGTCCATTCGACTAGTAGATTCTCCCTCCCTCTCCCCTTTGCTGCCTCTATCACACAGAGGCAGCAAAGGTGCGGGGGGGGGCCAGGGGAGGGTACTTCAAAGCGACAATGTCATAAGGAGCTGACCCTGGGCTCCATGCAATGCTGCCCCTTGGAAACGCCACCGCAGTGTTTCAAAGTTGCAGCGCCACATGGAGCCTGGGGTCAGCTAGGAACTCCCTGCTGCATTTCCACAGAATCCGGAGTCAGCTGGGGAGTTCCAGAGAATTCCGCGTGGAGCGCAGCGTTCAGCTTTGGAGTCCCCTGCTGATCCCAGGCTCCATGAGGGTGCTTCTACTTTAAAATGCACAAGAGCCCCTGCTGGGTACTCTTGTACATTTCAAAGTTGGAACCCCGTGTGAAGCCCAGGTCCAGCGGTAAGTCCCATTGTCTCCGGTCTCCACCAGGTGCTTCTGCTTTGAAATGCAGAAGGGTAATGCAATCCAAAGGGTAAGCGCCCAGTGGAGCCTGGAGTCAACGGGACTTCCCACTGGCCCTGGGTTGCACATGGAGTTCCGCATTCCTCCTTTGAAATGTATATTTCAAAGGAGGAATGAGGAAATGCCTATCAAATAATCAATGGAAATTCCATTGACTACTCGACTAGTAAATTACCCGTTAGTTAACATCCTTATTTGGAATGGGACTGCTTCTCAGAAAACCATATAAAAGAGAGAAATCACCACCAGGCAGGTGACAGTGGCTAGCTGGTTGCCCTCCTTTCCAAGACAGCCCCAGCCCCAAGCCTCCCATTCCCAGGCACGCTTTAGGGTGGCTGGAGGGGGCTGAAGATTTCCCCCCTAACCATGATTTGTATGGGAACATTGCTGACTATTCCCCTTAGGGAAAGTGCACAGTTTGCTGCATTCTCACTGTGGCTGGGGAACACAAATGAATCTGGACCTGCCCCAGCTAGGGGACATGCATCCTTCCCCCAGCTGTGCCCACTGGACCAGCAGCAGCCATGGAAAGGTACTTGTCACCGGGTCCCTAGCTGCTGCGGTGAGAGAGGGCTGGGGTTGTCCTCACTCCCTGGGCAGGCTGCGTACTGAACCCCTCATCTCCAGCCCCACCCAGAACAATGATTTAAATGAAGCATATACTTTTGTGTGTGAAAATAAAATGAAATAAAAAATTGAGTTAAGGACTCAAGCAACACCAGGTAAATCATCTAATTCACAATATTTTAATTTTGTATTTTTAAACTTCTAGTAACAGAAACTGTTTGGTCTTTATGTTTATACTACACAGTTTTGAGTAGGTTTGCCACCAATAAAAACAGCTGCAAAAATTATAGTGGATTAATGCTATTGTTTATTTCAAGCCAAAACAACCTAACTAAGCCTTTGCATGTAGTTAGTGAGAAGTTTCTCTCCACCTTTCCCTCCCCCTCCAAAAAACAAAATCGAGAGAAATAAATATGAAGTGAGGTTATGAACCCCGAATCCTGCAGCTGACTCTGCATGCATGGAAGTTGATCGGACTTGCTGAATACAAGGGTCTCCCCACACAAAGCCAATTGCAGGACTGGAGCTCATGTGTGTCCTAAATTTAAAAACAATCTCCCTTGAATTTCATACTATTGTAACAGGGAGAGTGCACATCTTTTTCAAGACATAAGGATTCTCTATAAACATATAGACACTCCTTTACAGGACACTAGAAATGTTCAGAGTGGATAAGATTCCACAGGTTTACCTTCATTATTTGTTTAGTTACACAAGAAGCAACCTTGTTACAAACGGAGATCAACTGAATAATAAATAAACCTGCAACCGACAGCACAAAGATGAACTGCTGCACCTGTATATAGAGCTCTGTAAATGTACAGGTATCCGCACGTTATCAGTATCTGTCGATGTCAATACAGCTCATTTTTGCAAATACAGATGTGGATGTATCTGTATCTGTGCAGGGAGTCTACCTGTATATAGCCTAAATTAAGTTAATGGAGTGCTCCAAGTACTACATATAGTCAACTGCAAAACTGAGGTCTAATAACTTGTAACTCCAAAGTACTTTTCTTCCAGAGATTTCACAATGTTTTATACAGAAGAGCAAATAATCCTCATTTTACAAGTAGCAAAATTGAGGCACATAAACTAAGTGACTTGCCAGTATGAAGTTACTCCAAATTTACACAAGTACAACTGAGGCCACAATCTGATCTACTGACTTTGTCCATCCTATAAAAACATTCTTAGTAAATCTTATAGACTCATAGACTTTAAGGTCAGAAGGGACCATTTTGATCATCTAGTCTGACCCCCTGCACAATGCAGGCCACAGAATCTCACACATCCTACTCCTAGAATAATCCTCTCACCTGTGTCTCAGATACTTGAAGTCCCTGAAACGATGGCTCAAAGACCCCAAGATGCAGAGAATTCTCCCGCAAGTGACCCGTGCCCCATGCTACAGAGGAAGGCGAAAAACCTCCAGGGCCTCTGCCAATCTACCCTGGAGGAAAATTCCTTCCCGACCCCAAATATGGCGATCAGCTAAACCCTGAGCACGTGGGCAAGACTCACCAACCAGACACCCAGGAAAAAGTTCTCTATAGTAACTCCCATCTTAACTCTTTCTTATCCACTTTTGGGGCCTTTGGATAAAACTATAATATATTATTATATAATAAGTTTAGGGAAAAAAAAACCTTAAAATATAGAGTACACAAAATCCTAACCATATTTTTAAGATACCAATGTATCTTAATGTATACATTAAGAAAACTGTGGAATAAGGCACTCTGTAAACTAAAAAGATATCAACAGTAACTAGGGGGTGTTGATTAATTCATTCTCTCTCTCTCTCTCTCTCTCTCTCTCTCTCTCTCTCATACATATAAACAAATGTATGCTGCCACATGATGGAAATGACGTCATCACGTTGTCTGGCCGCAAAAGTGGCCAGAGAGCAAGGGAGGGGATTGGCAAGTGTAGCAAGCAGGAGGCAGTCCCCTCGTGCATTTATATTGCAAATATTTGCACTGTAAAAATGATAAACAAAACAAATAGTATTTTTCAATTCACCTCATGCATGTTTTGTAGTGCAATCTATTTATGGTGAAAGTGCAACTTACAGATGTAGAATTTTTTAGTTATGTAACTGCATTCAAAAACAAAACAATGTAAAACTTAAGTGCCTACAAGTCTACTTCTTGTTCAGCCAATTGATAAGAGAAATAAGTTTATTTACAGGAGTTCATGCTTCCTGCTTCTTATATACAATGCCACGTGAATGTCAGAACAGGCATTCATAAGGCACTTTTAGCTGGCATTGCAAGATACTTACATGCCAGATGTATTGAACTTTCTTATGCCTCCTCATGAGTCAGCCACCATTCAGAGGACATGCTTCCATGCTGATGATGCTCATTAAAAAAATTAATGCACTGATCACATTTATGACTAAACTCCTTTGGGGGAAGAATACCTGAGTTCTGCCATGTTATATTTCATGTTATAGCAGTTTCACATGATGACCCAGCACATTTTTCATTTTAAAAACTCTTTCACTGCAGATTTGACAAAATGCAAAGCAGGTTTCAATATGAAATTTCTAAATATAGCTATAGAGCTCCACCCAAGGTTTAAGAATCTGCAGTGCCTTCCAAAATCAAAGACGAACAAAATGTGGAGCATACATTCAGAAATCTTAAAAGTCCAACACTCTGATATGAAAACTAGAGAACTGAACCTCCAAAAAAGAAAAAAATCAGCCTTCTGCTGGTAGCATCTGACTCAGATGACGAAAATGAACATGTATTTAAGTACCCAAAGTAATGCAGACTTCTGGCAGAACCCATCATTCGCATGGATACATGTCCTCTGGACAGATGGTTGACACATGAGGGACACACAAATCTTTAGCATATCTAGCACATATATATTTTGTGATCCTGGCTATAACAGTGTCATATGAATGCCTATTCTTACTTTCAGGTGACATTATAAACAAGAATCAGACAATGTTATTTCCTGGAAATGTAAAGAAACTTATTGAGCTGTACAATAAGAAGGACTGAATGGACTTTCTAGGCTCTAACATTTTACATAATTTTTATTTTTTAATAGTATATTTTGTACAAACATCTATATCTATAAGTCCAACTTTCATAACAAAGAAATTGCACTACACTACTTGTATTAGGCAAATTGAAAAATATTATTTATTTTTGTTTTTTACAAAGCAAATATTTGTAATAAAATAACTATAAAGGGAGCACGGTACACTTCATATTCTGTGTGTCGTTAGATATGTAAAACATTCTGATACCATAGCCTCTGCACTTTTGAGACAAATATAACGAGAAGCCCCACTAACTCTGCTTTAGCCTCATTTTCCAAAATTTAATGAAAATATTTGATACACTGAAAAATTGTCATTTACCCATTTTGTGCAGAACTGTTGTGTGTTTCTGAATCATCACTATCACTGATGACGATAGTATCTTCTTCAGTATTGTTGATGTGGCCGTTGGCCATTCCATTATGATGTGGTGGAGCTATTACTTCCAAAATCTTACACTGCAACCTAAAATAAAAGAAGGACATTTATAAACACAATAAAACAAAAGCTTTAAATTTGTTGAATCCATTATTTCATGAGACAAATGTAATCCCAGAATAGAAACTGTGGTTATATTTTACATAAGAGTTTCACCTTACTGCATCTGTAACTCTAACTAAATCACTTCCTTAAACATATACTAACTTGACTAAACAGTTCAGTAAATCATTTGAATGTGTTAGTTATATATACACACTTGACTTTATTTTATTTACTTCTATATACTTTTTCAGTTTATTTTGAAATCATTTGGTAGGAAGAGCTTTTGTGCTTATTTTATCCAAATGACAATTATCTTTAAAAATAAAATGAACTTTATTTTTGTTACTTAGAATGAGACAGAAACGTTTTACAGTGATTTTCATAATAATCTAGGAAGAAAGAAAAGGATTTTGCATTGCCAAAGTATTTATACTAGAAAAGATCATCCTCTAGTATGGTTCATGACCCAAATAAACAAGGATAAAATGATCATTGTGTATCTAATCTTAATAATGGCCCATTTATCTCCTCACACATATTAAGGCTCCATCTGGCACACATCGAAATGACAAACAAAGCAAATCCATTCCTTTGCTATCATAAGTGCTAGTTACAAAAGAAACAAAATTAAGTGTGTTATTCAAAATCTATACCTAATCGACACTCAATATATTGCATAGCCATACAACAAACAATTCTTCGCCACTAGATTTCATCCTTCCCTGGCATGTCTGGGTGCATGTTTTTTAGTTTAATCTCTTAAAAGATGTGTCTGCACTAAGCAAATGATGCATCACAGACAATGAATGAAGTTGAACCCTCTGATTGCAAGGGTAGCCAGAGGAAAACTACCATTATAGCCACCTTCTTTAGAGGAACTGAGCATCAGTATTTGTAACGGAAATCACGGATTGCACAAAGCAGAGGGCTTGAACCAACCTTTCTTAGCCATCGTGCTTGTAGAGTCAACAGACCCAAGATACGAAATACTTAAGGAAAATAAGCTGGAGAGAACCAACACTGGGGAAGGAAAGCAGCCCAGGAAAGCTAAACAACAGGAAATACTTGCAAAGGCAAAGGAACGAAACAATTAAAAACACAAACGAAAAATGGACAAAAAACCCTTACTAATCCCCTTTCCCCCATATATAAGCATGCAGAAAAAAAGGAGGGGAAACAAGAGAAAAATTGAGGCCATTAAGTGTGCTGTCAATCTCACAGAATCATAGAACTGGAAAAGACCTCAAGAGGCCACTAGTGGCAGGACTTTCAGTAATAGAAAGAATGGGAGAGTTATTCATGCTATCCTCTTCCCTTCATAAACTCAGAACTCCAAATGGGGGAAGAAAGCTAAGCGCTAATACATCCCGCTTTCCAAAAGATTTCAACCTAGCTTGGTCCTAAGATATTATCAATTTATGAACAATTTCCAGGAGGTAATTTGGCTACAGAATACTAACTTATGAAACACAGACTGTTTGAACTGAAGAGTCAATTTTTTCTATTTAGCTGATAACCAGCCCGTCATGTTGTGCTGTGGGTGGGGGCCGCTCCAGTTTGTCTGCGGCACAGAGTGGTGGGCCTGGCTGGGATGAAGCAGTCCCCCACCCATGGTATGTGCAGGTGGGGGCTATTCTGGCCAGGTGCCAGTTAACTGGTTACCACATTAAGCATGCCAGTAAGGCAATGCTTACCAGATAACTGGTTAACCAGTTATCCCTTTACATCCCTATTTCAAAGGGATCATCTGGAGGTAAGGAAAGAAAGGAGGCACTCATCAGCTGAGGTTACTGGCAATATGATAGAGACCTTCATCTTTAGATCACTGTTTAAAATACTTCACACGATAATCACAGCTGGAAACTACCCTTCCATAACTGCTGGTTAACCTATGTAATGTACATTGGTTGATAACTGTCCAAACCACATAAATTACAATTTACAATTAACATAAATTGGCATTCTTTAATACAATTTCAGCATGATCACACAAAGATTTAAATTACTCCAGTACCTCTAAGAGAGTCCTGCAAAGGGTTCAGGCACACTGGCATAGTAGTTTAGAGAAGTCTGCCCTACTTCTGCTAATACCATATTTGTTGTGCGAATAGACCTAGTGACACCTTATAGGGAATCCCAACATAATCTCTCGCATACACTATCATTTAAAATAGATGCACATTAACATTACTACAATATAATAGAAAAAACAGGGTGCTTGTCAAAGACAAAGGTCCAACAAGATTTGCCAGACACATGCCCAAAGGCCTATAATTACTATCCAAGCCAACTCTAAAGATAATTGGTCTAGTAGGATTCAATCTAGCAGGGTGATAACTGTGTTTCAATGCTACTATATGGATTTATCTATGCTCATCCAGTCCTCAATTAGCTTGCTACTAGCAAGGAGACAGTACATGTTTCAAGGGAGGAAAAATAAATTAGGAATTGTGTTTCATCTTTTTCCCCCACCCCAAAATGTACTCGTATTTAATGTACTCAGAAAACCAATGTGCCTTAATACATACATCTGTCTTCAAGTGAAGAGTTCAGTATTAAAAAAACTGCCTGTATACAGATGCATTATTTAATAGATATGAAGAAGATAATTACACTACATAGTTTCAAAGTGGTTTTGTACTTTATTTTATATGTTAAAAAATAAATTTTCCTGAAAATGTTATCCAGTTCAATTTGGCTAACATTTTTTAAAATGAATTTCTACTAGAAAACTATTAAAAGCACTAATCAGTTCTGAAGTCATAGCCATTAACCCCATTCTATCATTTTTAGCTTAATTTTTAAAGAGCCACAAGAGGGAGCTAAAACTGAAAAAATATTAAAAGAGCCTCATGAAAGCTTAAGCTAGAACAGACTGAATTCCATAATTTATACTAAATTCTACATCATCACAAACTGAAATAATTTAAAAACTGAAAATGGTTAACTTTCCTGGAAGCTGCCCAATATTTAATCAATGAGCATTTCAACACAACATTTATTTACCTCTTTATCCATTTGCTAGGTCCGAAGGGAAGAAAAAAAAAATGCTGTCTATCCTCTCATTTCCCACAATAGCCAAGACTCTGCTCTACTGTTATGCCCTATAAACTTGATCCAGAGAAATAACAAGAACCTTCAAACACAGTGAGGGTGATTAATCATTTGAACAAACTACCAGAGAAAGGGGTGGAGTCTCCATCTCTTGATGTGTTCAAATTAAGACTGGATGCCCTTCTGAATGAAAGGTTTTAATTAAACAAACTATTGCACTTAATACAAGGCTAAGTGGGTGACATTCCGTAGCCTGTTATATACAAGAGGTCAGACTAGTTAGTTTACATATTATGGTGGTCACAGTTTTTACAATAATAGTGAATCTGAATAAAATCTGTGACATGCCCTTCCCACACACAACCATCAGCAGCAACACCTGTCCCATGGAAATGGACCAAGCATCACACATCCTGGAGACAGGAGAATCAAAGGGACCATGCCCCACAACCTGTTAAACCTGGCTGGAAGGAAGTGTGGCACAATCTGACCCAGCCAGCACCCATGTCATCATGCAGCACACTGGCCAGGTTCTATTCTGAATCAGGCTGCTTGCTGGAAGTCAGGTCCCCACCCACTAGCTGCCAAAAAAATGTTGTGGTGGCACTTCTCAGGACAAGCGACCAACAGAATCCATCACCAGAGGGTGTCAGGTTCACTAGCAGGGAACGTAAGAAAAATGTGGGAGAGGCTCCACCCAGTTTTGCAATTCTTACAGCACCTCCCTCCCCTCCCCAAGATGAAGAAAGGAGCATGGATGTGCCAAACTTCACTGGCGCTGCGACCACGTGCCAGGTCATAATGCCTGGAGTAGAGAGAGACTCTTGTCCCACACAACAGGAGCCACCACTATGAAGGGGGCTTTGATCTCCAACAATGCCTTTTCTCCTCTTGAGTCTCACCTTACAGCAAAACCACTATATAATCCAACTATACTGTATTTACCCATTATAATGAAAACATTTGGAGATCTTTATGACTTCATTTTTTTCTTTCACCTCTGCAATGAAATTTACTAAAAATTTCCATACCAAAACTGTACCCTTAGTTACCAATCTTATTTTATGTCATAAGGCAGATAAAAGAAAACAGATGAATACCAAATAAACAACAAAATACCTCTTTGACTAAGAGGAAAAACAGCAAGCTCTCAGAAACAGCCCTCTAATTGTAAAGCTCTTTCTAAAACAAGGATAGCTTCAACATGAGCCAGATAAAGAAGAACTTAGGTTAACTGAGAGATATTTTTTTCTACCTCATCTTTCAATTGTGAAATCATAGAGTTCACAATTCTAAGGAAGGGTAGAAGGGAGAACAGCAAAATAGAGACAATGGATTTCAGGAAGGCGGATTTTGGTAAGCTCAGAGAGCTGATAGTCTTGATTCCCATGGGACCTTACCTGAGGGGAAAAACAACTGAGGAGAGTTGGCAGTTTTTCAAAGGGACATTGTTAAGGGCCCAAAAGCAAGCTATTCCGATGTGTCAGAAAGATAGAAAATACAGCAAAAGACCGCTTGGCTTAACCACAAGATCTTGCATGATCTAAAAATAAAAAAGGAGTCATATAAAAAATGGAAATCATGCTGTGCACTTAACGTTGAGAAACAGTAACAGGAAACTTGGAAATGGCAGAGATGCTTAATGCCTTCTTCGTTTTGGTCTTCACTGAGAAGTCTGATGAAGGAATGCCTAACATAGTGAATGCTAGTGGAAAGCGGATAGGTTTAGAAGATAAAATAAAAAAAGAACAAGTTAAAAATCACCTAGAAA
>CM057848.1:43972121-44012455 GCA_030068395.1 Apalone spinifera | reverse complement strand
AGCGGCTGATTTTCCGCAAAAACTGGCCAGTCTAGACACAGCCCAAGTGTGTTTGCTGTTCAGTTTGTACAGCACCTAGCATAGCTCAATCCTAAACAGGCCATCCTGGCACTATTGTGATTTCTTTAATAAGGGGCACAGCTAGAATTATTCTATCACTGCACCTTACATTTTCAGAATGTAACATGTAGCACACAGCTACCACTGATGTTAATGGATGTTGTGTGCTTACTTCCCAAGTAACTCTGAAAATAAAAAGATACATACCTTTGAGGGTTTTTTTAATCATATTTCTTTCTCTGCCTAATGTTTTAAGGCTATTTAAAGTGACAGCCTATACTAATGGGGAAGAACTGATTACATTTACACCTGAGCTATAACCAAGTATGGTTGGCCCCGACTTGATTACAACATGGCAAAAAGGTGTTGTGCAATCACTAGTCATTTCCCAACAGTATGTCTGTAACCAGGTTAAAACTCTAGAAGGGTTGACACTAAGTCTTCTTACTCAGTTACAGTTATGGAATAAATAGGCACTATTGTTATTGTCTTATATTGTTCAATGATTCCACTGAACTTTTTTCTGTCAGCTTGAAATCATGCATGCGTCTCTAATATGGTGATAACAGTCTGATTACACGCCAACAGTTAAGACCAAATAGCTTTAGAGGTGAGATGCTGTTGTGGAGTCTGAGGTGTCCACTGATGGGACCTTCCATGCACAGAGCTCCCCATTTCTGCATAGAAAGAATGCCCACACACCTTCATGCCATTATATCCTCACCACACCCTCTTTGGTCTCCACAAAGCAATCCTCTTTGATCTGGAGTTGAATGCAGCTCTCATCCAGACACACCAAGTTTCCCCTAGGAAAGATATTACAGCTGGGATATCTTTTCTAGACAAGCTAGGATCAGCTGGAATCCCTAATCGGATGGCTGCAATGGAATGGGACTGCTAAGGAAACAAGGGGAGTGTCTAGGAGCTGTATGGAAGTACAGGGCAGCCACACAAATCGTGCTAGCTTTGTATGTATCTCTCAATTTCTGTGTATTTTCTGAGTTTTGAAAGTAGGCTCTACAGCTTTTTTTCTATGGGATGCAACTATTCCCAGACAGAACAATGTGTATGGGGCACAGAATCTCTGGTTTTGCCACTGACTCACTGTGCAGCTCTGAAAGAGTCACAAAAGATATGATTATCAGAAAATTTTCTGCCTTGAAGTCAACAAGAGATATGGGTGTTTGACTACTCTACCCCCAGTGTCTTTACCTCTAAAATAGGGCTAAAACCATTCCTTTATCAAGTGCTTTGATTACTTGTCTGAAAGGTGCTACAAGTGTTTTTAATGGTCCAGATTTAACAGTATGTTACCTATAGAGTTTGTTAATAATGTGTCATTTAAAATTGTGGGCATACAGGATCACATTTTCAAGAGTGACCACTATTATTCGCATGTGTAACTTTAAAACTTAGGCCAACATTTTCAGAAATGATTAGGAATTTTTGGTGCCTCCATTTTGGGGATACATTAAAAAGGTGATACTTTAAGTGGAGATACCTTAAAAACGGGTCTGATTTTCAGAAACCACAGAGCATCCATTATCTGAAAATCAGGCCCCCTTAGAAGTCTCAAATTGGGTATCCAAAATTGAGGTACCCCCAAATCATCCCCTTTGAAAATACTGGCTTTCGGCTTGATTCTTAGAGATGCCAAACACATGCAGCTCCCATTTATTTCAGCTGGAGTTGCTGCTGTTCAGCACCTCTTGAAATCATGCCCGCTATTGCTGAAGATGGGCACTCAAATACTAAAAGCCACTTTTGAAAATGTAGGCCTTAATGTTTTGGATGCCCTCTAGTGGTTGCACAAATAAATACAGGAACTACCTGCTAGACTGGATCAGTGTTTCTCAAACTTTTGAATACCTGCTTGGTGCCTTCCTAAACTGTCAGGGAGATCTCAGAAACTGGCACCAGTCTACAAATCAGTCACTGAGAAACACTGGAGTAGCCCACACAGGAAATTAGGTGTGTCTCTGTTGGGTAATGAAAAATAAAGCAGTGTGAACTGTTAGCAGCAAATATCAAGATTTCAATCTTTCCTTAACCAAAACAAATTGCTCATATGCTCAATAAACTACAATTCACAATTCTAGTTCCTTATCAATTGCCCTATAATGGACATTTTTCTTTATACAAAACTCAACCCACTCAAAACTGACTGCTTTTTTGTCATGAAGACCTATATATTGTAATAGTGCTCAAGAGTGGTTATTCCTGCCTTACACTTATCAGGAAACTTACATTTGTTTCTCTGGAATGCAAACGTCACCAGGTGATAGCCTATCAAACTTTCTTTTAAACTGATCCAGAGGCTGCAACTCTTCTAAGTGATTGGACAACAAAATGGCAAATGAAATGTAATGTTGATAAATGTAAAGTAATGAACATTGGAAAAAATAATCCCAACTATACGTACAATATGATGGGGACTAATTTAGCTACAACTACTCAAGAGAGAGATCTTGGAGTCATTTTGGATATTTCTCTGAAAACATCAACTCATAGAGAATAAGACAGAAAATATCTTAGTGTCTCTATATAAAACCATGGTACTCCCATAGATGTGGTCGCCTCGTATCAAAAAAGATATATTGGCATTGGAAAAGGTTCAGAAAAGGGCAACAAAAATGATTAGGGGTCTGGAATGGGTCTCATATGAAGAGAGATTAAAAATACTTGGACTTTTCAGCTTAGAAAAGAGGAGACTAGGGGGATATGATAGAGGTATATACAATCACAACTGGTATGGAAAAAGTAAATAAGGAAAAGTTATTTACTTATTCCTGCAATATAAGAACTAGGGGTCACCAAATGAAATTAATAGGCAGCAGGTTTAAAACAAACAAAAGGAAGTTTTTCTTCACTCAATGCAAAGTCAATCTCTCGATATCCTTGCTAGAGGATGTGGTGAAGGCTAGGACTTCAACAGGGTTCAAAAAAAGAGCTAGATAGATTCATGGAGGTTAAGTCCATCAATGACTATTAGCAAGGATGAGTAGGAATGGAGTCCCTAGCCTCTGTTTCTCTGGACGTGGGGGACAGTGGAGGGATCATGTGAGGATTACCTGTTGTGTTCCCTCCCTCTGGACATCTGGTATTGGCCACGGTTGTCAGACAGCATACTGGGTTGGATGGGCCGTTGGTCTGACCCAGTATGGCCGTTCTTATGTTCTGCAGCTCCTCTTGCACATTAGGAAAAGGGCATAGGAGACAATCCCAACACAACAATCTAGCCTGCTGTCTATCTGGGCAGGAATAAAAGTCAAGGTTTCAATATATAATATACCAAGCCCTTCACAATTAGGCCCTTTGATCAGATCCACAAAGAGACTTAGTTGTTGAAACACCTAACTTTTAGGCACCTTGAAAATCATCAGAATTCACTAGGCCTGGGTTAAGTATCTAGGCTCCCTAAATATTTCATGGAGAAAGACAGGTGCATTAGGCTTGTTCTACTCTAAAAATATAAGTAAGTTGCCTTGTATTCTGTATGTTCCTTGAGTCAAATCAAAACTCTGGCCAATGAAATAAAATGAGAGGTTACTCATCTTATGCAGTAACTGGAGTTCTTCAATACATGCTCCACATCAGGTGCACACATGCCCAGTGAGCCTTCAATCATAGATTTTCAGTAGCAGTACCTGTTCAGTCAGCATATGTGCTCCTCCACATTAAAATTATGTAGGGCTGTATGAGTGAATCACCCACAGTTTCTTCTCCACTGCAAAATCACACAGAGGAAATTCAAAGCAGAGAGCTGTCTTGTGGAATAGGCTAGCACTCTTGTGGGAGGTTGTATACTGGCAGATTCATAAGAAGATAAAGTGCAACCATAAATCCATCTGCAGAATCTAGGTGGAGACTGCAGATCCTCGGGACCTATCAGCAATTGATACCAACAGTTTGGATGACTTCCTAAATTACATTTGTTCCTTTCAGATAAAAGTCTAATGACCTAATGTTCAAGATGTGTTCAGCAGTATCCTGCTTGTACTGATGTTGTTTCAGGAACAACATTGGGAGAAGGATGACTTGGTTGATGTGAAACTCAAATTATATTTTCGGTAAAAATTTAGGATGTGGACATAATACAAATTTGTCCTTGAAAAATATGTAATGGAGGTCCTACCATTAAAGCCTCTTTTCCCCTGACCCTTTGGGCAGAGATTATAATCACCAAAAAGGCTGCCTTTATAGGTAGGTTAAGAAGGGAACAGGTAGCTTTTAGCTCAAAGGAAGGTCTCATAAAACATTTAAATACTAAGTTTAGATTCTTTAACTTGATGGAAAATGTTAGTCAACCCCTGATAAACATCACTGTTATGGGAAGATTGAACACTGAGAAATCCTCAAACAAGAGTAGATTGAACAGTAATGATGAAGTTAACATTTGGTATAAAATCCAGTAAGGAAAAATGCTACCACTACGCAATCAAATTTAATGATAAATTACTCAATAGTTAATTATAAAATATTATTTTCCCCACCTAAAACTGTAACAGGCCAATATCCATGGGAGGACAATTCAATCATATATTTAAAAAACACATGCTGGGCTGAGCAAAATGTTTAAGAGGATGTGCTGGTTTTGGATATGTCCAAATGGCACCTAGCTGTCAGAAGATAGAATTTGTAAATAGACCGGGGGTTTGGTCTGACTCCAAAGTTTCCAATTTTCAAGAGCTGCAAATCATTATTTGGCATTTAAGGAGGGCAAGCAACCAAGACACAGTGGGAGATGTCTGCATAGTTCCTATTATAGTTACTGTTAAAAATGATAGCATCTGAACATCACCATTGCACAGAAAAATCAAGTCTTGAGGACAAGCTATGTTTGTACAATTAGGAAACAGATAAAATGTTTTCAGCTAGATCCAGTATCCCTTGTGCGTCCTTGCAGGACCTTCCACATGGAGGTCATCTGAATGTGACTCAGGATCCGCTCATGCCCACGGAAGGCGCACAGGAGTGCTCCATTCCCATTAAGCCTGAGGGGGACAGAGCTGTCCAACATGGTTCTATGCACTACCGCTTCTTTATCCCATTTTTTGGGGGATGGGGGTAAATGACTCCTTGCCATCCTCTTTGGCTTCTTTGCTAGAGCCAGAGAAGGGGAGTAGTACCAGCTGGCAGATGGTACGACAGGGGCACTACACACTGAGACCTGGGTGCCTGGCACTAAATCCAATCAGTGTGTGGGCCCGAAGCCAAGGCTGACTCCTGTGTGGGTGGTTGACTGGCATAGACCATTTGCACGTGTCGCAAAACTTGTTGCCTGCCCCAATCTGGCCAGAAGTCCCAAAGGAGACTAGGTGACACCAATTACTATTAGGAACTAACTATGAAGGAAATACCAATGAAAAGGGGAGAAGACAACAGCAGATAGCTAAAGCAAAGCTATTCTGATACACCTCCACTGGTGGCGAGAAGGAACTGGAGGTGGGAGAAGCACACAGTGCCCCTTATTCTGTGCCATAGAGGCACCATTCCAAGGGCTGGTAGAGGTGCACCCCTACAGGTACTGCTAGGGGGTAAACTTCCGGCACTGGTGCATGTGGGGAGCACACACACCTGTTGTGGAATGGACATGAGCAAGCACTGGAAGAACAGATAGTTCCTTAGAAACAGAAGTGATTGGAGGGACAGATTAGGTTATTGTGAGCAAGTAAACTGTCTCCTGCTATTTGATTCTATTGTGTCTCAAGGAAACAGAACTTTATGTACATACTTTGTAAACAAACAGGATTACATCAAAGAATATATATGAGCGGTATCCATTGCTCCTCTCTAAGGCTCTGTCTACACTGTCAGGTTTTTGTGGAAGACGAAATACAAATGAAGTGCTCATTAGTATTTTTCACGCTCTCATTTGCATATTCTCTTCCGATCCCTTTTGCGGAAGAGGTTTTTGCGGAAAAAAAAGCAGTATAGACGGGGCCATTTGGGTTTTTTTTGCACAAAATGGCCCCATCTACACTGAATTTTTTTCCGCAAAAACCTCTTCCACAAAAGGGATCGGAAGAGAATATGCAAATGAGATGATATCAGATGCAAATGAGATGATGAACACTTTCGAAAAAAGGTGTTATTCCTCGTAAAACGAGGTTTTCCGCAGTCAAAAAAACTGCGGTATTCTTTCGATGTACTTTCAAAAGAATGTAGCAGCAGTCTAGATGCAGGGGAAGTTTTTTCGAAAAAAGGCCACTTTTTTTGAAAAAAACCCTGTAGTTTAGAAACATCCTAGATGAACTCCATCCCTGTGCAAAAGACAAGCACAGGGGCTCTATACCAGTGTTTCTCAACCAGTGGTATGAGTATCCTTAGGGGTACTCAAGAGAAGACTGGGGGGGAGGGAGGTGAAGTACATCAACACAACTGAAATTTGGAGAACACTGAATTTTTGTTTTAAGTTTTACAGCGCTTTATTATTTTGTACTTTTTACATCCAAAAATTTCATCGCCCGCATGGCTACGATTAAGTTGTTTAAATAAATGTGTTGCAATGGTAGAAAAAAATTGTGTGTCTGAAAACTGTAGGTACTGGAGGTACTTATAGATTTTTTTTTAAAAAAGGTTGAGAAATACTGCTCTATACCACTTAAATTCCACTTACTATTTTGTGGGTTTAAGTGGAACTTAAGTTTTATATATAATTTTTCTGGCCCCCTGCACAATGTGAAATTTACCTTATTCCCCAAAACCTCATGCAACAGATGCCTAATTTTAGACTTGATTTCTGTAGTAGTGGTAATACTGTCCTTTAATCTTGTAGTTTGTTTACAACTTCCTGTTTCCTAGCTCCATAATTTTTGGGCCATTAGAAAGTCTATTCCAGTGATAATAAAACAATAAAATAATAATAATATAGTTAAGTATAAATAAAAACATGATTTAATTATGTTTTGGCCTGTCTTCTGTAGCTTCACTTAAAGAATGCAGTACAGTACATCAAAGAGTTCAGCCTTGCAAACTATTTCACCATCTGTTACAAGTAGAGGGAAAAAGTTTCAGGAGTATATACTATATTTCTGTGAGTGAATGAGTGAGAATGTTCTCAAGCATGTCTGTTTTGTAATAGCAAATGCCCTTGAGAGCTTTGACACAACAAAAAGGGCTTTATTGTTCACATTCAGATAACAACATAAGAATGGCTATAAGGGACAGACCAATGGTCCCACAAATCCAGCATTCTGTCTTCCAACAGTGGCCAGAGCCAGATGCTTCAGGGAAAATGAACATAGTGGGGTAATCATCAAGTGGATCCATTCCCTGTTGCCCAGTCCCCAATATTGGCAGTCAGAGGTTTACAGGCACCCATAGCATGGAGTTGCATCCCTGACCCTGTTGGTTAATGGCCAACTATGAATGTATCCTCCATGGATTTACCTAACTCTTTTTTGAGCCCAGTTATACTTTTGATCTTCATAACATCCACTGGCAACGAGTTCCACAGACTAACTGTGTGTTGTGTGAAGAATTTCCTTATGTTAATTTTAAACCTGATGCTTATTAATTTCATTGGGTGCCCCCTGGCTCTTGTATGAAATGAAGGCATAAATAAAACCTCTTCATTCACTTTCTCCACATCACAGTTTTATAGATCTGTTTCATATCTCCCCCAAGGCATCTCTTTTCTAAGATGAAGGGCCTCAGTTATTTTAATCTCACCTTATATGGAAGCTATTCCATACTCCTAATCATTATTTTTGTCCTTCTCTATCTTTTCCATTTCCAATAACTGGGTTCCTTCATCTTAGCTGAAGCCTCCAGACCATTTTTCTAGCCATATCCCTGAACCACTCTCCCCATTCCAGGTTCTTTTCCCAGTCCCTCCTGTGTTGTATGCCCTCCAATAAAGAGGACTGTTTTTTTCCCAAAAAAGATGTCTTTATTGTTTGCTCTGAAAGGGAGGGGAAGGTGGGAAGGCAGGACATGGGAAGGGAGAGGTGGGGGATGAAAGGTGCACACAGGGATTGCAGGGGCCCCTTGTGGAGAGGTACCAGGGAGAGTCTCCGAACTGGCATTGCACAAAACTCTCCTTCAAGGATTCTCTGATGAGCTTTCTATGCTCTCATGATAGCACTGATATCCAGCTGCTCAAACTCCCTGACCAGACGTTCAGCTTCAGCTCCTCACCCTGGCAGAAAAGTCTCCCCCTTGCTTTCACACAGGTTGTGGAGCACCCAGCAGGCCACCACCACCGTTAAGGAGATGTTGCACTTGCTGAGGTCCAGATAAGTGAGGAGACTCCTGAATCTCCCCTTTAAATGGCCAAATGCTCATTCCAGAACCATGCAGCACCTGCCCAGCCTGGCATTGAACTGCTTCTTGGGGTAGGTACAGGCTGCCTGTGTAGGGTTTCATGAGCCATGGGAGCAAGGCATAGGCTGTGTCGCCAAGATCATTATAGGCATGTCTATCTCCCTGACTCTGATGGTGCCATCAGGGAAAATAGTGCTGGCATGCATCTTTCAGAAGAGCCAGGAGTTCCGGAAGATGCGGGCGTCGTGCGCCTTTCCCGACCATCTGATGTTGATGTCGGTGAAGTGGCCCTTGTGATTGAGGGCTTGCAGTAACATGGAAAAGTACCTCTTCCTGTTGATAAACTCTGAGGCTGAGTGGTCGGGGGCCAGAATGGGGATATGCATGCCATCCATGGCCCCCACGCCGTAGTTGGGAAAGTCCATGGTGGCAAGGCCATAGATGATGGTGTCCATGTGGCTCAAAGTAATGACACTCTGTAGCAGCACATAGTTGATTGCGTTGGTTACCTGCAGGCGTGCGGCCTCGACTGTGGATTTCCCCATGCCGAACTGGTTCCCAACTGAGTGGTTGCTGTCGAGCTTCCACAGGGTGATGGCCACATGCTTCTGCATGGGGATGGCAGGTCTCATGCGGGTGTCCTGTCACTTGAGGGCAAGGGCAAGCCACTCAGAGCTCCAGGAAAGTGGCCTTCCACATGTGGAAATTCTGCAGCCACTGCTTATCTTCCCATTTTTGCAAGTTGATGTGGTCCAACCAGTCCAAGCTTGTCTCCCTCCACTAGAAGTGGTGTTCCATGGTGTCCAGGGGATTAAGGGACATGTGCAGCAGCAGGGCCTGCGACCCACGCAGGAGTTCATCCTCCTGCTGCTGGAGCAACATATAGGCAGTTTGGAAGTACTGAGCCTTGAGGCACAGCACGCACGAGGCCAGTGAACCTAGTACTGCTTTGCAGCAATTCTAGCTCCCTGGTGTGAGTGCTGTGACAACTGCAAGGGCAATGAGAGCACAAGAAAGCATGTGTCCACTATGTCCCTTTTGTGTCCCGCGAGGGAGGAGGCAGTGGAGAAGTGGCTAGTGAAACACAGCTGTAGAGAGGAGCTCTTGTAAGCACACATTGCAGCTTGTTGGACCAAGCAGCCACAGGAAGTATCCACTCTCCTGGTGCCCTCCCCAGAGTGCTTCCGGGGGCTCTAAGTCCAAGGCAGGCTCCATTCAACGTGTACGCACTATCTCAGATTAATTCGGACTAATTTTGACGCTTCCTCATAGTTAGGACACATTATTTTGAATTTGCTAAATCGGGACTTAAGTTGATTTTAGTAATTTTGAAATCGTTTCCTAGTGTAGACATGGCCATTGAAAAGATGTTTTCAGAGAACTATCCACAATGTCTCTAGGATCTCTTTCTTAAGTGGTAATAGCTAATTTAGATTCCATAATTTGTTAATATAGGTGGAATTATGTTTTCCAATATTTATTACTTTGTATTTATCAACATTGAATTTCATCTGCCATTCTTCGCTCTGCCACCCCATTTTGTGAGATTACTTTGTAGCACTTTGCTGTCAACTTTGGACTTAACTATTTTAAATAATTCTGTATCATCTGCAAATTTAATTACATCACTGTTTACCCTCTTTTGCAGGTTACTCATGAATATTGTGAACAGAACAGGTATCTGTACAGGTCCTCGGAGGATCCTGGTATTTTCATCTCTCCATTGTGAAAACTGATCATGTATTCCTATCCTTTGTTTTCTGTCCTTTTAACCAATTCCTGATCCATGAAAGGATCTTCCTTCTTTTCCCATGATTGTTTCTTTGCTGAAGAGCTTTTAGTGTGGGACCTTATTGAAGGCTTTCTGAAAATCTACATTCACTATCCTGACAATCACTTTTGTTCAACTACAGTAAAACCTGTCTCATCCAGCACGCTCAGGGATTAGGGTGTTCCAGTTATTTAAAAATTCCAGTTATCTGAGGGTCCCAGCTGCCCGGCCCAGCTTGGGGCAGGGTGTCTGGCCAGGAGGGGTATTGGGGCAGGGTGTCAGAGCACACTGGGAATACAGGGTCTTGGAGGGGGGAGGGGATTGAGTGAGGGGGATTTGGGTGCGGGGTCTGGGCATGAGGGGGAACACTTACTTGGCTTGGTACCCTGCTGCAGCAGGAAAAGCCTCCAGGCAGCACGTTCTTGTTCCTCGGGGCAGGGGGGGAGGGGAGACCCTGACCTTCCCCACCAGGCCAAACTCTGTCACTTCCCTAGCAGGCTGGGGAGGGATGTGGGGAAGAGACAGCAGCAGTGCATGGGGGGCAGCGAGCCCAAGCACGCCCCAAGGGGGGAGCAGTGAGCCTGAGCGCACCCCAGGGAGGGGGGGCAGCAGAGCCTGAGCGCGCCCCAAGGGGGGGGCCAGCAGAGCCCGAGCTGAGTTCTGCGCAGGCAGCAGTTTAAAAATGCCGCGGTCTGAGAGCGGCTACTCGGCACCTTGGACCCGACAACCCCTCCTCCTCCCAGCAGCAGCGGCCACTGTAAAAGCTGCCACCTGCACATGTGGAAGAGAAGGAGGAGGAGGAGGCTGTGCGGCACCGGAGGCCCTGTGGGACAGGGGCAGTCCTGCAGGGTGGGAAGGTGGCCCCACTGTGCACAGTGGTGGGGCAGCTGCAGTGGGGAGTGTAGCGGCCAGAGCTGCGCGCTGCCAGAAGCCCGTCCCTTTCGGCAAAGCTCCAATGGGAGATGCCTACGGGTTCTGCAGGGGGCGGGGGAGTAGAATTTTCTCACAGAACCCTTAATTCCACTTTGTGGAACGGAGCACCATTTGGGAAACACTGCCCTAGGAAATTTGCGGGTTTCTAAAGTTTTCCGGATAGTTAAGTGCTGGATAGCGCAGGTTTTACTGTACTTGTTTATTTCCTCAAGGAATTCTAATAGATAGGTGAGACATGATTTCCCTTCAAATACTTCCTGATGGACTGTTTCTTTTCTAAATGAATAACCTATCCTAAATTCTCAATTACTGAGGGACAATCTTCACTTATTGATACATTTTGCTTTCCTCCACCAACTCCCAGTCTTTCTTTGATGAGTAATGTATCCTAATAGCTGGATGCTAAATAGCTAAACCAGGGCTACTCAACATGTGGCCCACAGCCCATCTGTTTGCGCGCCCATGGTACAGTTTGGGTTTATGCAGGGCTCAACACGCGGCCCGCAGGTGGGAGCCAAAACAAAAAAGTAGTCAATATAATGCTCTTCTTTTTATATGCATTTTAGTAGTTAAATTCCTGGACTAGGCCTCTGGGTCATATTACTCCTATTAGAGGAGTCTTGTGTATGGACGCTGGCTGCTAGGCTGTATTACCCCTAGAAAATGGGTCTTGTGTATGGACTCTGGCTGCTAAGCTGTATTACCCTTAGTAAAGGGGATTTGTGTATAGAGACCGGGTGCTAGGCCACATTATCCCTAGGAAAAAGGGAACTTGTGTATGGACTAGGCTGTTGGGCTGTCTTACACCTAGTAACGGAACTTGTGGATAGACTCCGGCTGCTGGGACAAATCAGAAGAGCTGACCACAACATGTCTGATTTAGAGACTTAAATTTACCTGGCATCTACCTACAGGGTTCCTTATTGCCAGTTAAGTCACGACTGGCACCTAACTGTGAAGGCAGCACTGAGTCTCAACAGCTCTTACTCTGGTTTATCAATGTTATCAGCTACAACAGGGAATATATCTGAATTCAGTTCTCAGCAGATGTATAAAGGGAGAATTGATTTTTAAATGTTATATTTTAAAATATATTGATTATTTTAAGCCTACACATGTATTATTACTCATCTGAGATTTTAGGTGAATTGTGATACTTTATATGCATAGATAAACTGAGATGTGGAAGGGAAGCCATTCACGGAGGGGCGAATTTTTGATGTCTTTGGCATGATTACCTTATGTTGTCTAATTTGGAGGTGTAATTTGGTTGGCTAAATGGTAAAAAAAGAAACATCTCTCTCAATGAGTCAGTCCCTTTTATCTTCCATCAGACCTCACCCAATTTGGGAACAACTGCACAGGTGAAAATAAGCTGGTACAACTGGTACGTCATACTGGCAAGAAAGTGGCTGGCATGGTTTGGTACATGGTACTGGCTACTGAAAAGACACTGTACTACCCCCAGCCCCTCCATGGAGCTGCCTCTCCTCTGGGTCCTTCTGTATAGGAGCAGTCCCATAGAACAGGGTGGAGGGGGGCAGGGCTGGGAATGGTATGGATGCTGGCATTCTGTTCCATTCCCTGCTGCCCATCCCCAAGGAGAAAGAAGCAGAACCCCTGATCCTGAACTCCTAGGTCTCTTCTCTGGCAGGTCTGCTCCTGTACAGATGGAGCTGGATGAGAGGCAGCTCTGTAGAAGGCGCAGGGCAGGCCTGGGCTTCTGCTTCTTCTGGCAGGGACAGAGTGGGGAAAGCACCAGAACTGTCAGCAGCTCCTCCAGCTGTTGTACCGCCCCCTGCCCTACTACCCCCCAGGTAATGTGGGATGGGGAGGGGAAAGAATGGGGGTTCTAGATTGGGGCAGTCATGAAGGGCCACGTGGCCCCCCCCTTCACTGGTGTCCCCAATCCTGTACCAGGAAGAAATTAATTTACTTTCACTCCTGACAACTGCCCTCCTCTTCGTAATTGCCTCACAGACATCTCCATGTGTGTGATGTGTTCTTTCTAGCATAGTTTGTACATTTGTCATGATACTGGTATAGTAAAACATTGCTCTGAAGACTGGGTCTGAAGGTGAGGAAACTTCTAAGTGAAAACATTTTAAAATCATGTATCTCACTTATAAAGCTGAAAATGCTTGTTTATGTTGCAATTTGGGTTACACAATCACATAGGGTTTTGTTTTTTAAAAGAAAGTAAAAATTATAGTGGGCCAAAGCCTCATCTGGTGTAAATCAGCACAGCTTGATTGACTCTGATGGACCATGTCACTTTACACAAAATGAAGATATGTAGATATCTTTCCCCCCTTACTCTGTCAATTAACAAAAGGGTAATAATCAGCAAGCTGGAAGCAATTATATGTGTGCATTGGGGGTGGAAGTAGTTTAATATAATTAACTTGATTTTTTTTCCAGAATAAAGCATTAGGAAAATGGAGCCTGCTGACTGGTTTGTTTTGTTAAAAAAAAGTTGTTTAAAGCTGTTTAAAATAATTCATTTGGAAAACTGTGGACAGACTCTTCTCAAGCACACACTTCCTATTGACACCAGTGGAATTATGCCACCAATCTGGGCTGTATGGGTGCTACTTAGGGCAAAACTGGACCCAGTTTGGCTCTCATATACATGTGTGTCAACCTGCAGTATTTTTAACAAAATAAATTGAGTTATTCATGATTTACACCCGTTTAACTGCACACAAAATTTCGCAAAGTGTGTTCAACTAAACACTCATAAGCTGCTTCTGGCAGCAAACGAGTGGGGGAGGTGAAGAATATTCATAACAGATGCTTTGTGAGATTAGCAAAGGCTTTCTTGTGACAATACTGTCTTTTGGCATAGTCAGTCATTTTGAGAGATGCTTTAAAAAAATCACTCAGTCCCCACCCCCATCCTGGTTTAATTCTTAGTGAATGTAATGAGGGTTAAGGAAGCTAACTGATAGTTCTAGAATCTGAAATTTTCAGTTTTGCATAGGCACAGCAGCATGGGCAGCAGTCTAAACTATTCATATTGTCCTGCCTATGTACCTCAGTCCTGATCTGGAGTAAGATCTACTACTTAGAGCAGCTTATGTGACTCTAAGAATTTTAATAGATCTTTTAGAAAAGTTTCTATAAACCAATATTTGGTAAAATCAATTTAAATTATTGTAAATTGTTCAGGGATTGAGATGGGAGAAAAAAAGTTTGGAAGAAATAAATACAACTGCAGTAAACTGAGTGGTCATGTAAAAGTTATTCGTTGTTTTAGCCCTTTCAAAGATGTTTCTAAACATTACATTAACATTACAGCCTAAACACACTATTGAAATACAACTATGTTTAAACACATACAAGATTAAACTGTGTGTTAGGGCTGGTCTACACACATTTTGTACCAATTTAATTTAGAAATAGATATTGTTAAATTAGTGCAACCCTCTAATGTCAATAAAATTATTCTGGTTTAAAAATATTTTCTATTAGTACAAGTTATTCCTGTATAGGAATCTATTTCTATGCTGACATATAATTCAGTTTATACAAAAATTGTATGTAGACAAGTCTTCAAATACTAACACCTCATGAAACAATGAGGAACATCTGGCTTAGAGACCATTCTTCCTTTATATCAAATTGTATAGGGCTCATCAAAACTGGCAAAAAATTATTTGGTGAAATTTGATACACACACAAAAGATCACTACCTCATTTCCCATTCATTTTGAATTCTTGGTATCATTTTCTATAAAATTTCATTTTTTTAATAAAGCCAATCATCTAAAATCATGCTGTAAACCAGTTTCATCATGACCAAAATACACATAAAAAGCATGGTACATACCAATTTCAGTATTATAAAGTGCTTGAAGAGTCTGGAAAAGGTTCAAAAGTTTAATGCTCATCAAACCTAAAGAAAACCCACCAGCTCACATGTGGCTCCTTTTTCACCACACAGTCCCTCTCTAATCATACCCATTGTCTTTCTCTGAGAAAAGATCAGGAAGATTTCTACCTACATAGTTGCCTTTGAGTGTGGGTGGAAACAGGGAAGGTCCCTAATGCATTTTATTGAGACGGGGATACCCATGCAACAGAGAAAAGTAATAACTACTCCCCTTTTGCTGCCAGGTTTTGTGGAGGTTTTTTTCAGGGGGGAAGGGGGGAGAGTTATTCTCACAAAAACAGCCTCCCTCTGAAAACAATGAGTGAGAAAGGGTCTTCCTTACCCTTCTATCTCAGGTGGATACTAATTTTAAAAAATTAATTTTAAAACTAATAAAAGAAAGTTCTTCTTCACATAGCGCGTAGCCAACCTGTGGAACTCCTTGCCAGAGGAGGCTGTGAAGGCTAGGACTATAACAGAGTTTAAAGAGAAGCTAGATAATTTCATGGAGGTTAGGTCCATAAAAGGCTATTAGCCAGGGGACAGAAATGGTGTCCCTGGTGTCTATTTGTCAGAGGCTGGAGAAGGATGGCAGGAGACAAATCGCTTGATCATTGTCTTCAGTGCACCCCCTCTGGGGCACCTGATGCTGGCCACTGTCGGCAGACAGGCTACTGGGCTAGATGGACCCCTCTGGTCTGACCCAGTACGGCCATTCTTATGTTAATTCTTTTTGTTATTTACATGGATTTTTAATGTAAATAAAGAGTATTTAAATTATGGGGTGTTAGTTCTGTACTATCCATTTTATAGTCCTAAATTGCTACAGTGGATGTTTTGTTCTTCTTTTCTTTAAAGTTTCTTAATTGTTAGTAGAATTTCAGATTGCACAAGGAGATTTTTTTCTACTAAGTTTCACACATATATGGTTGTCTGTACTGCAAAAGACAAGTCCAAGGCCTCTTTATCATTCCTACTGAGAGAACAGCAGAAACTCAAACAAAAAATTCATAAGCAAATAGCCTGAGCTGTATTTGCAACCAACACTTCCCATTATTGAACTTCCATAAATCAAGGATTAATGCTTCAATCCATGTAGGATTTTTTTATAGTTTTTAATTAATGGGACTTGTACTTCTAAATTACTTAGGTAATTTTGAAAAACCCCAACATTAACTGACTAAATATGGGTCTAGGAGTCTAATTTTAAGCTCTGATTTTTAAAAAATGTTTGCCTGTATGTTTAACAGCATTCCTAATAAGATTGCTAATGTATTGAGAGTTTTCATTGTTAACATTCTAGCAATTTTGTTTTGAGGTGACAAAGATTTTATGCAACTAAGACAAAAGTTGTTAATGAAAACACACTAATGACACATGCTAAACTTTAAGGGCATGAATTAACCCATGGAACTATTCATATGAATATTGTTACATATTTGCTTTGTTTTTTGCAGGATTAGAGACAAATCCCAATATCTCATTATGACATTCAATTCTCAAATTCAAATAGCATACAATACTACTAGTGATATTTTAGAAAAAAAATCACAGTTTAGTTCATTAGATATTTTAAAATTGCAATAGCACAATTTTTCAAATTAGTTTTACAAAACCTCTATCTAGTTTAAAAACAATAAAAAAATCAAATGATTTAAATCCTCTTAAATCACTCCATCGTGCTTCTAACCACAGCCAATTAGAGAACCAGAATCAGTGCAACGTGGATTCTACAACCAATCACAGAACTAATTCTGCTTAAAAATTTGAACGAGTAATGATAAAATTAGGCACTGTGTGTCACTTGTGATAGCTAAAAGAAAACTGTATGAAATTTCACTAGAAAATTTTAAATCAATACAATGTAGGTGTACACATTTCATTATTAACTTTTTGTCCATGTTTTATTTTGTAAGGATACTTCTTTTTAATTATATTTCAATTCCTAAAAATACTAGATAAAATAGGACTACAGTCAAAATCTGTGGCTGTGGCAATGAGTCTTATGTCACAGTTAACTATACACAAGAGCCGGCCCACAACATTTTGGCACGTGAGGTGGGGAGCTCAAATGACGCCCCCATGCTCCTTTGCGTGGGCCAAAACTTTGAAAGGTCTCAGTTCTCTGGGTCCTAGTGGTGCCCCCCCCACCCACAGTCTGGCACCTGAGGCGGCCACCTCAGTTCGCCTCATGGTAAGGTGAGCCCTGACTATACAAGGAGTCTGGGTCACAAAATGGAGGAAAATATGGTTACTCACCTTCTTGTAACTTGTTCTTCAAGATGTGGTGTTCACGCCCTTTCCAATCAGGTGTTTGTGCACATGTGCACAGCACCCAGAAGATTTTTCCCCTCGCAGCAACCTGTGAGGTTGGCCTGGACACCCAGGTAGAGGAGGGAGCATGTTGCCAATCGTTCAAATGGTGGGCCCATGAGCCTGGAGAGGACGTATATGAGATACAGCCTGTCAAGCCTTTTTAAAGATAAGCTGACCATGGGGTTAGCAAATACCATGAGACCCCTGGAACTCAAATGGAAGTCTGAGATGATGGCTGAGTGCACTCTTATTGATGAAAAAAGTATCTGCTGCTTCAGATCTAGGAGATAGTCCAGAAAAAGAGGCACTGACTCTTTTGGAGGCAAATGTTGGAGGCAAATGGTGCTGCACAGACCAGGATGAAAATCTCTTCTACTTGGCCAGGTAGGTGGCTCTTGTAGAGTGTTTCCTGCTGCCAAGGAAGGGTTGTCTGACCTGGTCTGAGCAGGAAAGGGAAGGTTACTCACCTGTGCAGTAACTGGAGTTCTTCGAAATGGCTGTCCTTATGGGTGCTCCACCTTAGGTGCGCCAGTGTCACTGCACTCTGATTGGAGATTTGTATTAGCAGTGCCTTTGGCTGGCGGCGTGCCCGGAGTGCCAGCATGAGTGATTTGAGTGCGCGGCTCTGCATGCACAGCTGGCTGCCTTCTGTTCCTTCTTGACCCATATATGTGAGAGTCCGAAGTCGAGAGGAGGAAGGGTGAGTGGTAGAGCACCCACGGGGACAACTACCTCGAAAAACTCCAGTTACTGCACAGGTGAGTAACCTTCCTTTCTTCGAGAGTCCTCATGCGTGCTCCACCTTAGGAGATTATGAAGCAGTAGTCATTTTAGGAGGTGGGAACTTCAGGGTGTGTGACTCTGTGATGGTGAGAATTGTTTGGCCAAATTTCATTTCAGAATCTGTGACTGTCTGGATGGCATAGTGCTGGGTGAATGTGTGTGTAAATGCCCATGTGGTGGCCTTACATATCTGTTCTGTTGGAATGCCTCATAGGAACACAGTTGTGGCCGCCATAGCTCTTGTGGAGTGAGCTCTTATGAAGTGGTTCCTTTTGTGCTAATGTATACGCAAGGTGTATGCAGCTAGATACCCATTTCAATAATCGTTGTTTTGATATAGGTAAGCCTTGTGATCTCTGGGTCATTGATATGAATAATTGTGAAGATTTTCAGAAGGGTTTTGTGCACTGTAGGTAAAAGGCAAGTGCCTTGCAGTCATCCAAGGTACGGAGCACCTCCTTCCTTCAGTCTTTATGCAGTTTTGGGTAGAAGACAGGTAAGTGTATTGGATCGTTACAGTGAAAGGAGGTAAGTACCTTCGGTGTGAATTTTGGGAGTGTTCGCAGAACTACTTTATCTGTGTGGAATATTGTGTATGGTGGGTCCGACATGAGGGCCCTCAATTCACCTATACATCTTGCAGAAGCAATTGCGACAAGGAATGCCACCTTCATCGATAGGTGTAATAAAGAGCATGTAGCTAACGGCTTGAAGGGTCTGCCCATGAGCCTTATGAGTACTAGATTTAAGTCCCATGCTGGTATTGGGTCCTTAATTGGTGGATACATGTTTTGTAGGCCATGCAGGAACCTTTTGACTGCTGGATGGGTAAAGACTGAGTGTGAATGCAGTGGGAGGTGGAGGGCCGAAATGGAGATGAGGTGTACTCTTATAGAGCTCATGGAGGCCTGAGCAGATTAAACAAATACCGTAGTTATTTGTGTGCGTCGCGGTTCGTACTTGCGGGTGGAACACCACGTGAAATGCTTCCATTTCTGTGAGTATGTTTGTCTCATTGTAGGTCTCCTGGAGTTTTTAAGAATATATTGTACTGTCTTTGGTAGAGTATGTTCCATGTTGTCTAGCCAGCTAACATCCACGCTTGGAGATGCAGAGTTTGTATGCCGGGATGGTGAATTTGACCATTGCATTGAGTGAGCAGAGCTCAAACTGGTGGGAAACGGTGCGGTGGATGGATGCTCATCTGCAACACGTATGGATACCACATTTGCTCAGGCCAGATGGGTGCTATGAGGATCACTCTGGCCCCGTCCTGCTTGACCTTGAGAATTACTCATTGTATCAGAAGGAACGGAGGGAATGTGTAGTACAGATGTGTTTTCCACTGTATGGCGAAGGCATCTCCTAGTGAGTTGTGTCCTATGCCTGCTCTGGAGCAATACTGTGGACAATGGGCGTTGTGTTGTGTGGCAAATGGGTCTATTGATGGGAACCCCCACTTCTTGAAGAGGAACGTTAGCATTGATTAGTTTATTTCCCATTCGTGGTTTTGTGGGAACTGCCTGCTTAGTCTGTTTGCAAGTGTGTTGTCCTTGCCCAGAAGGTAAGTTGCGACCAGGTATATCTTCCTTGGAATGCACTTTGACAGACACTCCCCCATGCTTTATGAAATTGATTTATGGACATGAATATACATTACTCAAAAGTGCTTTGAGCAAATTATTTTGTGTAACCCATCAATCTTTATGTCATGATCTGCTGGTTCTGTTTCTCTTACTCTAATGTATATATCATTTGCAGGGCTTGACAAACTGCTGTTTCTACTCGCCCGTGGCAAGTAGATTTCAGCCGGTCGCTCTGTGCGCTCCATTCACTGGTGCTGCGCACATGCACAGTGCCAGTCTGGCGCATGTGCAGTGTGGGGCTGGCAAGTAGCTCTCACCGCAGTTTGTTGCGCCCTGATCATTTGTGTGTGTAAAATTAGACATATGGAGTGGGGAATACTTTGTGGGTTTCAAATGTGTGAATGAGAGACATGGAGGTTAAACTTAACCGCTAAACAATCTGATTTGTCCTTAAGTCTGAGCAGTGGTTGGTAGGGAGTGGCCTCAACTTCTTAACAAAAAGAATAGGAAAGCAGAGGCCTTGGTCTTTTGGCTGGGCTGCACCTGAAGGAAGGAGCCAAAGCCCCCAGGGGAGGGGAGACAGCCCTGGTTTGGAGTGGCAGCTGGAAAAGAGATTTTAGGGTGAGTTTGAAAAGTTTGTACTGAGGTTTCAGTGTAGAATTAGCCAAGCATTTTTATTTATTTTGATTGTAACCTACATTGCTCTGTCTATTCTCACTTATTACCACTTAAATCCTACTGCTTCCACTTAATAAAATCATTTTTATTTTCTATCAAATCCAGTGTAAATAATTGTTACCTTGGGGGGCAACCAGTGCGTACATTCCCCCTTTCATTGTTAAAGGGGGCTTACCCTTATCTCTAATTATTTGGGGCTTGACCCCATCTGGGGAGTGCTATCTTAGGAAGCTGGGCCTAAACTGCACTCTTCTTGGACCTGAAGAGGTTCAGTGTCTGTATTGCTTCTCAGTGGGGGCAGGGACCTCAGCTCGGGGTCTTGAATGGGGGAAACCAGTGGAGCTGGTCCAGCAGGACCGGACGGTAAGGAGCCCCAGAAAGCGGGAAGGTGAGTGGCAGTGGCTAGGTCAGCACCCTGGGAGTCACCACCAAGGGGTCGTCTGTGACTGCACCCCGTCACATGCACCACTCCCATAATTGGTCTGTTTCTTGGCAGACCTTGTATGATCTGGCCTCTCCCTCTCTGTTGATATAGTACATTGTAGTTACATTGTCCATCAGGATCTGTACAGTTCTGTTCTGAATGAGGGGAAGGAAGTGTGTGCAAGCGTGTCTTACTGCCCTGAGTTCGAGCAGATTTATGTGTTTCCCTATGTCTTGTTTGGTCCATTGTGCCTATATTATATGGTAACCCAGGTGAATGCCCTATCCCTTCCGTGAGGCATCTGTAGTGATTGTTGCTGATGGTGGAGTTTTTTGGAAGGGGACTCCAGCTCGTATATTGTCGTGTATGGTCCACCAAGTGAGGGAGGCCTTTATCTTGTTTGGTTTGTCGATTTGTTTGTTTATGTGATGTATGCGTGGCTTGTACGCTGTGCAGAGCCATGCTTGTAGTGGTCTCGTGTAGATGGGCGTGTGGCACTACGAATATTGCCACAGCCATGTGGTCTAGAATTTGCAGGCAGTGCCTGGCTGTTATCACTGTGCTGGACTGTGTCATTGAAATCAGTTGCTTTATAGCTGCAAACCTGTGTTCTGGTAGAAAGGTTATGGCTGTTGTGCAGTCCAGTTGTGCCCCTATGAATTCTAGTGTTTAAGTAGGTGTCAGCGTTCACTTGGGTATGTTATCTGGAGCCCCAGATTGTTGAATAATTCTCTGATGGTATTGACCGTCTGAGATGTATGGCTCTGTGTAGTGCCTGTTACTAGGCAATTGTCTAGAAAGGGGAATATATGATACCCTCTTTCATAAGTATGCGGTTACAACTGCCAAGACCTTCGAGAACACCCGTGGGGCTGTTGACAGTCCAAAAGGCAGCACTCTGTACTGAAAATGTTTATCTTTTATCCCGAAGCGCAGAAAGCGTCTGTCCGCCGGGTGGATTGATATATGAAAATAGGCATCCTGGAGGTCGAGGGTGGACAACCATGCTCCTTTTTCCAATGCAGGGATAATTGTGGCGAGGGTCAGCATTTTGAACTGTTGGTATCTTACAAAGCGGTTGAGTCTCCGGAGATCCAGTATGGATCTCCAACCTCCTGATTTTTTTGTGGTCAGGAAATAATGGGAGTAGAGCCCCTTGCCCTTGTGCTCTTGTATTTCTTCTATGGCTCCCAGCGTTCGGCTTCTTGTAGGAGCAACAGCTCATAAGAGGGGTTTCTAAAGAGGGATGGGCAAGGAGTGTGTGTGGCAGGGGTGGGTAACTGAAAACGGGATACGGTAACCAGTTTTTATGATTTCCAGCACCCACCTTTCAGTGGTGATGGCATTCTAGGCTAGTCAAAATGCGGCTAATATGTTGCCAAATGTTTTGGAGGGTTCGAATTGCTGCCGTCTAAATGTCGGGGTTGTCTGACCCTTGACCAATGTTCCAAAATGCTTGTCGAGATGTTGATGGCTATTGAGATATTGATTGTTCGGAAGGTTGCCTGTGCCTATTTTGGCATGGTCCCCATCAGTTTTCATAATGACATTGTTGCTGATTAAAGGATGTGGATCCATACCTTTGTGTAAATGGTCTACCCTGCTTTCTCTTTGTGACAGGTGCATGGATGCCCAGAGTCCTTAATGTTGCTCGTGAGTCCATGAAGGTATGGTAAGGAGGTGTTTGGGGACTCGGTAAAGAGTTTGACCCCGTCGAACAGCAGGTCCCCTATCGTTGATTGCACTTCTCTGGAGAATCCTGATAGCTGAAGCCAAGATGTTCCCCTCATCACTACTGCAGAGGCCAGAGATCTCTGCGGAATCTAATGCAGTCTAGAGATTAATGCTCCTTCCTGTAAGCTAGCCTTGAATTGATCCCTTTTGTTTTCTGGAAGTGATTGGCCAGTGGATTGAAGGCACGGTGTATATATTTTGCTAGTAATGCTGCGTAATTGGCTATTTGGAGCTGGAGGCTTGCTGATGAGTATGCCTTTCTGCCCATTGTGTTCAGTCTCTTCCAGTCTTTGTCATAGGGGATAGTTCGGGTAGCCTGTTTGCCTCTTTGGTTAACTGCATCCACCACTAATGAATTCGGAGGTGGGTGGGAGAAGAGAAATTCTGCTCCTTTTGGGGCAACATAGTATTTTCAATCTGACCTCTTGCAGGTCAGTGGTATTGTGGCCGGCGTTTTCCAAATGTTCTTGGCCAGGTCCATGAGAGCCTCATTCATTGGGAGCACTAGTTTCATGTGTGGAGATGTGTGTAGTATGTTTGTGAGTTTGTGTTGCATTTCTAGCGTGTCCGTCGGGGAGATCTCAAGTGAATCAGCAACTCTCTTGAAGAGTTCTTGGAATGACCTGAAGTTGTCTCCAGCCATCGGTGGCGGAGGCATAATTGTATCAGCAAGGGAATCTGATGCCATATTCACAGAGGGAGAAGTGGGTGTGTGATCATTACATGTACTGTCCTTCCCATCCTCCACCGTATCTGAACGGTCTCTGTCTGGGGAGTGTTCGATTGTAGCACTTGGCTTTAGTGCTGGAGAAAGGTACTGTGGTAGCAGCATCTGCTCTGTTCTATATGGTGCCCATGGATCCCAGTAAGGCCAGTTTGCTGGGATAGGAAACGGGAGCCATTGCTGCAATTGCCAGTGCTGGTTGGACTTGGGTGAGGAGTACCGCTGTGAGTATGTGTTGGCATGTACCTCCTCTTCATCCTCACTAAACACCGGCGCTATTGATGTGGCAGGTGTGAATGACGGCTATGCCTTGCTGTATGTGGGGTCCCATCAGTGCTGAAAAGGGGTGAGCCCAGTACCGATGTGACTAGGAGATCCCCGGAGGTCATGAACTGCAGAATTGGCATTTGCTTTTTATGTTTTGTTGGTACCGAGTATTTATCTGGTGCCGATAGCACTGCCATGGTGTTCCTTGCTGCTTCTATGAGTGGCTTTGTCAGTGCCAATGGTGCTGTTGCGCTCACTGCTCTACATCTTCGGCACGGCTTTGTTGTTGCTGAATGCCCTGCTGTGGTGTCCATTGCTGCTTCCCGGCACAGTTTTATCTTTGCCATGGCTGGTGCCGATGGCATTGTGATTGGTGCTGGCTCGGATGGTTTGTGTTTCGCCTCTGTCTGTGCCTTTGTTGAGGCATGAGCTTTTAGGTTGGGGTCATGGCCCTTTTCAGTGCCAGCCCGATTAGCATATGCTGCTCTGCCCTTTATTGTCAGGGTTTTGAAGGCAGTGCTGCTATGTAGAGAGCGCTTCCTCAAAGGTGAATCTGTCCGTGTGTTGGAGTGAGACCTCTTCTTGGGCTGTAGTGCTCTGTCACGATCTCTTGCACTGGGCATAGTGATAGGTGCTCTGTCCAATGCCGTCCCTGGTGATGGTTGCATGTGGATGGGCGGTAGTGTGCTCTGAGTCTGAAGCAGGATGGGTCATCTTCTCCAATCATTTTTAATTGTAGTTCTCTGGCCCTTCATGTTCTGGATGTTAGTTTATTGCAATGAGGGTGCTGTTCACTAAGGTGCTCCTCCCCCAAACAGCGAACCCACCGGTCGTGTCCATCCGAGACTGATATGGACAGTTTACAGCCTGTGCACCTTTGAAAGCCAGGCGATCCTGGCATGACCAGATAGAGTATGTTTTGGCGTGTTATTATCACCGTGAGTTCAATGTTCTGTAATCTACTATACTAATTAAAATGGAGTAACTAATAACATTTGTTTTTTAATTTTAAGGTAATGAGCTAACAACTATCTACTACTACTATAACTTTTGTGGTAACTGTTGATCTAACTATGTACTGATGAGACTGTTGATCTAACTATGAGACTGATCTCTTTGGCTTTAGCCCTGGGCTTGATGAAAAGCCCAAGGAGTGCAAAAGGGCCACTGCAGAGAATTTTGCCACTGAGGGGCCCACTGCATTGAGCTGGGCCACCTATGGTGTCAAGAGCATGCTCTTTTGCTCCTGCTGTAATCGGAGTGGTCTGAGTGACTCTGACTCCAATGCTCAGTAAGAGTAAGCACCATGGTGGTGCTACTCCTCTTGGGCTGGATCACTGAGAAGCAGGGGATTGACTGTGCTCCCTTGAGGGTGATTCCATGGTAGGCTGGTGCCAAAGAGGCAGAGATTGTGCCATCATCACCAGCTTCTCCTTAAACTGCACAGGGTGCTACAATGGAACCAGCAGTGCCAGGATGCTTTCTTGTCTCAGAGACAAGAATAGCAACATAAAGGTGCATGGCCTCAGATGAAAGGGGTAGGGGTGGGGCTGGGGCAAGCTTCCCCAAGCTAGAGGTTCACCTACTGCATGATGCAGGCCTAAGGATCTACTATCAATGGCCCACAAACCCTAAACAAATTAGATACATTCTAATTACTAGATTGACAATTCAAGCTTTTAATTACCAGTGATAGACATATTGGGAGAAAACTGTTATGATACTGTATTGGGAAACCACATCCTCCCTAGTTTATACACATCCCACTCAGCCTCACTGTTTTGATCAGAATGTAGTAAGTCAAGGCAGATAACCACATCCCCAATTTGCTGTCATTCTCAGAGAGCAGAGTTTCCGATGTCCCCTTCTGTTTATCAGACAAGAAGTGAAAAACACAAAGCACAAAAGCACTCTTGGGGTGCATCTACATTGTACCTGTAGCTCGAAATAAGCTACGCAATTTGAGCTATGCAAATTGTGTAGCTTATTTTCAAAATTTGGCGCTGTCTACACAGCTCTTATTTTGAAATAAATTGCTATTCTGAAACATCCCTTACTCCTCATGCAATGACATTTACAGGGACGTCAGAATAGTGAGACCATTATATTTCAAAATAACGGGCACACATAAAAGACTATAGTGCTGCAGTATAGATGTAGCCATAGTGGGCCAAGATGTACAATCAAAACTTCCACTGACCCTTTGGAGGATTTGCAGTAGTAATTTAACTTCAACAAAAGCTTTTCCTGAGCAAAGACTGAGAGCTTAGAGATGCAGCACATACAGGCCAGCCTCAAATGAGAGAGAAGTAATTCTCTGGATACGGGGCTGGTGAAACTGACAGCCTGCCAACTTTGAATTATAACAGCCTCTTCTCAGCACTATGTCTATCCAGCACCTTCTAGAATCCCTGCTGCAGTATTGCATTGGCCCTGCCTGCGGTCCCCTTTGTCCTCTGTGCCAGGGAGCAGGGTTGAGGCAAGGGGGGTTTTCCTCATACCCTAACAGAAGCACTAGGCAGGTGAAGCAGATCAGGGGTGGGGGCACCCATTTTCTTAGGCCACCTAATTGGCCCAGAATCTTAAATCTGCCATTGCATGAGGCCACAAATAACAGTTATGAAATCATACTGTGCACCTAACATTGAGAAACAGTAACAGGAAACTTGGAAATGGCAGAGATGCTTAATGACTTCTTTGTTTTGGTCTTCACCGAGAAGTCTGATGAAGGAATGCCTAACATAGTGAACGCTAGTGGGAAGGGGATAGGTTTAGAAGATAAAATAACAAAAGAACAAGTTAAAAATCACTTAGAAAAGTTAGATGTCTTCAAGTCACTAGGGCCTGATTAAATGCATCCTAAAATACTCAAGGAGCTGATAGAGGAGGTATCTGAGCCTTTAGCTATCAACTTTGAAAAATCATGGAAGACGGGAGAGATTTCAGAAGACTGGAAAAGGGCAAATATAGTGCCCATCTATAAAGAGGGAAATAAGAACAACTCAGGAAACTACTGACCTGTCAGTTTAACTTCTATGCCAGGAAAAATAATGGAGCAAGTAATTAAGGAATTCATCTGCAAACACCTGGAAGATAATAAGGTGATAGGTAACAGCCAGCATGGATTTGTAAAGAACAAATCATGTCAAACCAATCTGATAGCTTTCTTTGATAGGATAACGAGTCTTGTGGATAAGGGAGAAGCGGTGGACATGGTATACCTAGACTTTAGTAAGGCATTTGATATGGTCTCGCGTGATATTCTAATCAATAAACTAGGCACATACAACTTAGATGGGACTAGTATAAGGTGGGTGCATAGCTGTCTGGATAACCGTTCTCAGAGAGTTATTAACGGTTCACAATCCTGCTGGAAAGGTATAACAAGTGGGGTTCGGCAGGGGTCTGTTCAATATCTTCATCAATAATTTAGATATTGGCATAGAGAGTACGCTTATTAAGTTTGCAGATGATACGAAGCTGGAAGGGGTTGCAACTGCTTTGGAGGATAGGGTCATAATTCAAAATGATCTGGACAAACTGGAGACATGGTCTGAAGTAAATAGGATGAAGTTTAATAAGGACAAATGCAAAGTATTCCACTTAGGAAGGAACAATCAGTCTCACACATACAGAATGGGAAGTGAATGTCTAGGAAGGAGTACTGCAGAAACGGATCTAGGGGTCAAAGTGGACCACAAGCTAAATATGAGTCAACAGTGTGACGCTGTTGCAAAAAAAGCAAACATGATTCTGGGATGCATTAACAGGAGTGTTGTGAGCAAGACACGAGAAATTATTCTTCCGTTCTACTCTACGCTGATTAGGCCTCAGTTGGAATATTGTGTCCAGTTCTGGGCACTACATTTCAAGAAAGATGTGGAGAAATTGCAGAAGGTCCAGAGAAGAGCAACAAGAATGATTAAAGGTCTAGAGAACATGACGTATGAAGGAAAACTGAAAGAATTGGGCTTGTTTAGTTTGGAAAGGAGAAGACTGAGAGGGGACATGATAGCAGTTTTCAGGTATCTAAAAAGGGTGTCACAAGGAAGAGGGAGAAAAATTGTTCTCCTTAGCTTCTGAGGATAGGACAAGAAGCAATGGGCTTGAACTGCAGCAAGAGAGATTTAGGTTGGACATTAGGAAAAACTTCCTAACCTGTCCGGGTGGTTAAACGCTGGAATAAATTGTCTAGGGAGGTTGTGGAATCTCCATCTCTTGAGATATTTAAGAGCAGGTTAGATAAACCTCTATCAGGGATGGTCTAGACAGTACTGGATCCTGCCAGGAAAGCAGGGGACTGGACTCGATAACCTCTAGAGGTCCCTTCCAGTTCTAGTGTTCTATGATTAAGGGAAAAGCATTAGACTGAGACTAGCTTTCTCTTTTAAGGTTCCCCCAAGCTCCAGAGGGGGAGGCCAGACCTTTTCCTTGTACCCTCAAACAAAAGGCCCAGGGGCTTACTGTGAGCTAGGGATAACTAGGGCTGACAGAAGAGTCCAGAGAGGGAAGGGAAAGAGTGCAGCTATAAGACAGCAAGAATCTAAGGGGACAATGCTGAGGGTTGGCATTAGGACCAGTATCTTTGGGGCCTTTGTGACAGCCCTTTGTGCCACTGAAGCACAACACAGATGATGACACACATTGTGAATGAATGCCTGCTGACTAGGTTCAGTGGTGATCTAGAACTACATCATGTCACTGAAGATACCATCACTTGGTGACTACTAACAACTAACTTGAAAAACTTAACGATCTACTAACAATAGCTAGGGAATGAACACTTGCCAGAGGCAAGAGAAGCTAGCTCCAACAATTCTCACCAGTGGTAAGAAGGAACTGAGGGAGAGGATGGTTGGCAGGGGGCTGTATACTTTGCCGTACTGGCGCCACTCTAGGGGTCTCCCCTGCCAACCTATGGCTTTCCCTGCAAAGGAAAAGCTTTCTGATGACTGTACACACAGCGTGCACACATCTAACTTGGAATGCACATGAGCAATCACTTGAAGAACTATACAATAAATTAGGGCCCTATCCCCACATTAGCTTCTGTCAGCCCCATCGTGTCCCTTCATTAGCATCTTTTGCCCACAACCGCTACTGGTCCTCTCTTAGATGCTGCTCCTTTACCACATCCTGGCTCTTGTCCTCCTCTGTCCCCCAATAGCGCCTCACCTGCCTTGGCAACCCATGCCTGAAGGGGAGTAGGGCACCCAGCTCCAGCAATTAAAATCTAGGGGAGCACGTGATCCTCCATACGTCATCAGACTGTTGCACTAAGCTGCCAGAAGCTCAGCTGCCTCTGATGGCAGAAAGCAGGAATTGTAGCCCAAACCAGCCTGTTCTCTAGGAGCCTACATGAATGACACTTCTAGGATACATCTACCCCTCAAATATAAAGTGTGTGTGTCATTTGGGTCACCTTTGTCAGCTAACTCAGGTTAAAAACAGAATTGCTTGTGCCTTCACTCCTATCTTAACCCAAGTTAGCTAACAGATTAAGAACATGCCTTATTTGCAGTGTAGACATACCCTTAGCTTAGAATCCCGGCATAAATGCCAGGTGGCTTGCACAAATGAGCAGCGTGTAAAATGTGCAGCACTTGGCAGGACTGCATAGCTCTAGACTGGGACTTAGGAAGAGCCCTGCTTATAGTCAAGCCTACGCTGGTAGAATTTTTGCCTGGAAAGTTATGGTGGTTTTTCTATTTCCTTTACACTCCTGTAGCAATGTACAGGGATAGGGCCATTTCTCAAAGATCTGGATATAGTGTAAATCCATCTTATCCTGTAGACCAGGAGTGGGGAACTGTTTTTGGGTCAGGAGCTGCTGACCCACAGAAAAATCAGTCGGGGGCCACACAAGTGAGAAACAAAACAAAAAAAAGGCCCTCACCCTCACTCATGTGGCCCCCAACTGAGACGAAAGACACTCTCCATATTCTCCTAGCACACCAAAGCCAGGGGGCTAATAGATTTTGTGTGCTGCAGCCCCACGGGGGGGCTGGAGCACCAGCATGGGCTCCCCAATGCTGGGGGAGGGGAAGCCCTGAGCCTCGGGGACCAGATCCAGGCAAGCCAGAGGCCACATCCAGCCCATAGTCCTTAGGTTCCCCACCCCTGCTGTAGACACTATTTTCTGTGTTACTGTAAAGCTGTGTAGGCTGAACTGTCTACATAAAAGTTCAAGTAAAATATCCATTCTACTAAATGATGCAAAATAAATACTCTTTCCTTATTAATTGCAAGACCTGAGCTATATGTACAGTTATTATGAAATGTTATTGCTGTAACAAACTTCTGGTAATTTGGAATGTGACTCTCAGGTATTAACTAATCATATGAGCTGCATGGGGGAAAACTATATATTTTAAATAATATATTATCAAGGCCCTTTCAGGGACAAAATCAATATGTGTAAAACTTAATTGACTATATGGAGATGATTTCCCAAAAGGAAGAAAAGTTGCTAATGGAAAATAAGGGACCTAAACATATTTTATAGAAATATTGGGATCCCATTCCCTACTGTACATGGAAAAGAAAAACATGAGAAGAGAATTAGATAATTTTAAATGAATCCTCTTCTCTTTATTAAATAAAAAACTCAATCCAAGTTCCTTGTGATGGGGTAATTTTGACCCAGTTTGTGGCACAAAGTTGCCTTTGAGCTTCTGCACTATGGCTATATGTGCCCATATAGCATAGTATATGTAACATTTTGTTGAAAGCTACTGTGACACTATTACATCTAAATGTCAGTACTAGCCTAAAGAGGAAACTACATTCTGAAGAACATGTAGCTGGGACAGAACTGATGTCTGCTTCTATTAGTACCAAAACAGCAGTCTGACCTAAATTGCAATTTGTTTGGCACTGAAAGACAAATGAGTAAGATCCAAAGAATGAATCATAAGAAAAATCATGTACTATATTACATGATCACTCTCTTCCCGACTCAAGGCCAAAAGCTGTATGCTTGAGGTCTGTTTTCAACAAAGAACCATAATGCTGTTTCAACATATGTGGATGACAGCTTTGTGATGTTAGATCTATCTAAGGCATTCTTTAAATAGTCATTTAATCCTATTATTAAATTCCAGTAAGCACATTAGTATTACATTATTGCAACATCATATGTGATGCTTAAATGCTTTATCAGTGTTCTGATAAAATCTTGGAGTTTCCACTGTGATCTAATAGTTGTTGACCAGGTCCGCTGGGGAATTTTGATGATAACCTGCCAGTCATGGGGTTATTACCCCAACTTGACAGACTTCTGACAACCATCTATTTAGTCATTGTTCCAGCCTACCTAAAATGCCCGAGTCAGGGTGAAATGAAAAGTTTCTGAGGGGCACTAGTAGAAGTCTGTTTCTGATATAGGCATACACTTCTGTCAAATATGATGACACTTTACAAGTGCAACCTGGAATATTAATATAATCTTTTGCTGAGATTGTAAAAGCTTCTAACTGAAATATGCTTGGGGTACTCAAAATGCATTGAAACTATATGAAAAATTATCACAAAAATTCAACATCCCACCCACACAATCTACTCACCCATCTTCATAGTCATAATAAAAAGTAATCATTCATCAAAACCATTATACCCCTCACATGCATGGGTGAGTAGAGTTTTGCAAGGCTATATTTAACATTTATTTTACATATATAAACAATTTGGCCTCATGTTTACTTATGATTTTCCATTTAACCTACTAATATATTTCTTGATGGCCTTTTTTGTACCATTGTAAAAGTATGTTCCATAGAATCTCTAGTAATTTCATGCTCTAATAAGAATAAAATAGTAGGGATATAATATCAACCACCTGACCAGAACAGTGATAGTAACGTTGAAATGCTAAGGGAGATTAGAGAGTCTATCAAAATAAAAACTCAATAATAATGGGGGATTTCAATTATCCCCATATTGACTGTGTACATGTCACCTCAGGACGAGATGTAGAGATACAATTTCTCGATGTCTTAAACAACTGCTTCTTGGAGCAGCTGGTATAGGAACCCACAAGGGGAGAAGCAATTCTTGATTTAGTCCTGAGTGGAGCGCAGGATCTGGTCCAGGAGGTAACTTTTACAGGACCGCTTAGGATAGTGACCATAATATAATAACATTTAACATTCCTGTGGTGGGAAGAACACCTCAGCAGTCTAACACTCTGGCATTTAATTTCAAAAAGAGGAATTATGCAAAAATGAGGATGTTAGTTGAACAGAAATTAAAAGGTACAGTGACTAGAGTAAAATCCCTGCAAGCTGCATGGAAACTTTTCAAAAACACCATAATAGAGGCCCAAGTTAAATGTATTCCTCAAATTAAAAAACATAGTAAGAGACTTTAAAAAGAGCCACCGTGGCTTAATAATCATGTAAAAGAAGCAGTGAGAGATAAAAAAGGCATCTTTTAAAAAGTGGAAGTCCAATCCTAGTGAGGTAAATAGAAAGGAACATAAACACTGCCAAATTAAGTGTAAAAATGTAATAAGAAAAGCCAAAAAAGATTTTGAGGAACAGCTAGCCAAAAACTCAAAAAATAATAGCAAAATGTTTTTCAAGTACATTAGAAGCAGGAAGCCTGCTAAAAAACCGGTGGGGCCCCTGGACGATCAAGATAAAAAAGGAGCAATCAAGGATGATAAAGCCATTGCGGAGAGACTAAATGATTTCTTTGCTTCAGTCTTCACGGGTGAAGATGTTAGGGAGATTCCCAAACCTGCACCGTCCTTTGCGGATGCCTAAGCCAGGAAAAACAGGAAATACCGGACATTCCACATGGTATTTTCTGAATTTTTTTACCGGACAGACCAGGCTCTTTCTTGGGAGGGGACTGACTGGGAGGCGGGGAGGCTGGGTAGCCTTGCACCCCCTCTGGAATTTCTTCATGCCCCCCAAACGGGCAAGCCCCCAGTTTGGGAACCTAAGTCTTAGAGACTAATTTATTTTATTTATTTGTGTGTGTATATACACACACACACACACACACACACACACACACACACATACATATATATACAGGGCTTGCCAAGCGGCGGCGAGCCCCACTCGCCAGCCGTACGGTTTTACACAGTTCTGCGTTCTGCGCATGCGCAGATCACTCTGCGCTGGCTCTTCTGGGTTGTAATCTACTCGCCATGGGCGAGTAGATTACATTATTTGTTGAGCCCTGTATATATCATGAGCTTTCATGAGAAAAAAGGGGGAACCTCCTAATTTAGAACTGAAAAAGAAAGCAAAGGAGGAGAAAAAAATATCTATTAATTGTAGTGCCCCTCATAATGAGGCTAATTGAGTAGGCTGTAAGTGTTCCTACTTAGCTTTTAAAGTCATCTGGATGTTGAATATAACCGCCCATACAATTCATGTCTTTGTTCAGGCCATTAGAGTGTCAAATTTGCATATGAAGGATAGTTCCACAGTTTCTCTCTGTAGTTGGCTTCTGAAATTCCTTTGTAGAAGAATGGCTACTTTATATGGTATGTATACCACACCTAACAAAACTGGGATTTCATCTTTGTTGGGAATGCGAGGGACTATGGTAATACATAGTGTTGCAAACTCTCATAACTAACTATTGTGGTTTTTGCTAGAGCCAGTCTCCTGCTCACTTGAGAGGGTCCAGCCTTCACACTATTTCCAGCTGGGCCCATAGTTTTGGTTGGCTGCTTTTCCCCACTCCCTACCTCCAGGGGAAGAACAGAGGTCTGTGGGGGAAGTGTAAGGGAAAGGGAACCACTGTTATAGTTTTCTGCCTCCTCCCCTCTCTGAAAAATTGAAAACAAATTGGTCAGCTTGGGGTTGAGACCCACATGGTACTGGCTAGGAACAGAGAGTGCACCAATCTCTCCCTCTCTCATCGCCCCTCTCCAACCCAGGATCTGGGATGAGGGCAAAGAGCCACCAGAGCTGCAGTAGGAGCTGAGGTACACTGCAGGGAAGGGAGAGATGTGGTGCCGAGGAGCACAGAATTTATGTAGCACTACTAGATTTTTACACGATTTTACAGTCTGATTTTTTTAAACTTCTTGGGTAGTCACTACTATACAAATAATAGCAGTGTGAGAAGCCTTTAAAAAAAGCCTTTTAAATATTTCAATGACTTCTTTCATTCTGAATTAACCCTTAGAAAAATTCTCCAGCTACTGTCAGTGGCTACATTCACTATTGTTATTGTATCCCAGTAGCTCTCATTGTGCTGAGCATCATCCACACACAGAGGAAAATACTCTATCTCCAAAATGCTAGTAATTTTGCAACAAGGCCAATCCCTTAACCTTTTTTATGTACTACCCTAAAAACATCCGTATAAATAATAAAAATAAAACTGAATTCTGTTCTATCCTCCCTGAATTGAAAAAGAAACCTGATACTTATTTACCCTACTCACATTTCGTAGTGCATTAATGTGAATGAATAATAATCTCAATATTTCTATATAAAGGTGATTATCCCATCAGAAAATCATACATACTATCCCTATTTTCAAGGCCTGGCTCTGTCATTTTTACCAAAATAGTAACCATCTGAATAAGCCACTCAGCAAGCAAGCTGGTAAAACTCTCAGCAGGATGGGTGGGCCCAAATGCACCTCAGAGAACTCCCAGATCTATCATAAAATAATGTTGCTTCCTTACTCTTCATGGACCCTCCCAGTTAGCATCCCTGGCAAGCTAAGCCTCCTGCCATGTAGCCAGGGGTGCCATTTCAGATTTTGGTAGGTGAGGCCCACCTGTGCATGACGTGATTGGGGTGGGGTGAGAGTGAGAACATGGGGAGCAGATGAGGACTGCGGCTTCAGCAGTGTTACTGAGCATGCTCAGTACAAGCCAAGCAGCATATGGGAGAGGGTACCGATTCCATTCGCCCTTCCCACTTCACCCCACCCCCATCACCTCTTTCTAGGGTACTAAGGCACTGGGAAATTCTAGGATTTTTTGGCAGATAACTTAGCAATTATCTGACAGGAGCCTTGTATCTAATTCCTATATAAAAGAAAGAATATTTAAATAAATATTAAACCCACTCAGCTCTAATATTAACATGTTCTGACATCTTATGGCAAGTCACTTAAGGGACATTGCTTAGCCTTAAAATTTTAATATATAGTCTCTCTCTCTCTCTCTCTCTCCAGTTAGTAAGAAAGTGAGAGACTGTCAGGACCCCAGGGCTCTATTTCATCTCTGGCAGTGGAGTGGGGTCTAGTGGGTTACAGCAGGGGGCAGATACATTTGGGCTCTATATAAGAACAGAATAGCCATACTGGGTTAGACTAATGGTCCATCTAGCCCAGTATCCTGTCTTCTGACAGTGGCCAATTCTGGGTGCTTCAGAAGGCATCAACAAAAAGAGGCAATCATCATGATCCATCCTGTCGTCCATTCCTAGCTTTTGGCAAACAGAAGCTAGGGACGCCATTCCCACCCATTCTTGCCAGTAGCCATTGTTAGACCTATCCTCCTTTAACTTACTTTGTTCTTATTGGGATCCTGTTACAGTTTGGGCCTTTCTACCATCCCCTGGCAAATAATTCCAGGTTGACTGAGTAAATAATTTCTTTTAAATCTGCTGTCTATAAATTTAATTCTTGTGTTATGTTAGTGAAGGAATAACGTTTCCTTATTCTATTTTTCCACATCATTCATGATTTTCTAGACCTCTAACCACCTCCCCCACCGTTTAGTCATTTATTTTCCAAACTGAAAAGTCCCAGTCTTGTTAATTTCTCCTCATATAGAAGCTGTTCCTTACCCCTATTCATTTTTGTTGCCCTTTCTGTACCTTTTCCAAATCCAGTATATCTTGTTTTAGATGGGGTGACCAAATCTGTATACGGTATTCAAGATATGGGCATACTATGACTTTATAGAGGCAATATGATATTTCTGTCTTATCTATTCCTTTCCTAATGATTGCCAATATTTTGTTAGTTTTTTAGCTTGTAGACTGCCGCTCTATAGTGAGCAGATGTTTTCAGGATAAACTATCCAAAATGATTCCAAGATCTCTTTCTTGAGAAGTCACAGCTATTTTAGATCCCATCATTTTTGGGTGTATAGTTGGAACTATATTCTTCCATGTTTAAAAGTCTCAGAGGAGTAGCCATGTTATTCTGTAACTGAAAATACAATGAATGGTCTTGCAGCACTTTGGAGACTAACAAAAAATGTAGACGGCATCATGATGGTATCAAATGAAGAAGGGAGTTGTGCCCATGAAAGCTCATAATACCGTCTACATTTTTTTGTTAGTCTCTAAGGCGCTGCAGGACCATTTGTTGTTTTTTAAAATTCTTCCATGCACAATACTCTGCATTTATCAACACTGAATTCCATCTGCCTTTGTATTGCCCAATCATCCAGTTTTATAAGTTCCCTTTGTAACTCTTTGCAGTCAGCTTTGGAATTAACTATTTTGAGTAATTTTGTAGTATCAGCAAATATTGACACATCATTGTTTACCCATTTTTCAAGAACATTTAAAAATTTAACAGTACTGTTCCAAATTCAAATCTCAGCAGCACAACAGCATTGCTACTCTTCCTACCCTCCCATCTTTTAAGTACCTGGCAATGTTTTTGTGATGATCTAATGATCGTTTAATTATCTGAATGACCAATCTTTTGTTATTCTTAATCACCTGCCTCCCTCTTTTTATAACAAACTCCCTGCCCCAAAAGCAAAGCTGCAAGCAGCTCAAACTCTACTGCAGTTAAGAACTGCCTTTAGAGCCAGGGCATGAAACTTCAAGCATACCTCAAGTATGAAATCCAGGGGTTCAAACTCGGGGGGGAGCACCCCCCATATATGCACCCTAGGCATACAGCAGACAGACATTTCTGTGGTTAATGAATCTACAACAGGGGTGGGCAACAAGCAACCTACAGGTTGGACACAGTTCACCAGGATTAATTGTTGGCAGGCCGGCAGACACTTTATTTACCTGCACATCTTCAGGTACAGCTGCTCACAGCTCCCCTGGCTATGGTTCACCATTCTCAGCCAATGGGAGCTGCAGGAAGGGATGCATACCAGGACACCAGTTCCTGCAGCTCCCATTGGCCTGGAACAGTGAACTGCAGCCAACAGGATCTATAAACAGCCATACCTGTGGATGCACAAGCAAATAAAGCATCTGGTGGTCCACCAGGGACAAACCCTGGCAAACTGTGTCTGTACTATGTATTGCCAATCCCCGGTCTACAGGCAAATCAGCTGGAACACCATCACAAGCAGGTGGCTCTGACCCAGACTGTGGATTGGTGTCTGTGCTTCTACACTCCTCCTACTGCACCACTGAAAAGCACCTGATTATGGTAGAATATTCAGAGCAGCAGAGACAAATGACTTAGTCTCTCATCTTTTCTGAGTGCAGTAGAGACTGGAAGACAGACCTAGAAAAAAAAAAGAAAGAGAGAGGGAGGAGACAGACAGGAAAAGAAAGGTGGGCAAAAACTCCGAAAATGAGGGAGGAATATACAGCAGTTGCTTTGCGCAATCTTCTTAAGTGCCCAAACCTTCTGAAGCAGGTCTCACTAGCCTGCACTGTAACAACACACAGTCAACCTATGGAACTCATTGCCAGGGAATGTCACAAACGGCAAAATTATAATTGGGTTAAAAAAAAATAGGTAAGTTCATAGAGCAGGGCTACTCAACTTTGGAAGCCCCAGGGAACACAAATGATATTCACAGCACATGCCAAGGGCCTCAACTTAAGTGTGATTGCATATACATGCAAATATATATGCAAAAATAAGCAAACAGTTTTTCACACTGACGGGCATGAATACAAAGCACTTTCCACAATGCCCCAGCACTCCAGGCACCTCCTCCCTGGGGACTAGAAATGCCAACACCCTGTATCTGTCTATTCCAGCCAGCCTGTCCACTTGCATGTTTCAATGTTTGCCCTGCCTCGCCATTGTGGAGCAAGTTCCCAGTGAAGACCATGTTCAAAGAATCCCACCCACGGGCTGTATGTTGAACCCAAACCGCACCTCGGGACGCAAACAAATGGGTCGCGGGTTGAGTAGCCCAGTCATAGAGAATAGATCCATTAATGGCATTAGCCAACATGCTCAGGAATGCAACCCGATGGTCTAGGCATTCCTAGCTTCTGACTGCCAGAAGCTGGAAGTGAACAACAGGGGATATTGCCCTGTTCTGTTCATTTCCTCTGAAGCACCTGGCACTGGAAGACAGGATAGTGGGCTAGAGTACCATTGGTCAGATGCAATATGGCCGTTCTTATGTTCAATCTCTATGAACTCTCCAACAGAACCAATTTTTGTCTAAGCCACCTTTTTTTTTTTTTTACTTTTAACATTTGCAGAGTTGTATTTTTTTCATATAAACTCTCAAATATCTAAAATCATGAAATTCACTATTTAAAATCCTGTGACAGTGAAACTGACCAAAATGGGACTGTGAATTTTATAGGTCTCTACATCCTACACATCACTACGCATCAAGGAACCAAAAGATCATGAAAATTAATGAGAGGGTGGTCTACTTTAACTTGTACCTTCAGACATGAACTTTGCTCTTGCTATGTTCCTCTCTTGCAGCCCTCAACATATTAATTACACCAATTCACACTCCCTTACAACACACACAAACTTTGTGGATCAAATTAAGAAGTGATGTGTCAAAAAGCATGAGAGTTCCATTGGCTTAGTGAGTGTGAATTTATGTCAGTCAATCTAAGAGTGTCCAAATTTCACATGCCTGATGTGAGTGCCAAGTCAGTCACATTAGCCTGGACTTGCCTCCGAACTTAGTCTTATTTCTGAAAAAGGCAATGGGAGCACCTCCTTGTACTACTGTCTATTGTATGGATAATATTTTTACAGTTAAAGGGCCTAGATGACATCAAATATGATTTGTTCCAGCCTGTCTCTACTAAAATTTTTACCCAACAGCAACATAAAAACCAAAGCATTTGGGGAGTCAATGAGAAGTAGGAAGGAACACTGGTGACAACTGGTACCCCTTTAGTAACTACCAAAACAATCTGCAAAACTACAAACCAGCCGAGTCACATACAAATAATTAAGAAGTATGGAAAACTGCAAAGTGACTGATCCTTGCAATACTTCTCAAATATAAGCAACATACCAATATGTGGAATTATTTTCTTCTCTTAAAATATTTGCCATTAAAGTATCTTTTTTCAATGACCAAGTTATACTACTTTTTTCCCATTGACATGAGTCTTAATAGTAAGTTTGGAATTCACTCATAGCTTGTTATAACTTTCTGAGCTAATTCTTATGGTTACAGAGCTTGTTTCCTCATTCTGAAATGCATAAGAAATTTCCTTTCTTATTTCATGACCTCTTTCATTTATTTTCAGATTACTGCCACCATCTTGCATGTGGCTTACCCTCATATGGAATTTCTTCCTTGTTGATCAGTACAAGCAGGAACACAGTATTCAACAGTACTCAATGATTCTAGATAAATAAAAAAATATAAACTTTTTAACCAAAAATTTCCATCTTTATTTATTTTATAATTCACTAGCAGAATTACCCAGCTTTACTTGGGTTCATAATTCAGGAATGCCATCAAGTGTAATTTTTTTTCTTCATCCCTATAAACTCTTATTATGCATGATGTTTAACAAAAAAGGGCTATAATCAAGTTGGTTGTGTTTTAGTTCACACCTTAAGCATCGATTTGCTATGTCAAAAAAGAGCATTTTACTCCAAATTTCTGTTGCATCTCTTTTCTGTAAGGTTTGAGAAGCAATCCTATTCCAGTTTCATCTTATTTTTCAGGCTCATCTTGGTTCAGTCTCTTTCAACATTCACCAGTTATGTGTTGAGGACTGTACTTGATTTGGTGATTCTGTCTCTTTTCTGTTTGGTTTTATGAGACGCAATCCCATTCGAGGCACATCCAATTTTCCTGGCACAACCAAACCCTTATGTTGCATTAAGTTATGATAAGAGGAAGCTGTACACCGAATTTGGTGGTACTAACTCTTTACCATTTAGGAGGAGCTCTTGATCAAACAGAGACAAACTCTCTAAAATATGCAGTAAGTGAAAAATACATCCACCAGGCTCTGGATACAGGCTCAACAAAAGTCAAGTAATAACTTCCCAAAACAAAATGAAATGAGAAAAGGGCTGACTTCTTGGTCTCAAAAATAACACTCTACCCATGTAATAAAGATCCATTTATTTGGTGTTGTATGAAGGCCCCAATTATCAATTACATCTTTTTGTCTCCATATATATTATTACAACATTTACAGATATATTTTGCTGCTCTGAAAACTATTAGAAATATAAAAAGTGTATCCAATATGTTTTTCCATTTGAACAGGACATAAATTGTGTAGAAAACTTTTAGACATACAGTAACATTGCTTCCAATTGGCACTACACTTAGTCAAAAATTCCTGTAGTTAAATGCAAAACATATTCATTGTCAGTGTTGTCTAAAGCTGAAAAACATTTTCAACAAACTGAAAGTTTTATATAGTTGGAACAGAATCTAAATATAAGCATGTGTGCAAATCTTTTTATTCTTTATGAGGGGGGTTGGAGCAGTTCTGTTATTGTGTGTACCCAATGTTTTACACCACCACCAAAGCTTATGCTTGGCCATGGGCAGACAAATACTGCCCGTGGGCCAGATCTGGCTTGCCAAACATTTGGGGCTTGTCAAGACTATGGGGAAGATTCGAAAGAGGATATGCAAATTCCCATCTTCTTTCAATCTCACTTTTGAAAGCGGAGCTTTCAAAAGTGAAAGTAGTCTAGATGCATTTTTTTTAGCAACCCCCACCTTTTCCAAAAAGCTGCTTTTCCTCAAAAAATGAGGTTTACGCGGCTTTTTGAAAAGGGGGGGGAAGGATTTGCCGGAACTTCCCCCCCCCCCC
>CM057848.1:43951441-43972021 GCA_030068395.1 Apalone spinifera | reverse complement strand
AAACCACACGCTGGACTCAACAGCTGGCCGCTCTGAGCAGTGTGTAGGATCACAGCAGTCAGGGAGCTTGACTGAGGGTCCTAATGGGCTGCCAGATGGGAGCTGCCTACAGTAAGCACCTCCTGACCAGAGTCTGCACTTTATACACCAACCCCTCCCACACACTAACTCCCTGCCCCAGGTCACAACCCCCTTGGGTGCCCAAACCCTCTGCACCCCTGCTCCAGGTCACAAGTTCAACCTCCTCCTCCATCCAAATTCCCTCCCAGACCCTGCACCCCCTTCTGCACCTCAATCCCCTACCCACCACTCCCTCCTGTACCCAGACTTCAATCGAGAACCTAACCCCCCTCCATTAATATCATAGAAAAGTGTGGCTCCAACTACTTACCAAATTCTTGGAGAGGACCCCCATCCAAAATTGACCACACTTGTGCTAGGCCATAACTCCTGCTCAGAATATTTAGTTTCTTAAACCCTTACAAAATGCATAAAAATTAAGACAACAAAGCAGATTTTCCTATATTTAAACCAATAATTCTGAATGATTCTTATTTATTCCTAAGTAACTGACATCAACAGTCAACTGGAGAACTGACTATAAGGGGAAGATCATCACTGTCAAAATGCTACTTTAAACTGGGATGGTGGTCCTTTCTATACTAATACCAATAAGCTCTATAGTTACTGGGCAGACCTTAAAAATAATCAGATATTCCATAGGTAGAATATTAATAGCAGTGTTGTATGTTTGTCAGTATTAAAAACCCAACATTATATATTAAAGCTTTTCAACAGAGCTGTGTTGAATACACGAATACCATTCAGATTTAATAGTGGGTCACTATTCTTATGTTAATATCACTTTTAAAAAACTTTGTGCATAAGACAGACTCTTCTGGTGTTAAACTTAAAAAACAACGAATAGTCTCTAAGGTGTGGCAAAACTAACAAAAAATGTAGATGGTACCATGAACTTTCGTGAGCACAACCCACTTCTGCAGATGAATGGAGGAAATGGGTTGTGCCACGAAAGCTCATGATATCATCTACATTTTTGTTAGTCTCCAAGTTGCTGGAAGACTATTTGTTGTTTTTTAATTTTTTCCAGTTACAGACTAACACAGCTACCCCTCTGAATCTTCTGGTGTTAGTTGACTGCTATTCTTTCAAAACATTTCCATGCAGAGTGGAGCCACAGAGATACCTACTGGCTAAAATGTACTGTACAGGTTGTACCTCCATAAATCAGCTCTCTCTGGTCCAGCAACATCCATGGTTCAGAAGGAGCATGGATGCTCCTGGATCAGAGAGCCTGGGAGTCTAAGGACAGGATCAGCTGGGGCAACAGGATCAGCAGCTCAGCTGGGGGCAGCGCAGGATCAGGGCCGGAGCCCTGCAGCTGCCTCCAACTGCCTTGCATCACCACGGGGCCGGAATCCCATGGCAGCTTGGGTCAGAGGCCAAAATCCTGCAGCAGTGCGGAGCTAGAATTGGAGCGCAGGGGTGGAGAAGGAGACCAGCAGCAGCCCCCTCGAGCACAGGGCTGGAGCCTCAAGGCAGAAGCCACAGCCTGTAGCTCCCAAAGTGCTGGCAATACCTAAGTAAACTGCCCAGTCAGGCTGGAAGGAGGAGGGGAACAAGACAGGGTGTCTGCTGGGGCAGCTTGCCAGCTGCAGGTGATAGGCTTGGGGGAAAACCTCCCCTAGGCCGGCAAATTCTGTCCTTTGGGACTGGTCAGGTTCCAATGGTGCCAAACCAGGGAGGGTCAATCTTGGCATCATTAGAACCTGACCAGTCCCAAATGAGAGAATTTGCCGGACTACGGGAAGTCTCCTGTCACCCGCCCCCAAGCCCATTACCTGCAGCTGGGAGAACTTTAATGTAAGAAATTTAACATCTCAAAATATGTTTTCAAAAGCCCATTTCATTAGTGAGAATATGTATAATTTCTAATATAAGTCTTTAACATTTTTCATATGATTTATTCTAGAAATAGGTCTTAATCCTAGAGTCTTTTCATACAACTCTTTCTGAAGTCAATAATTTTATACTATTATCATCAACACTGGCTGTATGCTAGAGAATCTTGTACAAATGAATTTGTTCAAGCGCTTCTCTATCAATGTCCTTTTCCAGATATACATCGTAGTCCAGCTTCAACTCTTCTACCCACTGGCTGAGCAGTATATCCGTCTGAAACAATGAAAAGCAGATACATAAATTAACACACTTTTGAGCAACCAACTTAACTTATGTTCCAAGGGAGGCAGACATCAGTGAGAAAAGGAAAGAAAGACAGTTTAGCCATTATTTATAGAAGCATCATTTTACCTAAATAAGAGTAAGGATAACTTCCTAAAAGTAACTCTGTCAGCTTATCTGTTTACTCAAATTTGGGTCAGACTATTTTTATCTGGAATGGGGGTCTCTTTGGATTCACACTTGCTGATAAATTATACATGTGCTTTTAGTTTTTCACCTATGTTCCCAGTAACATATTGATGAAATCATGTAATTCAACTCAAAAGACACATAGTATAGGCTAGGGATGTAATAGTGTAGTCGATCAACCAATTAACCGATAAGCAAAAGCTCATAGGTTAATGCTATAGACTACATGCATTCCCCCCTCCCCGCCCCGTCCTTGCTAGTACATTTTTTAACAATCTGGCCAGCAGCCTGGTTCAGCCCTGGCTTGCACCAGGTCCGGGACCTACCCCTGCTGCAGCTCTGCATTTAAAGTGTATTAGGAGCCAGGCTCAGTTCTAGCTTTCACCAGGTCCAGGAGCTCAGCCCCACCCCATCCCATCCCAGAGAGGGGCTGCTGCCACCCTGAGCTGCTGCCTCTGTATCAGCAAATGGCATCAGTGTGGGGCGACAGGCAGCTGGTCTGCGAGGGGACCTGGTACTCCATGCTGGTGTGTCTGATACTGAGCCAGCAGTGCGGAATAGCAGGGGGCTCCTTGGGAGCGGAGCCAGAGCTCAGTGGCTGCTGGCTCCACCCCTGGGGACTACAAAATTGTTGAACCAATAAGAATTCATGAGGTTAATCAACTATTCAATTAGCCGATATTTAACATTTCTAGTATAGGCTTGAATGATAGTATAATACTTTGAGATCCCCAAAATTTGGGGCTGATGTAAATTAAGCATCACAACAGCTTTGTGGCGATGTAGATAAATAGTACAGAAAATCCGCAATTTATGAATGGGCTGTGTTCCAGAAGTTCATTTGTAAGTCAGTTATTTTGAACTCTGAACACAGTTGCCCTAGAAATAATGTTATAAATGGGAGTTTGGTTCCCACGCTAGCCCACAAAAACCTATTTAACCCGTAATGAAGCTGAAATACTGTATATTTGCAAAGAAAAATAGTAGAAAATATTATAGTTCTAATACTAGTAATTAAAACAGAAAAACAATAAAAATTGACTATTTTATTTAATGTTGAATGCTGTTTGGTGCTTGAAGAAAAGCAGTTTAATTACCGTAAGGGTAGGTAGAGATTCGGAAAGGAACTTGTGGACAATACCCGGATGGAGGGCTAGATTAGAAGGGGTGCCAAGGGCTATTAGATTTTTGGGGGTCCCTCTTGGCTCCAGCCACCCCCAAGTAGTCCCCATTTCCCGCCTATGGGTTCAGTAGCCTGGCAGCCACTCCACTCTCCCCCCGGCACCTGCAGGCTCAGCAAGGGCTCTGGCAGTCCCTCTGCACCAATGGCCTGCTCACCTGGAGGCAGTGAGCGGAGGCAACTGGAGAGAAATGACATTTTAAAGCACTACTTCATTCTGGCTGTGCGCAGCTGCCCCCTTCTCTTTTGGCCCATGCTCACACCACTCGCCACCTTCAGGAGAGCGGGGGCTGAGCACAGAGTCTACAGGGGGAGGATGGAGATGCCAGGGCATGGGGACTGCCAGAGTTTGTACGGAGCATGTGTGGAGGTGGCTGGGCACTGCCAGAGCCCACGCTGAGCCGCCAGGTGGGGAAGCAGTTTTGGGAGGGTTGGCTACAGTCCTCCAGCCTTCGCTCACTCCCACTTGTGCCTCTTGCCTGCTCCCTGAGGCTGCAGTTGAGCATTCATATCTGCGGACGTTTGCAACTTGAATGTTCGTAACTCGGGGAGTACCTGTATCCCATTTTCATAGATGGTGAACCAAGGCACAGAGAGATTTAAATACGTTTTCTAAGATCATGCAAATTGGTGGCAAAGCTGGGAACAGATTTCAGGGTCCCGATTTCCAGTTCTCTGCTCTACGAATTTGACCACACTGCCCACTCTGTGATACTCTGCATCCGGACATAAGTGACTTTTAGAATGCACACTGACTCACTGTAATACCACTTTCACAAAGAGTAAGATACAGTGTGTCAGTTACAGCTATTTGAAAAAGAAGAACTACGAACCTGTAGGTTTGAGATAGATTCTTCAAGGCTTGGGACTGTTACTAATAATGACCCTTTTTTCCTTATATTTTGACTGATAAATTCCCAGGCTCTGAAACACATTTACAAATTCAAATATAGTATTTAAAGATCACAAAATAATCAGCTTTTTGAGAAAGAAACACATTCAATAAAACCCAATTTTAAACACTGATTATTTCTGGTCACTAAATTGACTGACTTTAAAGATCTGCCATTTGTGCTTTATAAAATAATTGTTAATATCCTAATGTAAGTCTCTGTCTGGGCTAATGCCAATGAACACTATTAATGAAGATCAGAAGGATTACATGACTTTGGAGTTTTCTTTTTTAATTAGCTTTATTTGTTCCTCAAAGATGGGAAGAGCAAATAGTTCCATCATTGGCATGTTGTGAGGACAGAGATTATGTAGTGTTCCTCACTTAACTCTTCTAATGTATTTTACCCATAACATACAACACCCTTGCTGTTCCAATCTGGAACCTGAGAGACCACCACTCATGTCCAATAGGTTCTTACTTTGTGATGGTCAACAAATAATCCACTCTAAATCAGGATCAAACAATAGACAATTTAATTTGTGACCTAAATCAGAATCTGAACTCAGGTCTCTAGAGGAGAGAGGCTAATCCTCACTCACTTTTTTATTCATTACAGCCACAAGTTTTCTCTTTATGTCCCTATGCTGCAGTGGAGACAAAATATTTTGATGTACATGAATATAATCACAGTATTCCAGATATATCCTCCACAATACTACTTGTGATTTTACAAGTCAAATCATTTCACATACCATAGTAATATCAACTAAGAAAAATATAGTTTCTGTCACTCTACAAATCTTACTCTTTCTTATGCTTGTTGTGCAACATTACACCAATAATCTTTAATTCTTAAGAAGGAAGGTAAAGGTATAATTTTAACTAAGCTGTTGCCCTTTACAGCTTGTGTAGGTCTTGAGGACTTCATGTTTGAAATGTCACTAGTAATTGTAATTTCAAGTATGAATATATATTTAAAGCCCTTTTGTAGTCCATATGTTTGATGAAGGACCCTTTTGTTGTTTTGTTACAGATTTTACTATTTATGTTGGTAAAGCAATTCAAGATCATTTCATTATTTCATACAAAGTCAGTACAGTATTTTAACAGATTAGAGCAAAGTTATGAAAAAAGTTTTGGTGGACCTACGAGAAAAAGCTTTCAGTAGCTTTCAAAGCTAAATCATGTGTGAGACTTCAGAAAGCACAACAGAATGGATTTTTATAGCCTGCAAGGTTAAATACATTGGCAAAGAAACTGATTACTTGTATGGACACATAGCTTACCTGGCCTGATCCAGTCTGTCAAGAAAATATTCAAAGACATTATTCATTACAACAACATCAGCATTTTGAAGGAGTGAAGCTTGAGTACAGATGTCAGAATGAAGCACCTGAAGGAGAAATAATTGTACATAGATAAAAGTTAACTTAAAAGAACATACACAGCTTTCTAATAGACATAAGGTCTGTATAAAGAACTAAGTACCTATGGCCAACATTATCTACAGCATTGGTTTTCAAACTTTTTTTCTCATGTCCTAGCTGAAGAAAATTGTTAGTGCCCATGACCCAACATAATCTGACTAGAGTGTGGATTCTGGGGTGGGGCTGAGGATAAGAGCTTTAGGGTATAAGAGGGGGCTCCAGTTTTGGGGGAGGGTCAGGGCTGGGGCAAGAAGGGTTTACCTTGAGCAGCTCCTGGTCAGTGGTGCAAGGTTCCTGCCTCTCCTGACACTGCAGACCATTCTGATCCCCAGAAGCAGCCAGCAGCAGGTTACCAGCCAATGGCAGTGCGTAGTTACTGTTCGGGGCAGGGCCAGTGCACAAAGCTCTATGTGCTCTCACCCCACTCCCATTTAGGAGCTACCACTTCTAGGGCATAGTACAGTCTGCAGTGCCAGGACCGATAGGTAGCCTGCATTAACACCCCACTGCTCACCTGATCATCCTACAACAACAAGATCCAGAACCTGACATTCCATGACCCAGTACTAGGTCATGACCTGTAGTCTGAAAACCACTGGTCTGCAGATAATAAAAATGGATACAATTCATATTAAGTAATATAGAAATGAACTCACTAGAGTGAATGTTAAAGAAACCAGCTTTATTTTCTCAGTAATTTTAATATTCAATTCATTATGCATAATAAGTAAAAATATTTACTAACATTTACTATGTAAATGTACATATGTTACCAATTAGACCCGGTGCAAGCTGGGACTCTGCAGCAGGCCCAGGCTGCCTGCGCACCCGGCTCTTACTACATTTAACATTCAGAACTGCAGCAGGGGTAGCTCTTCGACCCGGTGCAAGCTGGGACTGAGCAAGCCTTCCCTTATTGACTAATTGTGTAGTCCGTAATCGACTACATGATTAGTGAATTACCCGCCTCTTAACATCCTTAATTTGAAGTGTCCCTACCAATTAGAAATCAACCTAGTGGATTTGGTTAACTTTTGGTACCTCTACAGCTAAACTGATACTTTGCTTAATCAATCTGAAGTTGAACACTGGACCACTGTCACATGAAAATGTTACTTGTACAAGTGACATTACCATGGTAGACAAAAAGGATGATACAGTAGCACTGGTCTGCTTTCCCAGTCAGTACTTAAGGGATTAATAATACAGGGAAAAAGTTACTAACCTTTCCATAACTGTTTTTCTTCTAGATGTGTTGCTTATATCTATTCCACGTTAGGTGTGCACATGAAAGGCATAGAAAGTATGCTTATTAAGTTTGCAGATAATACCAAGCTGGGAGGGGTTGCAACTGCTTTGGAGGATAGGGTCATAATTCAAAATGATCTGGACAAATTGGGGAAATGGTCTGAAGTAAACAGGATGAAGTTTAATAAAGACAAATGCAAAGTGCTCCACTTAGGAAGGAACAATCAGTTTCACACATACAGAATGGGAAGCGACTATCTAGGAAGGAGTATGGCAGAAAGGGATCTAGGGGTTATAGTGGACCACAAGCTAAATATGAATCAACAGTGTGATGCTGTTGCAAAAAAAGCAAACATGATTCTGGGATGCATTAACTGGTGTGCTGTGAGCAAGACACGAGAAGTCATTCTTCCGCTCTACTCAGCGCTGGTTAGGACTCAGTTGTGTATTGTGTCCTGTTCTGAGCTCCGCATTTCAAGAAAAATGTGGAGAAATTGGAGAGGATCCAGAGAAAAGCAACAAGAATGATGAAAGGTCTAGAGAACATGACCTATGAAGGAAGGCTGAAAGAATTGGGTTTGTTTAGTTTAGAAAACAGAAGATTGAAGGGGGACATGATAGCAGTTTTCAGATATCTAAAAGGGTATCATAAGGAGGAGGGAGAAAACTTGTTCATCTTGGCCTCTGAGGATAGAATGAGAAGCAATGGGCTTAAACTGCAGCAAGGGAGGTTTAGGTTGGACATTAGGAAAAAGTTCCTAACTGTCAGGGTGGTTAAGCACTAGAATAAATTGCCCAGGGAGGTTGTGGAATCTACATCTCTGGAGATATTTAAGAGTAGATTAGATAAATGTCTATCAGAGATCGTCTAGACAGTACTTGGTCCTGCCACGAGGGCAGGAGACTGGACTCGATGACCTCTCGAGGTCCCTTCCAGTCCTTGTATTCTATAATTCTATGTCACATGCACTGTGGCTGGAAATTTTCCTGCAGTGGTATCCATCAGACTAGCTCTAGTGCTCTCTGGTGCTGCATGCTTATGCACCAATATAAAAGGCCTTCTCAGTTCTTTTTTGCCTGCTAACTCTGATGGAGGGGCAGGACAGTGAGTCGTGGAATAAGCAACTCATCTGAAAGGACAACTGTTATGGAAAGGTTAGTAACTATTTTTTCTTCTGTGAATGCTTGCTCATAGCCATTCCATATAGTTGCAATGCTGTACCCAAGCATTTACAGCACCTTAGCTTTATATCCCTAAAGTGGGGGTCAGAACATCCCAGATAACAGTGGCTATTACAAGGCTTTTTTAACTTCTTGTTACCTAGTTATTACTTAGCCATCTAGCTTTTGGCTGTTTTCCCATGCTAGTGTGCCTCTCCTAAAAGATGCAATAAGAGAGGAGTGAAGCTGAAATTCAAGAATGAAAATGTTAAAAGCAGTGCGTGAAAATGTTCAAAACACTGTGTAATAATAGGAGTCACATGACTAATTTAACATCAGGTGGGAGTTAAATGACAAAGTCCCCAGGCACTGCTTTGAAAATGTTGGCTCTGTTTTATCTTTATGCACTGAAAACTGTAACACTTCAGAAGAATTACAAGATGTGAAGAAAAAACTTTAAATTATAAGTGTATATTTTCCAAATATAAAGCAACCCAAGAGTATGCATACACATCTACAGTCTCTAATTAACCTAATAAAGCATTCTGCTGTATAGTCCAATCTCATTTCACTGATATATTTCAGACACATCAGAAGCCATGTCTACACTGCATCTAGAAGCAAGCCTCACAACCCAAATTCATCCCAGAAGGGTCTGAGTTCATGCTCAAAAATAGCAATGTGGCTGCTGCAGCACCAGCAAATGCTCAGGTTAGCCACCAAATTGGACCCACATCATCCCCTGGGTCTTTCCCAGCCTGGAGATCTCACGCCCAGTTGCAGATAGATGCTGGGAGTTTTGCCGCTTATTTCAATGGGGCCAGGATTTCACCTACTGTGTTTTATTCATTGCCTTTGGCCCCAAGATCTTTTGTATGGGTTCAAATTCCCAAACAGGGAGTGTTTTCATAATAGAATGGTATCTCTGTATATTAATGGTCTGAATTTGTTTGGAACATTTCTTATTTTTCTGACATATATGTGCACTAACGTGAACTGAACTTCTCTGTTCCAAGAAAACTACTAACGAAATACAACACCCAAAAGTTGGTAGCCTGCAGACCTTAGCCTCTATTCCAATGCAAATCCTTGATAGTATCTTTGCTATTCTTAACAAAACATAGACACTGCAGATGCCACTTGTTTTTAATCATTCTAGATATAAACATTTATTGGCTTTCATTCTGTTTCAATAAATAGTGAAACAGTGGAAGAACATCCATTGATTTTAATTAGATCAGTACTTTCTTGTTTGGGTTTAGCTAGCAGATTGAGCCTACTTGTAAGAACATAACAAAGGCCATGCTGGGTCAGACCAAAGGTCCATCTAGCCCACTATCCGGTCTTCTGACAGTGGCCAATGCCAGGTGCCCCAAAGGGAATGCTCAGATAAAAAGCTGAACAAATCAAATATTACTATATTTTAAACAGAATTTTTAATCACTTCTGAATTTTAATGGACATTAAGGTTTTTTGTTTGGTTTAAAATCAAACAAAATACAGATCTATCTATAAAATGTATTTAGTCACCTTTACTCGGTCTGTAAATTGGTATTTTGCTATTATCATTTCTTGCAACTGGCAAAAGTCTGCATTCATTTCTACTCCATATAGCTGGGATGCTGAGCTGTAAAGATAGCCCTACAATAAGAAAAGGAAATTTAATAATTGAAGTGCCTGTAAAATTACTACTTTTACTCTAAAGTGGAAAAATGAAACATTGTAAAGTGAAAAATAAACAAACAAAGGTAGAAAATTTACTAGAGTGAACTATATATATTTTCAGGGTTAAGAGCCTCTTTTGGCAGTTACAATTAATGTTTTTGAATATCACCATGAAAAAACAGATGGAAGCTGATAGACCCAAGGTAAGAAAGGGAAAATAAGCAACAGAATTCAACTCCACTTCTACTGGTAAGATATGTGGAAACTGACTTAAGGAAATAGGGGAAAAAAAGTTAGCACAAACAAAATTATAAATATAAACTTAAAGGGGAGAAGGAATTAACATATTTAAAAATTGTGTTGGGATTCTTTTCCTTATGTATTTTTTTTCTTTTGCAAGAGAACAGAAAGCAACAGAATACACACACACACACAAAGCGTATGAATTTCTGCAGTTCACATCACACAGTGATATGTGAAAGTCCAATTTGCACCTATAATGGGATGGAAGACCTAAGAACAGTATTTTCCTCCGAGACTGAACAATGCTGCTTATAGATACAGTATTTTTTAAAGTACCTCTTATGTAAAAATGCAAAACATAATTTATTTCACCAATAACTTAAAAATCGTAGAATTAAATATTCTAAAAATTATTCTAAACTAATTTACCTTTGGACTAAAATCAATCATGGAAAGTTTCTGTCCAAAAGGAGAATTTTTAAGAAAGTCTGAATGTCAGAAAACAACCAGCCTATAACAGGTAAAATGTTACAACTTTCTCTACAATCAACACTATAGTTACGCTTAGCTAGCATAAGAAAGTTGAAAAAAAAAGTGAAAAAAACAAAACACACAAAGTTACAGATGCAACTTATTATTAGAGCTATCTGAAGCCCTTCAACCCCTATGGCTAGAAAGGCAACCTGTGTAGATGAAACATGGCAAACTGCCAATTCTGAACTACAAGCCAACAATATGATGAAAGAAAGAATCTTTTAACTTTACTGCTACTTTATCTTGAGGCTTTCTTTCATTATAACAATATAAGTGTTCCAGAACGCCAAAATAAATCTAATAGCTTCCAACAAAATTACTATTTAAGGGCCCCAATCCTGCAAACTTTCACATGTGAGAGGAACCTTATTCATAATAAGTTCAAGTTCAAGTGTGTTCAAGATCAGGCCTTTACAGAAGACATCATCTTGAAGAAATTTGTATTAACTGATATAACTTATGCCCAAATATATGTTGTATTGTTGTTGGCCATGCATTTTACCAACATCAATCTGAAATTACACTTGAGCTTCCTGAGAAAGTATTTTATAAGACAAAATGCTTTAGGTGTTAGCTATGCAGGGTTTCTCTATGACCGGTCCATGGACCAATACTGGTCTCTGAGATTTCCCTGATACAGTTTAGGAAAGTAGCAAGCCAGTATAAAACTCCTGAGAAACACTGAGCTAGGAGACAAATTGATATCAAAAGTATCTCTGTGAAATTTTAGAGTTTCCCAGCCTCACAATGGGATTTACCAAAACTCAGCAGAATATGTGGTCAGGCCAGGTAAGAAAACATTAATTTAGCAATGTGAGACTGAGCAGTAATAAACTAATGAGCAGCCAAAGTATGCAACAGCAATACACTACACTGTTGGACCACAGATTCTCATGGTTTGTGGAGGCAAGTAAATAAGTGAGTTGTGTTTTCATCTTTGTGACAAGCAGAAGGAGAACTGACTGTACAAGAAAAGAAGACCTCTTATTACCTGGATGCTTTATGCTATAGATGCCTTTTTGTTGATCTATTCCTTCAGTATGGAACAATGAAAGTTGCCAAATGAAAAGGAAAAAAGAATGGCACAGAAACAATACGAATTCCCATGCTGGATTTTACCCCAAATAGCACTGCACCAAGCCTGGAGCCAACGTCAACCAGAATCTTTCCTGTCAGGTCAGGCAATGCATACTGATAAAGAAACTTCAGTTCCATGAGGGAAAAGGAATGAGAAATAAACTCTAAGAAATAAAAGCAGAACAAAAAAAAGGTGTTATATGGGGAAACATTCAAGTGCAAAATATTCAGCAGAACATTACCCTACTCTGACACAGATCTCCTCTTCTAATTCTTGTTTCCTATACATTTTTATTACAGGGCTCCGCCAACCATCTGAATCCACAGTGTTTTGTGCACTGACTTAGGGTTTGTCTACACCTGAAACACTATAGCAGCACTGCTGCACCACTGCAGCTGTGCTGCTGCAGAACTTCTGGGTAGGTACCACCTATGCAGACGGATAGAGTTTTCTCATGGGTATAGGGTAATCCACCTCCCCGAAAGGTGGTAGCTAGGTCAATGGAAGAATTCTTCTGTTATCCTAGCATTTTGTACATCAGGGATTAGGTCAACCAAGCTGTTACCCACAGGTGTAGATTTTTCAAACCACGGAGCAATATAGCTGGGTCAATCTATTTTTTGTATGTAGGCTGGGCCTCAGTCACTAGATCAATTTAGTTGAATCAGCATCATTCCTCTACTACAGAGAAGTGAACTATAATTATTAGAGTTGATTGGAAAAATTCAAATAAAATACCTTTTCATTGGAATTTACTGATTTGTCAAACTCAATGTTCCATGAAGACAATCTGATTTAGACAATATTTTTAGAATGCTTTTAGAACACTGAATGCTACTGTAATGAAGTAATTATATCTTGCATCTTAAAGGCTCTGCTCTGGGGTAGAAGAGCTGCAACAGGTCAAACAGCAGCTCTCAGAGGCACAGTGCCTCCTAATGTTTCTACATAAAAAGGTGAAGAAGGAGGACACTGGGCCATCTCTGACACTGGTACATGCATTTTCCTCTTTAGCAGTACACAGTCTGATCTCCTCCCTGACCGCTTTGTGGTGGCTAGTGTCACTCATGCAAATGTGTACTGCCTATGTGTGCAGGAGGCTTCTTGTGCTCTCCTGCAGGCAAAATATGGGGAATAATCTGGCCTGATGACTATCAGTTTAGAAGGACAAAGGCCAAGTCTACACTACAGACGTCTCATAAAATAGCTGTGTCAATAGTGGCATGGTCCTTGACTGACATAGCTATAGGCACAAGCTCCTAGTGTAACCACAGTTATACCAGAAAAGCTGTGCTTTTGCCAATATATCTTATTTTGCTTGGGGAAGGATGAGGAGGACGGGCAGGAAAAAGCTACATTGGCAAAAGTACAAGTTTTGCAAGTATAAACTGCTTTCATTCTAGATGCACTTGGCTGGTATAGCATGTCGGTATAACTATATTGGTAAAGCACTTGTAGACTTAACTTGGTCAAAGTCCTCAATCAGCTGGATGGTGTGTTGCTCAGCTAAGATACTGCATGACTATTTTAAAAAAATATAAAATATCTACATCTATTGTATGGTCACAAGTCAGCCAACATATCTATTTGGCTTGTGTACTCACAACATAGTACTCACCTAAAGATGCAGTCTTGTACGATCCACAAGATACACAGTAGTTTCTACTCATTTTCCCTTTCTCACACAATGAATCTATAATGTCATCATCATAAAGGAATGCATCGACATGAACTGTTGGCTCAGACTGCTCACGTACCTGAAAAAGATGATGAAATCTAAGAAAAAAATCATAGCCAAATCTCTCTATTTCACTTATAAAGATTTGTTTTTTAAATACAACCTAAAGGTCCAGATTGTGTCCTATGCATTGCATTAGGACTAAATTATGTATCACAAGTCTTAGAATTATGTGGCATTACTTCCTCACACTATCCACCTGACCTCATAGTTCAGTCCAATCAATCAAATGTAATATATATTTCTCCAAAATGTAGGGCTAGTCTAACCAAATTAAGCTTCATCGATTTAAGACACACAAACTAACTTAAAAGAGGGGCTGCAGAGATTTATTTAAAATAAATGTGATTAAAAAATGCAATTCTTGTGTGTTGATGTGGCCTTCAATTTTCAACTGACAAGTAACTGCTTTGTAGAAGTTGTCAAGGTAAAGCTGGAGGTTTGAGCAGCTGGAAAAGGACAAGTGGGACTTTTAGTATCCAGGAGACAACTGAAGGTTATAAACTAGGAAAGGAAAGCAGTCCACCTTTCCTTTGGGGAGCTGAGTGCCTCATTACTCACTCCAGAAGCACACTAGGGTAATACTGCTTCTCTTACAATTGTCTAAAGAAATACACTTTCATGTTTTATATTTCAGGATCAGAAATACCACTGATTAAAGCATGTATAATTTTCAATCAGATGGACGTTACTGGGGGAGTATTCCTCAAGCAACCCCTACCTTCTCTTTACTTCCCTCAAAGCACTGGCATATAGGGCCAATCCATTTTTTCAGTTAAGAACTACATGCAGCTCCTCTGGGGATATATTAACTCTGTTCCTGGATTGAACAGAAGAAGTGTTTAAGTACAAAATATGCTATTTTTCTCCACCCCAATATACATGAGCTGTGCATCCTGTCTCTTACAGTCCCTAACGTCTCAAGAAACAAAGAACTGGAAGTCAAACTTGTATCTCCTGCATTGTAGTGCCATCACATCACTGCCCCATCTTTTCAGTTTTCTTATTAGTTCATGTTCATACTGTAATAATGCCTAGAACCCCAATTAGGGATCATCAAGCCAGACTCTATATTCCATAGTCAGGTTAGCTGCATTGTGCTGGGCATTCTACATGCATATTAAAAAGACAGGCCCGTCTGTAAATAACAGTCAAAGTAAGTAAGTGAGGCACATTGAAGTGAAGGGATTTTCTCAAGGTCATAGAACAAAGCAGTGACAGAGTTTGGACCAGAACCCAGACTCCCAAATCCCAGTCCAATGCCCTAACCAATGGATAATACTGTCATCAGTACAGTGTTATAATCCCTGAGTAAGTGCAGTGGCACAGCAGAGAGAAACCAGAATGACAAGCTTACTTTTTGAATCGTTAGATGCTCCGAATTAAGCATTGCCTCAATGGGTAAGCAATTCCGAAGATCTTCAGCAATACTTCTGAGCACAACATCATCATTATTGAACATGAATTCATCAAAGTCATCTACAAAATTATTTAAAACAATCATGTGTATATCATGGGGACTGTAAATGATCACCAATATAATACAGGTATGATTTGTAACAATGCTAGATGTAGTGGAGGTTTTGTGAAGCATGGTTTTCCAATCTTTGTTGTTAGTATTTTCAGCCAAAGACAAATCTAAATCCTAATAACTTTGTTTCTTAAAATAAGTATATTAGATTCCAAATTATGCTCATATTTACAAGTCTATAACTTACACAAGATACTCTACATCCAACCAAGGCGATACTGTTTTAATCTAAGATATAAAAATATCAAAGATATTTTAGAAGTGTTGTAAAAATGACAAAACTCACAGTTGCTTGCACACATATAATTATCAGAAAGGTTTCTATTATAGAGTCCATCTTTCAAATAAAATGCCCCAAGTTACAAACATGTGACTTACGGACATTCACACAGACAAACAAAAGCTCACCTCAGGCAGGGATGTCCTTAGGATTTATGGGACCCTACACAGTACAATTAAACTGGGGCCCCAATGGCAGCTAGCGGAAGGGGGGAGGGTGACAACTTTTTAGAGATGTGATTTTATAATTATCATTTAAAAACAAAGTATTTTTAAAGAAAATTTTAAATTAAGATCCTATAGATTAACACAGTACATTCAGAAGCTTCAGGGGATAGCTGAGTTAGCCTGTTACAGAAAAAAAAACAAATAAATGGTCTGATAGCACTTTATAGACTAACAAAACATGTAGATGGTATAATGAGCTTTCATGGGCACAGGCCACTTCTTCAGATGACCGGAGTACGAGTTTAGGATGTGCACACCAAATTAAATAGGAGAGGGGAAGGAGAGGGAATAAAAAAGAAGGGGGGTGGGAGTCAGAGAGCAGAGGGAATCGGTAAGTACATTCAGACACTGACACTGTACACCTGGGGTTGGCAAATCCCTGTTAAATCGCTTCATTAATTCTTGAATAGCTCTCTCTCTCTCTCAGGTTCAATGTTCTGCTAATGTTTTTCACTTTTAAATTAAATTAACTCTCCTGAAGAAGCAGAGCAACAAAACTGGGTTAGGAAAGAGGTAGGTGGACTTTAAGACTCAGTGGTGCCCCAACTTTTCAGATGCCCTATGCAGCTGCATATTCTGCATCTGGGTAAGGACAGCCCTGTTGCTGTCAGTCCCTGAGGGGCCGAGGATCGGCCAAAGCCACAGGAGTTATACGTGGAACCAACGTCACATCCTATTTTTCACATTCTATTTGCAGATTTCTTGTTGTTTTCCACATGGCGGCACCTGCAATCATAAAGCTCTCCCCATTTTTCTCCTAATTTATCCTCCCATTCTGCTCCCTTTAGATCTATAATCAATTTTCTTTTAATCACAGAGGACTAGCTGAAACCTCCTTTTGCAGTTCCTCTATACTCCATCCACATTGAGCTCTGACCTAGTTTTAACCACCAGCATAGGCCAGGTTGCAGTTATACTTATTTTTTACAAATTAATAACATGGACTGGCACCACCCATCGAGACTTTGTCTACACTTAGACCTGTCTCTCCTCAAATAGCAATTACTTTCTATCCCATTTTGTCTGCCTTATGTATTTAGAATGTAAGTCTTTGAGTAAGGAGACTGTGTTTTACTACACAGGCACCTAACACAATGAAAGCATGTTCTTAGTTGGGACTTCTAGGCTCTTCAAACTAAATAAAATTTTTCCACTACTACCACTAGTAGAAGTGCTAGAATAGACAGTCTGTCAATTGCAGCTACTGTTCAGAGCAAATCTAGAAGCCATAGTGGTTCAAATGCCAGGGGCTGATCCACACTAGGGTTTCCACTGTTTCTAGTATTGGTGGAGTTGTATCATGCCAACAACCGTGAACAATTTTAAACACAGGATAAACACAGCCAAAGGCCAACTAAACTACAGTTTTAGCCTCAAAGAGTTTTTTTTGGTTTGTGTTTAAGACTGTGCCAGCAAACATGGCTTAAATAAAGGAGTCACTATTGACTGGTGCAAGAGATTAGTTCTTTCCACCTACAAAGAGTTTTGAATGTTGCTTCCACAGTGCTTCCCAAAAATGAGACCAAAAGTCACTTCCAGGTCTCTTATTATGCTGCAAAACATTAGTGCTGGGTCTTTAGAACAGTTGGACCCCATCTAAGATTTATAGTTGTTATTATTACTTAAACTGCGATAATGCCCAAAGGCCCCAATTAGGATTGCAGCCCCACCATATTAGGCACTGTATAAGAACATGAGCTATGACACAAAAAGCTTGCAATCTAATTTGAAAACTAATCTACAGTGAGTAATAGTAGGAAGGATAGGAAGAGACAGAGAAGAGGTTAACTGTTGCAACATTAAGTGTTGCAAATTACACAAACAGTGTGCACAAATCAGCTCAGACTAGCTGCCTGCCACCCCCATTGCTGCCTCTGTTATCCAGCACGCTCGGGGATTAGGGTGTTCCGGTTATCTCAAAATTCCGGTTATCTGAAGGTCCCATCAACCTAGGAAAAACCAATGGACAATAATAGTAAAACTCAAGTTTTTAATATTGGTAGTTTTTTAGTGTGAGGCAGTTGGTCTCACATTTCTATTTTGAGTTAAAAATGATTAGTACTTCTTAAATAAAAAATTGTTAAGCCAATCATGGTAAACCAAGCCAGGCCTGTGAGCCTGAAGATGTGACAGTATTGTGGCGGGGGGGCAATGCCGGTTAACAAAGTTTTCTGGTTAACAGAGTGCCGGATAACAAAGGTTTCACTGTATATCTTTTTCCAGTAGCCTCTAAGATCAGCTGTCATATGAATAATGATACAGCATATTACAAGATCACTCTTTCAAGGTAAAGTGCTGAGTTCACACAATAATATAACCAAAACCCAGAAGCCATTCTATGTTTAATGAACCCAATAAGACAATCGGCTGAAATACAAATTCTGAAAAACAGATAACCAGCTAAAACTACTCATCACCAAATGGTGACATTGTAGGACAAAGAAATAAAATGATTGGAACTCATTAACTTTGGGAAAGGTCACAAAGTGGCAACTTATTTTAAGTAGCACTTGTGGAATATTCTGAATTTGTATTTTCAATTCATGACTAAACATAATTTGAGAGGTTACCTATTTTATAACCAAAAAAGATGTAGTAACACCTACTTCAAATGCACAAACCTTATATATCCATGTATTTCTAATCACCATTGATTACAAAATCTAGGTACCAAATATTTCAAGTGTAAATTTCCACCTGACCCTGGGAAGGCTATATTAACTACACCTCTGGTAGGGTTAAACTAGATAGACTATTCCTTAATGCCTCTCTCTCCAAATAAGAAATCAAAAACTACCTCAATACACAATACTGTTCTTGTGTCATCGAACTGGTCCTGTTATTGGTACTAAATGGTGAGAATGTACAGTACAAAATCCAAGCTCTAGTGTGTACCTTCATGGAGCCAATAGCATTTTTTAAAAAACAGGAAGAAACTGCACATAGTTTATAAATTAGTTTAAAATGAATCTCAGTCAATAGGAGGGGGATTTGCTGGAAGGAATATTACTGTCTGTATCCCACTCCAAAACTATTTCTGTTGGACCTGCTCAATGTGCATTTATAATTTAATTAACACATTGGAAAAAAAGTTATACTTTGCCACAGCTCAGCCTTGATATAGAAGGTTTAAAATTAGCCATGTAAACATCAAAAGCCTCAGTCTGGATAGATAGCACCTCTGACTGCTGTACCACTTTGGCACAAGCAAAAATTAGACTGCACAGAACTATAATAGCAGTGGTGGGCAATCTGTAGCCCTGCGGTACATAAGACATTTTGTTTACCATTGCTCATGTGCAAAGTTGCCAGATTTCACTGATTTCCATCCATGTAATTTTTTTCCCTATAGGAATTGCTAAAGTGACCTACACATAAAGTAAGAGAACATGAAGTGAGGTGCGTGCTGATTGCATACAACATTGGCTGTGGGAACTGCATGTTCCCTCTTCATCCAATCAAAATGCTGTTACAATTTAATGGGCACACCCTATATATTTTAATTATGCAACCACAGTTAGCAAAACTACCCTATCCTGGGAGACCATTTTCACTCAGGGATGTTAATAAATGAGTCTTTCATGTAGTTGACAAGCATTTTACACAATTAGTTGAGAAAGGGTTGCAGTGCTACCACTCAAACCCGACTCCTGTTGGGTCTGGCAACTACCCTCGCTGTGGCTCTGCTCTACAAGCACTTCTAGTGTAGAGCTGCAGCAGGGGTTGATGCCAGGTCCCGGCCCAAGCCAGGACTGAACCAGCCTGCCTGCCTGCTTGCTCTTAGTGCTGGGACCAGCATCAACCCCTGCTGCAGCTCTGCAGTATAAGCACTAAGAGCCAGGACATGGGCAGGCTGGCTCAGTCCCGACATGAGCCAAGACAGAGCATCAACCGCTGCTGTGGCTCTGCACTCCAAGTACTAAGAGCCAGCATAGGGGTTGATGCCAGGTCCCAGCGCAAGCTGAGACTGAGTCAGCAATGGCCATGCACTGGCTCAAAAATTTACTTGTGAGGGGAGATATAGGTGAGAGGATTATTCTAGGAGTGGGTGGGTGAGATTGTGTGTCCTGCATTGTGCAGGGGGTCAGACTAGATGATCATAATGGTTCCTTCTGACCTTAAAGTCTATGAGTATTACATGTAGCAGATAATGCTAACCTATAAGCACCCACTTATGGGTTAAATGTTTAATCAAGTACACCATTACATCCCTATTTAGGTTGACAATCTTGTACATTTCAAAGAAAGAAGTGCAGCAGGGAACCTGTGCAAGGGGGCACCAAAGTAGTTCCTGCTCGCATGGTGTCTCGAATGCTGTGCCTCTCCCTTTGAAATATACAAGAGCCACAGGTAGCTCTTGTACATTGCAAAGGGAGAGGCGCAGTAGTAGGGACCAGCACAAGCACTTGGAAATGCTAAGTGATCCTTGGTGACCCCGCCTACCTCTTGCTCACACAGCTGTACATGGACCCCAGTAAGGATCAATTCAACTTTAGGTTGAGCAAGTGCAGAATGGTGGTTGAATGTGCTTTTGGACATCTAAAGGGGAGGTTTAGAAGTCTCCTGACTAGGTTGGACCTCAGAAAATGCAACATTCCCTTTGTGATGTGATAGCCTGTTGTGTGCTCCATAATCTTTGAGAGAGCTGGCAATGTTTCTATATGAATCGGGTGGAGGGGGGAACTTCAGTTCCCCTGCCCTCCCTAGAGGGCACCTGGTGGGTGAGAGGCCAGGGGTGGGGCAGTCTTGTAGTGAGGGAACACCCAGCAAGACCCTTTCACCTGCCTGATGATTCTGTCTCCTCTTTATGTTTTTGAGAGAAGCAATCCCATTCCAGGCACTTACCATTTTCCTAGAACAATGAAAGCTTTACCTTGCTTTAAGTTGTAAAAGAGTAGGGATGTAAAAACCACCCAAGAGTTAACCAGTTAAACTGCTTGTTTAACCAGTTAATCACTGGCCCGGGGGGGGGGGGGGGG
>CM057848.1:43936558-43951124 GCA_030068395.1 Apalone spinifera | reverse complement strand
CAAAATCATGCCAGTCTAGACGTAGCCTTAGTGTATGAACAACATATATTGATAAGGGGATTTTTAGTCTTATCAGTAGAACCCTACCAAATTCACAGTCCACTTTGGTCAACTTTACAGTCATAGAATTTAAAAAATAATAAATTTAATTATTTCAGCTACTGAAATCTGAATTTTCATGGTGCTGTAATTGTACGAGTCTTGACACAAAAAGAAGGGGTTTTTTGGGAGGGGGGGATTGCAAGACTATTGTAGGGGGTGTTATGATATTGCTACCCTTTTGCACTAAGGGTGGCAGTGGCACTGCTGCCTACAGAACTGGGCAGCTGGAGAGCGGCAGCTTCTTGCTGGGATCCCAGCTCTGAAGGCAGAACTGCCACCAACAGCAGCACATAAGGATGACATGGTACTTCTATGCTACTGCTAGAATAGTGCTGCCTTCAGATCTGGGCAGTTGGCCAGCAGCTGCCAGACTCAGGCCACTCAGTCTAAAGGCATTAGCACAGAAATAAGTGTAGCAATACTGCATACCAGCCTAAAATAACCTTTGTGTCTCATCCCCTGCTCCTCCATAACTCTTTGGGTCAGGGCCCCCAATTTGAAAAATGGTGGTTTCCCCATGAAATCTGTATAGTATGTGTAAAGGCATTCAAAAGTCAAGACCACCCAGTCCCTGATGCATTTTTTATGGCTGTGAATTTGGTAGGGCTTTACTGAATGTATAACTCATTGGTAAGAATCCACAAATAGACTTAAAATCTGTTTTAAAAGCTTAAAATACAAAAATGGTTTTATTGTCAGTAACAAATATGACAATGACCTACTTGCAGATTTGAAATGTGGATTCCTTGAAGTGACAGTGTCAGTCCTGGCAACGACAACTCATCCCACCCTGCTCCTGAGGTTAACTAAAGTACCCCAGAGTTTACTGCATGAGTAGTTGTTTTTTTAAAAAAGCATAATCCCTCCAAACCTGAAGCCACACCAACTCTGTATAAACATAAATATCTCTCAGGACACTTTTATAAATATAACTCTGGAGGGTCAGTTTACACATTACTCTCAATGCTGTAGCTGCAGTGGGCACCATCACTAATGGTTTGGGAAAATAAATTCAGGTGCATGTTCTGGGTCAATGCTCTTTTCAGTTTACTCCACACTTTTAGAGTTTTAGCACCAGATCTGCTACTAGCAATGCTCATTCATTTATTGCTCATGAATGCTCGTTTTATATACCGTAATGATGCCTTAGGTTGACAGAAAACTGGCAGTGATAACCAAAGTCCCCATAAAACTAGTATGTCTCCCCCTTTAACACAACCTGGGCATATTAAAAGTAGCCTCTTTCAAACACTGAACTCTGTACCCCCAGTTTAATGGAATATTTGCAGGGGGTTCCCACATTGACTTTAATTAGCCTTTAGGTTTTGTCCAAGTTTCCTGGGGCAAAATTTCTTGGACTTGGCGCTCTCAGTATTTTTTTTAGAGAAGTACTAATTTTTTGTCACTATTTGACAGTTAATGTTCCATTTTTTCAAGATCTAAAACTGACTGTAATTCAAAGGAGGCTGGAATGTAAATCACCAGAAAATGACGTACATTACACTGTAGTGTGTGGGATGAGGAAGCTGGTTGCGACAGAGTGAAAGCAGTGTTGCTAAGCAGCTGCCTGAAGACAGTAGACTATTTCTATCATCATGTGAAAAGACTTGGAACTTCTGTTATTTGTAAGAACTGAAAAGTATTACTGTATTTTATTCTCTATATGGGCAGAAGAGAAAAATCAATGTCTTATACTTATTTATGTTACCATAATTACTAAAGAAGATTACTCATGGAAACTCAAACCAAGAAACTGTTTGACATTTTCTATTTGAGTACTTAGTTGTTCAGAAATGTTCTTTATTCTAGGCAAGATAAAAGTTACTCCTTTTTGCTACGCTATAAAGAGCTCAAATTACTTTTAACTGATGTGCCAGGTAACATTTTGCATATTTATCATTTTCATAAAAGTAAAATCTTAAATAAATTGTTTTAAGTAAAAAAAAAAACCCCATCATGCTCTCTTATACATGATGCCACGTTACTGCACGAGGATCCACCTGCTCAGGTCTTTATGTCAAGCTGCCATGAGCTGCACACACACACAAACAACCCTGGGATTGTGATCAGGATGTGAGCCTTAAATAGCCCTGATGATGATGTTGGAACCATGCCAGCCCACCTCAACTGGAACTATTGCAGTGCTATATATTGATGGGAACAGAAATAGGACTGAGGTAGGAGTACAGAAAAGACAGGGAGAAACTTGTTTTTCAGAAGATGTTGTTTTCTCTATTTTATTTCTCCTTTCCCAATTTACAGTCAAATTGGTTTCCCGCTATTATTTGTTTCTTCTTTTGCCAAACATTGTTTCTCTGCTTCATCCTCTGCATTCCTAGAAATACGGGGCTCTAAATTCACTGCATGATTATGGAGATGTGATCACTTTTCACCATCTCTCATGATACTGGTTTCTCCTTGAGTGGATTCTAGAAATATAGTCAGTGTTGAACAGGCATCTTAGTACTGACTTCCTGAAATATTTAATCCTGTCCCAATCTTAGTGGTTATGGGAGTGCTCAGATATTACAGCAATGATGTGACATAAGCACTTAGACCAGCAATGGACAACCTAGGTGAGGTAACAGGCCACTAGTGGACCTCCATCCCCATGGGCCGTAAGACTGTTGTAACCAAGACTGTCTCCTGGGACACAGTTTTGCTAACTGCACTTGCATATCTAAAATTTGCAGGGTGTACCCATTGAATCGTAACAGCACTTGGATTGGATGAAGAGTGAGCACACGGTTCCCACAGCCAATGTTGTGAGCAATCAGCACTTACCTCACTTCACATGCATGTCACTTTAGCAATACCAGTAGGAAAAAAAGGACATGGACAGAAGCCAGCAGAATCTGGCAAACCTGCACATGTGCAACAGTAAACAAAATGTCTCGTGGGCCACACAGAAAACCAATGGGCCACATGTGGCCCTTGAGCCACCAATTGCCCACCACTGACCTAGACTAGGGATGTAAAATCCCATTTAATCAGTTAAATGTTTAACTGGTTAACTGATTAAACAGGGCTGCCGGGCAGGAATCTGTTCAGCCTGCTGGGTTATAGCTGCCACCTACCCACCACGGCCAAGCTAGAGCAGCCCTGGCTGCTTCCGACCCTGCGCTGGGCTGCCAGTTGCCAGCCTGCGTGGGAGTTGATGCCATTTCATAGCTAAAAACACAGATGGTTTCCTGCTTCTTTTTTGCCTGATGCTGATGCAATATTCACTTACAATCTTTCAAAACTGTGAAATACAGTATCCAAAAGTGTATCCCTGATTCTTAAATAATTACATGCTACACAGTAGTTTTGGTATTACTGACACAAGATTTTCCTGAAGAAGGAAGTGTATGCAGATGAACTAGGCAAATTTAAGGGCTACATTCTCATGGCAGGAGGCTACCATTTATGAAAGGCAAACTATTTCAACTTCTAACAATAGTGAAGCTCTTAAAACAGGGAAGATTCCTGAGAAGACCGAACAAGGACACCCAATTATTTTGTTCGCCAACTGGTTAGTCTAGTTGCTCAATCCTGTATTACCAGTGCCTCCACTCTATCTTGGCATTTGATCTTCTACATGTAAACTTAAAAAAAAAAAAACTGAAATGCAGTTACAAAACTGATGCTGTGTTAGTTTTGAATTGGTCTACAAATCATAGGAATGTATGGCTCAAAAAAACCTTGGGTCATCTAGTCTATAGGGATGTAAATGTCCATTAAAAGTTAACCAATTAAAATATTTAAACTAAACTATTGGCAGCCTGGCAGAGGGCAGTCGGGGTCTACCTTACCCAAGTTGCTCTGGTTCAGCCAACTCAATGCAACCAGAGCCAGGGTCTTGCTGTCTCACTACCAATGCATCCAAAGTCCAGCTGGATGGCCCGATGCAGCCAGGGCTATTTGGGCCTGGTACAGCTGACTGTCCAACTGGCTACCTGGTAAGCATTCCAGTAACCCTAATGCCTACCAAGTAACCAGTTAACCTTTTTCATCCCTACTATTCCAGTCTTTTGCACTCATGGCAAGACTAGGGATGTAAGCACTACTCAAGTAATCGACTACCTGATAAGACTAGGCTTATCAGATAGTCGAGTGACTACTCAACTACTCACTCATCCCTCCCCCACTGCTGCTTCTTACCAGAGACAGCAAGGGTGGGTGGGGAGGAAGGGGAAGCAAAACTGCAGTGATTCTGGAGCCAGCACAAGCTGGAACTGTTCAGACCTGGCTTCCGCCAGCCCTGGAAACTACCGCCGCTGCGGCTCTGCATTTTAAATGTAGTATTAAGAGCTCAGCAGCTCCTACTACATTTAAAATGCAGACCCACAGAGGTTCAGAGTCTTCCACCTTTCTCTGAAACATCTGATGCCAGCCACTGTCAGAAACTTGATATTAAGCTAAATCTTTCATGAGCATAGAACTGAAAGGGACCTCTAGCAGTCAGAGTCAGTTCCCTGAATTCATGGCAGGATCAACCACCATCTAGACTAGGGATGTGAAACTATTAACTGGTAAGCATACCAATAAACATGACTCTTACTGGTACGCTTACCAGTTAACCAGCCCTGCCAGTGAACTCTGACATCCTTGATAGACCATCCTTGACAGGTATTTGCCTATCCCACTCTTAAATATCTCCAATGATGAAGGTTCCACAACCACCCCAGGCAATTTATTCCAGTGGTTAAACAACCTGATAATTAGGAAGTTTTTCCTCATGTCCAACCTAAACCTCCCTTGCTGCAATTTAAACACACTGTTTCTTAATCTATCCTCAGAGATTAATAATTTTTCACCCTCCTTGTAACAACCTTTTAGACTTGAAAGCTGTTATGATATTCCCTCAGTCTTCTCTTTTCCAGCCTAAACAAACTGGCTGGGTTGATTTAGTTGGGATTGGTCCTGCCTAGAGCAGGGGGCTGGACTTGATGACCTTCTGAGGTCTCTTCCAGCTCTATGATTCTATGAACTCAATTTTTTAATCTTCCATCATAGGTAATGTTTTCTAGATCTTTAATCATTTTATTGCTCTTCTTTGGACTTCCTCCAATTTGCCCACATCTTTCCTGAAATGTGACATCCAGAACTGGACACAGTACTCCTGCTGAGGCCTAATCAGTGCAGAGTAGAGTGGAAGAATTTCTTCTTGTCTCTGAATTACATCACTCCTGCTAATGCATCCCAGAATGTTTGCTTTTTTTTTTTGCGCAAGTGTCAGTATGTGGACTCATATTTAGCATGTGGCCCACTATGACTCCCAGATCCCTTTCCACAATACTCTTTCCTGGGAGCATGATGTAATCAGGTATAGAATAGGGATGAAATAGTGTAGTTGATTAACCAATTAACTGACAAGCAAAATTCATAAATTATTGCTATAGACTGCAGGCTTTCCACCCCGTCCTCCCCCACACACTTACCAGTACATTTTTTAGCAGGCTGTCCAGCTGTCCTGCTCAGTCCTGGCTTGAAACGGGACCTACTTCTGCTGTGGCTCTCCATTTAAAGTATATTAGGAGCTGGGCAGGCAGCCTGGCTCAGGTCCAGGTCATATTGGGTCCAGGAGCTCAGACTCGGCCCTAGACACGGGCTGCTACCTCTTTCTCTCAGGTAGCAGCACGGGGCATCAGGCAGCCAGTCTATGAGGGGAGCTGGTTTTTAAACTGCCTCCCTTTGCGAACCACCTTCCACCTAGCATCCTACACTGCTGCCTCTGATACAGATTCAGTAATGCCAAGTGGCAGAGGGCTCCTCAGGAGTGAGGCTGGAGCACACTGGCTGCTAGTCCTGCCCCCAGGGACTATAGAATAGTCGACTAACCGATGAGAATTCTTGATGTTATTCGACTATCCAATTAATTGATATTTAACATCCCAAGTATGGAAATTTCTATATTTCTAACTTGCTGTATATCTAATCTGTTGATGGCTGGAGATCTTACCTATGTCTCTCCTATGTTGATGACTGACCAGGTCAGCCGGTTTCTCAGAATCCTTTGCAAAAATGTCTTCCTGCAGCAATAGATAACTGAACATTTGCACTAGTTTTAAAGTTACCCACAAACTTTTAATATCGGAACAAAAAAAAATAACCCGTTGGGAGTGTTCCTATATTATTGGTGGTGGAATACTGAAGTGGTAGGTGATAGTTACAATTGCAACTTTTGGTAAACAAGGTATTGTGGAGGACAGGTTTAGCACTTGGGCTGCCAATGACAGTCCTTTGTCTACTTAACTGACTACGCTCAATGGCTCAGAGTTATTGATTAGATGGAGGCATTTGGGGGTTCTCAAACCATGTCTACAATAGGAAAACACAGGTGTACCTTCAGATTTAAAAGCATGTTAGCACGGCGCTGAATAAAATGGCTATGGCTTCAGAGCATTATTTAAATTCATCCTTTACATTTTCAACCTTCTCAGAGGTTGTTGTGAACAGTCATAAGTCTCTAATAAGTTTAGTTTCTAACTTTCCAAAGTCTCTTTTAGAAATGGCCGATACATTACTCAAAACTGGTTAGTCCAGTACTATCTGGGAACTCAGGAGATGCTACTCTGTATTAGACTTCCCGTGTCACATTGGGCAAATTACTTAATCTTTGTGCCTCAGTTTTCCCCTTCCCCCCAAAAAAATTAAAAAAATGAAATAAGAAAGTACTTGAATCCAGAGGAGTCTTGTAGGGATAAATACATTGAAGATTGTGCATCACTCCAATACAATAAAAATGAGAGTCAGACAGACAGACATATAAAAGTGCCATCACTGAAAAATATTACAGTTTACTATCAATAATAGGATGTCAATGTACAGTCAACTACATGATTAACTGATAGGTTTATTGGTTAATCCTAAATTTATCAACTATATACACTCCTTCGCTTGCTGTCTCTGTATCAGAGGCAAAAAGGGGGAGGGGGAGAGGGAACGACAGGAGCTAGTGCCCATCAGGAGTCAGCTTTTAAGCCGGTAGTCCCCACAAGTATCAGATTCCGCTGAGCCGCCTATCCCCCTCACGTCCACACTGATGCCTCTCACAGCTGCCTTTTAAGCCAGCTTTCTGCATGTGTTGGCTGCCCTCCCCAAACCACACAGAGGCAGGCGGGAGGGGCGGTGGAGAGGGAAGGAGGCAGGAGCCAGTGCTCTGGGAGAGACAGCTTAGAAGCCCCAGGCTCCCAGCAGGCGAGGCTGTGTCGGCATCCCACAGAGAAGCCTTTGCCAACCATGAGCCCCAGCCTGCTACAGACAAAGTTGCTACCACCCTGCTCTGCTGCCTCTGTATCAGGGCAAGCATGAGGGGGAAAAGGGTTGTCACTGCCCTGTGACCTGACCTTTGTAGCCTAAACAACACCAATTTAACTTGTGTTAAATTGGTCTTTAAAATGCTACAAGACTATTTGTTGAAGTTTTTCCTGTTACAGACTAACTCAGCTATCCCTCTGAAGCTTTCAAGCAATTAAAATCAGTGTTGATATTGTTTACAATCACTTTTGTTGGTATGTCTGCAGTGCACAGACTTTTGACTAAAAACTGGATTTTACCCCAGTTTAAAGAAATGAATCTCTTGAGGTTCAACAAGACTGAGGCCTGATTTACATCAGGCCAGAAAGGTCAACTTAAGGCATGCAACTCCAGCTAAGCAAAATGTGTAACTGGGGTCAGCTTTCCTTAAGCCAAGCCTTGGCACCATCCACACTGCAAGAGGCTGAAGGGAGCAAACATTTCAGTCTGCTTCCCTTACTCCCCACAAAAGGAGGATTACCGGGTACCAGCAGGAGCTGCCCTCAGCATCCAATTTAGGGGGTCTATAACCCAGTAAATCAAATGCCAGACTTACCTCTGCATCGTGGATCTAATGGAAAATATAGACATGCCCTGAACGTTTGAAAGCGACACCAAAGCTAATCCAACTATACTAATGCTTATGATAACAAGGTGCATTCCTAGCGCCCCAGCTCTCCCAAAAGCAGAGACAAGCTGGAACACCTGAGCCTACTGCGCCCCACAGGCTCAGACCCCCAGCCAACAGGAGGCCTACGTGGTTTTTATTTAAATCTCGAGGTTTTAAGCCCATTTTACGATGTCCAAGGGGCGGCAGTTGCACGCTGGTGGGGGCCGACACCGGCATTTCTCCCGCCCAGCCAAGCCCGACCCGACTCCCCCGCTACGAGGAGAGAAGACGCGCGCTGGTGAGAGCGACACCTTCCGAGGACGGCACTAATTCCCGCGCGGAGGCAGCCACGCGAGCAAACGAGGCGCCTCACTGGGCCCACGGGCAGCTCTCACGACACAAGGGGAGGAGCCGCGCGCTGCCAAACCCCCCGGCTCAAGGAGCGCGCCACGCGCAGCGCCTCGAGGTGCCGAAGGAAGCCCAACCCCCGCGCGGCGTCTGCGGCTCGCTAGGACCAGGCACGTGCCGAGGCTTGGCGAGCGTGTCCCTTACTGGTCGTCCGCATCCAGTGCAACAGACGGGACCGGTCGGCCGCGCGCGCGCCCCTTAGCACAGCCAGCACCGCGCTCCGAGCCCCGGTGAAATCCATCACCCGCTGGATCTTGACCCGCCACCCTAGTGCAGGGAGAGCGCAGCACGAATATACTGCGCATGTGCGAGAATGGCGGCGAGCCTTACGTCCCAGTTACACGTGCTTTCCAATGCGCATGTACAGAGAGCACCCCATTTTCTCGGGCCGGAAACTTAGTACCAGAGCCCCCGGTCGTCTCGGGGCGCTACGCGCATGTGTGGAGGAAAGCGCCTCCTTTTCTCTAGGAACACTCGGATTTGGTAGGCCTGCCAGGAAGGGGGCGGTTTCCACCCCAGCCTTTCCTAGCCCTAGAAAAATACCCCCTCCGTGCGCATGCGCACATAATAACGTGCGTGTCCGGCCCTCGGACGATTCACGGTTGCGCTGTCTGCCTTCTCAGTGCGCGTGTGCATTAAGAATCCCTGTGCCTCCCGGCTCAGTGGGGAGGGGGTGCACTGTCTTCTAAGGTGGGCTACTCCTGCAGCTAGGGGGCTGCGCGTTACGCTGCTGTAGAGCGTCGCGCGAGCTCTTTAAGGAAAGTCATAAAGGGAAGAACGTTTGCTCACGTGAAAGCGGAGCTCATCTGCCTTCAGGAAACCCCCTTTGATGACGTGGCAGCAGCGAGCTCTCGGGCGTAGATGCGGGCATGGGCGTTTTGTCCAATAGACGGAGGAGCTTTGTTTCCCGAAAGACTTGATTTACAAATTCTAGATCTTGATAGGGACGAGGAACTCTGCCTGCATATAGGCCTCAGAGGGGTAGCTGAGTTAGTCTGTAACAGGAAAAACTTAAAAAACAACAAATGGATTAGTAGCACCTCAGAGACTAACAAACCATGTAGATGATATCATGAGCTTTTGTGGGGTAACCCACTTCTTCAGATGACTGGAGTATTAGAAGTCCAGATCCAAGAATAAATAAGGGGAGGAGGGAGAGGGGAAAAAAGGAGGAGGAAAGAAAAAAGAGATAATTAGTAGATGGTTCAAATAGTTACAGGAAGCTGACAAGAACAATTAGCACCTCCATTGTTTGTATGCTTCGTTAAGTCATTAGGATATAGAAGGTAGTGTGCGAGCCAACCAATGTCCCTGTTCATATTATTTGCATAAGAATTAAACTTGTAAATGAAGTTAAATTCCAATCCTTCCCTGTGTATTTGGCTTGTGGAATTGGCGTTAAAGAACATGGTGACTTGCAGATCCATTAATGTAATGGTCCCCAACCTTTTTGTGTGGCAGGCGCCACTCTAGTGGGTGACGTCATCCTGCTGCGTCGCCCGATCAGCCCTGTGCCAAGTGTGCCTGCGCTGGCGCCAGACCCCCCCGCTGCAGCCATTTCGCTGCTCCAGACCAGCTGCCCTGCTCCTGCGGCTTCTCCGCCGTGCTCCCTGACAGGTTCTCCTGCCGCTGGCGCTTCCCCACGCCCCATCATGGTGCAAGTTCGGCCCTGCAGTGCGTGCGGCCCGTCCTCCCCCGGCCATCCCGCATCACGACCCTGACTAGGCGGGCGCACATAAATGCCCCGGCAGGTGCCAAGGCGCCTGCGGGCACTGCTTTGGGGACCGCTGCATTAATGAGTGTCCATGCAGATTCAAGTGTTCTCCAACAGGTTTTTGTGAATTGCCTTTTCGGATATCTGATTTGTGTCCATTAATTCTTTCCCATAAAAACCGTCTAGTTTGGCCAATATACCTGGCAGTGGGGCATGTATAACCCATACACCTACATGGTGAGGTTTACTGTCCTATGCAGTGGCATTTAGACCACTTAAAGAGGGAAAGAATGAGTTTGCTTTAAAACTATAGCCTTTGCTGAGCGCCAGTTAGCTTTTTCTTCAAGCAGTAGAAGCTAATACACTAAGATCCAGAGCAGTGTTTCTCTACCAGTGGTATGAGTATCTTTAGAGGTACTTGAGATAACTCCGGGAAGTAGGTCAACACAACTGAAATTTGGAGAAAACCAAAGTTTTTTGTAAGTTTTTCAGTGCTTTATAATTTTTGTGCTTTTTACACCCAAAAATTTCATTGCCTACCCGGCTATTATTAAGTTGTTTAAACAAATGTATTGCAATGGCAGAAAAAATTGTGTGTCTGAAAACTGTATGTACTGGGGGAACTTAAGTTTTTTTTTAAAGGGGTACTTTATACAAAAAAGTTGAGAAACACTGCTCCAGAGGTCCCAGTTTCAGTTCTGCCTGGGGGCATTAGCTATGTGCATAATAATAATGTCCATGTTTTTTCCAAATTAATTAGTATCCCACCAGTGTATCGATCATCATATCAGAAGATTAAAATGCAGTCTTAAATCCTTCAGATGAGTCAGACTGATGATACCAATATACTTAATCACACTTAGCTAGAAACATTATAAAAATTATAAAGAAGTATGGGGGTTAAAAAATTATATATAAAATCCATTACAGAACCCTACCTTGAAGCAGTGTACTCCCCCCCATCTTATATTCTACATATTGACAAATAGATGTCTTCTTGATAACCAATGAATCTGATGGATTCCATGCTTGCTAATTAAATGAAGTCTATGATGATCTCTGCTTATACACCAGCAATACTGCTATTTTCCCTTTCCTGAAAAAATTTAAATTGTAAAGATGCTTATTAAACTCTTCTCAAGACAAACATTTTCAGCATAATGTCACAGAATAAACTTTTTTTTTCTTCTAAACAAATGGCACCCCAGAAATAGCCCAGTCCATCCTATGGGACATATTAAAAACTTTTGTTAAGGGCAGCTCAATCCATTCCAAATATCCTGCAAACAGTATGTAATGTTGCTATTATTCTCTGGCTTCAAGATCAATTGGCATAAGTCAGAAGTACTGAAGATCTCATTAGCTTTTGTTAGAAGTGCACCTTAGTTCTCACATCAAAGATGCTGCTTGTGGCTAATTCTATAAGCTATCTAAAGTTTTATTAATAGGAAAAGGAAATGAGTTATTTATTAGGTTAAATCTGGGAAACATACACAAATGAGTTGCAATCAAGTTTCAAAAGATAATATATGCTTCTGTAATAACTTAATAAACAATCTGTAACTGTCCTTTATGGCTAACCCAGGTTCAGCAGCTGAAGAGTTCTTATTTATGTCTAGAAATCTTGCTGCAGAGTCCAAGCAACACAGAAATCTAGTTCCTTTTTCTTAGGGCTTTTTAGTTGCTTCTCCCCAGTTCTCTGAGTTGCAAACTCAGTTGACAGCCGGAATTCACCTACATGACTCACCTTTAGGAGTAGCAGAACAAAATATTTTGTCCTTGTTAATGTCCTGCAGAAGCCTATCTGTTGTTGGCCTTCTGTTCTGAAAGACATCATACCTCCTCCTGTTGGAGATCAGCATTTTACACAAATTAATGTCTCTCTCCTGTCTGGTAATTTACACAATTACTGAGGGATACAATACAAATGCTTAAATATTATCTTAAAATATGGGATATAGATGTTGTAAGATAAATTCATGTGTGCAGTAACTCACAACTATTTGATAAAAACTAAACATTCTTATAATCCTAAAATCTTTTTTAACAATACTAACAGAGATGAGCCAAAGTGATTCCAGCTTTATTAGTCAGTGTTCAGGTGAAATATGACTAATATTTGTTGTGAGCTGGTACTAGTCTGACAACATCAAAAGCAGAATGATTGTCCTTTCTAGGATATTTTTTAGTCTAATTTCCCTATCTGTCCATATTCCTCCTTTGTATTTTATCAAAATTGACAACATGTTCAGGTATTTTTGTGAGATGGTGGCAGCAATCTCCGTATAAAGATTACAGCTCCCTATCAAAACAGGTGGTTTTAGATTTCCCAGCTTTAAACTTTAGGAACAGACCAAGCAGCACAGTGCCTCATTCAGGAAACTGCAAAGCCCCAGAAATACATATTGCACTTGCAAAGTCAGACAAATGTATAAACAGTAGGTGCTAATTTAACCCATATGCTGTGGAAATGCTGGAACACTTGGTTTGGGACATATGTATTGTAGAGTTAATTTCCCCCATCAAATAACATCGTGTTATAAGCTAAACATGTCATTTAAAACCTAATGGATGTTAATTGGAAGCCAAGAAATCTGAAAAACTTTTGCTAAAGAGAGCACAGATAATTGCTAATAGTGACTACAAAAAATGGAAATCCGAAAGAGCACAATTTCAGACGGATGCATAGGTACTGTACGTTTGGAAGCTCAGGAAAGAATTGTGTATCGTCACAGGAATACCCAAGGACAACTCTCAGCGTGGTACAAATAAGTGATTTGGGCTGTAACCAGTCAGGCATAGCCTATGTCAGGTACAGCTGGGGGAGGTAGCGAAGGACTAGTCTACGATGAGATGTTTGAGTACGGCTCGTGGTGTTGGGTTTGTCTCTAGACAAGTTAACAGACGAGCAAGATGACCCGACCCTTGGGGGGGGGGCGTGTAGTGAGGAGCAGCAAAGCTCCCACAGCTTAACTTCCCAGATCCACCTTAAGGGGGGGCGGGCTCGTGTCCCGGAAACGGAAGTAGTTGCCCTGGGAGGTCGAGGGTTGAGTGGTGAGGTGACGTTTCCCAGGCTGAGTGATGGCGCCTGTGGTCGCGGTGTTGTGAGTCCCGGTGGCCCGGGCAGGGGCGAAAGAAGCGTGGCCCCCGCGGGCTCGGCCTGTATTGCGGCCCCTCCGGGAGAGCGGCTGTGGGGGCTGCCCACCGCCTCCCGCGGCACCGCTCTGCGCGTGTGCTCCTTGGTGAGTCCCGGGAGCGGCTGGGCGGGGGTCCTGGGAGCGGGCCGGTTCTCGTCTCCTTTACTTCTTCGGTCCGAGCGTAGGTTCCCTGGAGCTGCTGGGGGAAGTCTGAAGCGGCTCGCTCGCTGCGGCCGGTACCACCGGACACCTGGGGAGGGGGCGCCGCCTGCCTGGCAACCGGGCAGATTCGAAACAAGACGCGCACCTTTCCAGGCACCAGCCCACCCCTGAGACCGGCCCATCCCCAGGGCTTTAGAGCCGCGCTCTCGTTCTCAATCTCGTTCTCAATCCCACAAGAAGAACAAGCAGGAGACTCTATAAATATCACCTGAAATAGATAAAAATGTCCCCAAGTAGATATTTTCTAGCCTATGGAATACAAACTATTTTAATCTTTGGGATAAACGTAATCTGCCATGGACACAAGAAGACATTTAATAGGATATTTGACTGCTTAACATATCAAAGTTTCTAGGAAAGCTTTCTTAATGCAGCAACTAGGGATGTTAGATAGCGGGTGTTTGAATAGTTGTGCACCGCATGAAATCTGCAGTTACATGATTATTCGGTAGTCCCTGCGGACAGGGCTGGCAGCCAGAGCACTCTCTTCCCCACCCCACTCCTGGGAAGCCCCTGCCATCCTGCACTACTGCCTGGTGTACCAGAGGCAGGAGCACAGGGTGGCGAGGGGAGCCAGTTTAAAAACCAGCTCCCCTTGCAGATCAGCTACTCCCCATGCTATGCCTTTGATACAGAGGCAGTAGCACAGGGTGACAGCAGCACCTGTCTGCAGAGGGTCTGTGAAGCATCCTGTGCCTATGGCAGGCCCAGACTTGCCACGGACAGAGGTTGCTCCAGGAGATGCAGAGCAGCTGCTGTCTGCAGGGAGCTTGGATCCCCTGTGGACATGGAGCAGCCACTGTCTATGGGGTGCTCGGACACCCATGCACATATGCTGCCTCGTGGCAGCCTCTCCTACCCATGGCTGCGGGGGAGTGGGAGGGGGGAAGGGGAGCAGGCAGAACCTTAGAGCGGATACTGAAGGGGAACCAGCTTTTAAGCCAGTTTCCCCGGCATTGGCTCCTGCTCCCCCCTCTTGCTGCCTCTGATACAGAGGGAGGGGGTGGGGGGAATGCAAGTACTCAACAAGATTAACAGATAAGCCTACGCTTATCAGTTAATTGTCTAATAGACTATTCGTTGATTTCCCTC
>CM057848.1:43898018-43930352 GCA_030068395.1 Apalone spinifera | reverse complement strand
AGGATACTGGGCTAGATGGACCTTTCGTCTGATCCGGTACGGCCGTTCTTATGTACTATGGAGGGAACAAAAAAGCTGCTTTTAACCATCTGATTTTTAAATGAAACAAGCACAGAAAGAGTTTCCTTACTCTGGCAAATCCTTTTTTAAAAATTTTCCCTAATTTTTTTAGTAGACTGTGTTTAAGACATTATTATATGTATTGCGCGTCCTTTCTTCCCACTTTTGTCTTTTTTCTAGTTCCTTATAACACGTGATTGACCAGTCAATTTGTAATTCTAGTGTTTGTAACTCTATCGTTCTTTTATAGTATTTTTGTCTTATTCCTTTGTTTACAAAGTGGAATCAGATGTTTAATTTATAAATTAACATTATCCAGTATGACACATCTGAAATCATCAACTTCCACTTCTAGGACTATCATTCTGTCTGTGCTTTACATCAGATTAATGGATTGCATTAAAGATTAATCACATTATGTTTATTCAACACTAAAAAGTGCTATTGTTTTCATGATACACAAATTAACAAACTTGATTTATGCACAATTGTAAATGATTAAGTGCCCTTTTTTAATCCTTCTAAAGGTTTTAAATGCTATGCTAAAAGAAGTATGTACTGCACTACTGGAAGCTGATGTAAACATTAAGTTAGTGAAACAGCTGAGAGAAAATGTCAAGTAAGTCACATAATCAAAATAAATTCAATTTTCTAGCTCTTACGTTTGTATTTAATTGGTTAAACATATTTAACTGGTTAACTGATTAACTAGGATTTTACATCCCTACATCATACCTTTAACAGTAGCCATACCAATGATTCTAAGGTTTGCCTGTTTCATTCTGTGTTTGATATAGAGAAAGAGCTCTGTATACATATCACGGTACTGTTCACTTATGTTTAACTTTTAGTGTACTTGTTTATCCATGCAAAAATATTCAAGTATACTGGAAAGCTAGTAATCTATTTAAAAGTGAAAGCAGCCCAAATCTCTTAATGTTCAAGTCACTTAAAGAATGTAAAGCATTTATTTCTGTTCATATAAACTAAGACTTACTTAAAACACATTAATGTTCTTTGTCTTGTCTGGATTTTTAATAACTTTTTAAATCTTAGGTCTGCTATTGATCTTGAAGAGATGGCATCTGGCCTTAACAAAAGGAAAATGATTCAGCATGCTGTCTTTAAAGAACTTGTCAAGGTAAAAGTGTATGAGATTTGCATATTTATGTTGCATTGTTTCTCTATATATTGTTTAAATAACTCTCCAGTCCAAATTAGTCAATGTATGAACATAGTGTACAAACATATGGCAGTTGCTACATACGATCTAATTGTTAATATTAAAATAGATGTGTATTGGTAAACATTGTTCCTGTTTGGATACATTTCATTAACCTATGCCAAGACATGAAATTCAAAGATGTTTAACACTTTTTATTTTCAATAACAATACTATAATATTTTCTAAATTGTGACCCAAAAAATGGGGAAAAATCTTTAGAGAGTTTAGGAAAATTGCTGTATAAAATTCTTTGTTGAATTTTGAAAGAATGTTGGATTGGGTAATTGGAGTTCTTTCAAACTCTAGTGCTCACAGATCCTTTCTGTCTGTAACTGGATCTTGAAAAAAATTGTCTATCCTCTGCAAGGCTGAGAAATAAACTTCTTAGCATGTAGAAAAGAGCTATTCTGCCATATCCCTCCCCAATTTAAAGGACTAAAGCAGTTGTGAATTTTTGTTCTTACATTTGACAGTATGTTACAATGTATTTACATTACTAAAATTAAGTAACCAACTATATCTCTCTTGCTTTTCTTAGGGCAATGTCTACACTTAAAGTGCTACAGCAGAACTGCTGTACCACTTCAATGAAGACACTACTATGCCAACAGGAGGTCTTCTCAAAGATGGATTATGTCAGTTGGGGAAGACCTGTTGACGTAGTGTTGTGTAAATGGGGATTAGGTTGGCATAACTGTATTGTTCAGGGGTGTGGATTTTTCATACCATGAAGCAACAGTTATACCAATCTAAGTTTATAGAGTTAACCTCGCCTTACACGCTTTCTCGCTTTCTGGTTTCATTCCATTTCTTTCTTTTTCTTCTCACCAGATCATTTTATATCTCATTCTTGAGTTGATATAAGTGTTTTTCTCCCCTCCCAGTTTTTGTCAACCTTTCTAAATTGTCCCACCAATCTTTCCTGCTTATTCTCTCAGCATGTTATTTGTTCTCATTTGTGCACTCTCCCTTCATCTGTCCACTTGTTTGTAGAGTTTAACATTTTTACCCAACTCTTAGAAGCCTGAATACTAAAGCTGCTAGACAAAGTGATTAGAAAGCCCAGGATAAAGGTATTATTTGTGAGGAAACACATAGATCAGAAACTAACACACCCCAGCTCTGGGAAAGAAAAGTGTGCTATCATTTCTCCCTTATTGTTTTGGCTGTTTGAGGAGCAGAGGGCTGGGCCTGTGTTCCATCAAGAAAACATCTAATAAATGTGAGGTAGAGATTGAACCTCCAAAATCCAGGACTTGGTGGTCTGGTGTGGCAATGGATGTTACTGGACCAAAGTGTCTTGGAGGCGGGAACAGGAGCTAGCTGGGAGAATGTGGGAGCTGGGGAGCCCCACCTGGGCCAGGTGGCTGTTGGGGAGCCCCCGCAAGGGAATTATGGCATCAGTTGGGGAGCCCCCACTGTGGCTAGGTATCACTTTGCATCAGCTGGGGCAGATGGTGGCCAAGGAGTCCCGGTCCCGGGTAAGGAACCATCAGTTACAGAGGGACTGGTGGCAGTGGGGAGCTCCAGAAAATTCCCGATGGCTTGGGGCTGGATTTTCCAAGTTGCCCTGGCCAGGGAACCACTGGTATCATTTGGGATGGTGGGGGCAGGTAGCCTTGGCTGGGAACCTTGGAAAACACCCTATAGTAGCGGGGCTGGCAACGGCCAGCTAGCAGGCAGCAAGGTGGAGAGCCTCTGCCAGAGCAGTATTAGTGGGTCCAGCAATAGGGTAGGGAGCCCCAGGGAGAGGAGCCCAGGAGCTGGGTAGTCATCTAAGGAGCATTGACCTCCCCGGTCCAGCAAACTCCCTGGTTCGGGACAGCTATGGTCCCAAGAGTGCTGGACCAGGAAGGTCCAACCTGTGTATAAATCCTTCCCACAGTGGCAGGTGGAGTAAGGAGTGTTCTTCCTCTGTTCTTCCTATACGTTTCTCCCACAACCTCTTGGTTGCTGCAAGAATATTGAGTATCTCTAATAATTGTACCCTTTTTGTTTCCATTTGTGTTGCCCTCTAACGTCAATGCCTGAATAATTACTCTTTTCCCAGAAGAAGCATTAGAGTGAAATTAGCCAGATTGTTTTCAATTTCACACCTCAGTATCGGGCTTTGAGTTCGAAGCAGAGAAAATTCGTGCTTGCTCCTTGTTTTCACTTTGCTGCATATTTAGCAAAGCTGTGAATGTCTGCAAACTCAGGAAGATAGTGCTACATTAGTAGGGCCCTGTGCAGATACAAAATTTGTAGCTGTATGCACACTTGTATCCACAAAAATGAGCAGCAGATATCTGAATTGACATCTGCAGGTGTGGACATCCTCAGATATAAAGAGGATATCTCCAAACTTTCAGGGTTCTAAATACAAAACTTGTGTCTATCTCAGTATCCATATTCACCAAAATGAGCTGTGGATATTTGTGGATTTGTAGGGCTCTATAATTATCAGTTTATTTTTGTTCTGTCTTAAGACAGGAATTGTCACCATAAGAGCTAGAAATATAGCTTTTATTTTAAAAACAAAAAACAAAACTTAAATTCTGCATAAGTTGACTGGGGTAAGATTCCTACTTAACATGGGCAGGTGGGGACTGTTCAAGAGACCGGATTCTACTGTCAGCCATGAATAAAATGTTCCTTTTATTTATTGTGTTATAAAACCAAATTAGTCTTGTCTAGCTTTTCTTTAGTCCATAATAGAAATCAGAATTAAGTTGGTTTAAATGTTTATTTTTTTTAATTAAGTAAAATAAACCAAACAAATTAAAATCTGAACTCAGAGAAATGTTGTGTGCATGTGCTTACAGGCTAATAAAATCTATCTTGAGTTAGACTTATACAGTGTGAAATTAATAGCAAGGTTTTGATCAGCTGGCCTTTTAAAAAGACCAAGTTCAGACACCCCTCTACATAGGAACTTGGTGGAGGTAGGAATATAGTATGTCCAACTGTGACTCCTCTTAACAATTCCCAGCTTCTGAGGTTTAACTTTCTTTCATTTATTATACTTTTCTCAAACAGCTTGTAGATCCTGGAGTCAAAGCCTGGACACCAACTAAAGGAAAACAAAACATTATAATGTTTGTTGGTCTGCAGGGAAGTGGTAAAACAACAACATGTTCAAAGGTAAGCTATACCAAATCCTTTGAGAACACTTAGTTTAATTTTTACTATTTTCTCTACTGTCTGAAACAGATTTTCCTTCAGTGTTTCTGTTGGCTTGTATATTTTCATGGTTATTAATGTAGCTTACTGATTATAATACAACCCTGTCATTGTGTGTGTGTGTGTCTTACACAGAAGACTTACTAGGGCAGAAATGCAATCTCTTCATAAAACATTTTCTATACAAAGTATAATTTAAAAGCAAAGTAAAACACTAATATGGATGAGACCATTCAGTTATATTAGAGGAGAGAGATCATGAGAAATGAAAACTTAAGCCAGACAACAGCCGATGAGATTTGAGAAGAAATTCCTCCCCTCCCAACCTATGGGCAAATTATTCCATAATTATTCTCAGTGGTGGTTCTTGCACCACCTTCTGAATCATCTGGGTCCTCACCGCTATTGGAGATGGGGTTCTAGACTAGATAAATCACTGATCTCATCTGGTTAGGTAATTTGTGTTCTGGGAGAGGGACTGTATCGTGGAAGTATCTTCTCCTTGAGCAACTCTAATATTCTCTGACATTTGCTTTGCACTGTTGCAGTTTAGTGTCAGTGTTTACAAATAAGTGTCATATTGTTCCATCTTTTATTAGTGTTTATAGAGTGGAGGAGATCTATTTCTCTGAAAATGGATTTATGAAAAATACTATCCCCTCTGAAAGTTAATGTGGTAGAATGTGAGGGATGTATATAATGTTGGCTTTCCTTTCACAAAGACAGTTATTTAAAGAAATTGTTGAACTAGTTTCAAAAGCTCTTCTGTTATCAGTTGAAAGGTTCAGAGTCTGCAAGACCAAAAGTTGGCAAATATCACAGTAGTTTTTCACCTTTCCATTCTCCACACACGTCTACTTCTTGCTTGGCGATCACTAGCTCAGGATATTAAAATTCCTTGTCCCATTCCAAACCTGCTTAGTGCATGATACAGCAAAGCCAATCCACCATGATCTAGATACTAATGAATCAAACAGTAGAAAAGTTTTGCTTGGAATACTAAATAAAGGCAGTAACCTCTGAGGATGCCTTAATTTTTTACTGTTGGTATCTGATCAAAGGGCTCTGGTTGCAGGCAGCATGGTCTAGGAAAACTGTCTTGACTGTCATTTAGGAAAGACCAATACATCCATACAGGACTTCCATGACTGACTTAGCTGCTTTATATATTTATGACTTTATTTTCAAGGATAAAGGCTTTTTTTATTATATAAATCAGTAAAATAATTTGTACTGTGTTCACATTTTGTATTTCCTTTTAACAGTTAGCCTACTATTACCAGAGGAAAGGTTGGAAGACATGTTTAATATGTGCAGATACATACAGAGCAGGTATTATGAGTAACATTAAATAGGTTTATTCTATTTTTATAGTACTTTGTCAGTGGACCTCTGAAAATGTCTATCTCCTTTTCACAGGTGCTTTTGACCAGCTAAAACAGAATGCAACAAAAGCAAGAATTCCATTTTATGGGAGGTATGAACCTTTTGGTTTTGGAAACAGTTCAACTCATTCTAATGTTACATATTTGGAAAAGATACATAGGGGATCAATGAGCTGTCACAGATTTTAATAAGAACAGAGCCATTATAAATGATTAGGCTGTTGATGCATTTACACCCTCAGGAAAATATGTACATCTCATTTTTTGATCTTCAGAAATTGTAGTAAGCATTTAATCTCTCTCAGTGATAGGAGGGTCACAATAAGATGACAGTTCTATAAAGGAAAAACGTGGATCACTTTTTTCCGAATTGAACTTTGAGTGGATTCTCAGAACTTTCCTAACTTGCTACTATGTGTACGGTGATGGAAGAATATAGGGTTGAACTTGGTCCAGGTCTATAACAGTTGAGCTGAAATAAGGTACAGAAATTGTCATTTTCAGTGCAATAGATGTCAAAGGAAACAGGTTGGATATCAAATCTTTAAACATTATGATATAAATAACTAAACTAAAAATGTATATATTTGGGATGGATTTGAAGTTATTTGATTGTATAAATATGAATTAATGAAAAGTTAATTTCCTAAAAATAGATCGGTCTCCATATACCCTCATCCCAAAGTTTTTGTTTTTTCCACATAATTTATATATCTTTACCTTTTTTCAACAGTTACACAGAAATGGATCCTGTGATTATTGCCTCAGAAGGTGTTGAGAAATTTAAGAATGAAAACTTTGAGATAATCATTGTTGATACAAGTGGGCGTCACAAACAGGAAGACTCGTTGTTTGAAGAAATGTTACAAGTTGCCAATGCCATAGTGAGTAATTACTGGAAGTTTAATGATTGATCTTGTTTTGCTTTTGTTTTTATAGTCATTTGAAACAAACATGTTGCTGTCTATCAAATATGGTTTACATACATGCTGTCCACTATAAAATATGTCAGAGCTTTAATTTACATCTCAAGGGTTCCTGAAATGTGGTGACAGTTCTGAAGCAATGTAACAGCAAGAATAAATGAAATCTGAAATGTTATTAGCCTTCAAGTACAGGCTGAACCTCTGTGGTCTGGGACACTCTGGTCAGACAACATCCAGGTTGCTCTGGAGGGGCCAGGAGGCTGGCATCCCCCGTCTCAGACATGCTTTGGTCTAGTAAACTCCCTTGTGTTGGACCGGTCAGATCCGGACGGTGCTGGACTAGGGAGGTCCAACCTATAGTGATAGTTCAGTAAAAATACTTAGTTTTAAACTGTTATTCTGCTCATTTATATGATTAGTCTTTGAATTAAAGGTGGTTTGCATATGTGAAGACTGACATCACTTCTAACAATAAGATCATTTTTGGGGGGATCCTTGCATTAAGAGATCAAAAAAGGGACTGATGTGAATTTACATAATTACAGAAATCCAAATAAATGTGTGAGGGTTTCATATATCATGTGTTCGCATGCCTGGGCTTCCTTGAAATGAAGTAATCCTCAGTTGTTTCAATGAACGGATTAACTTGATGACTACACTCTCACATAGGTTAAGGAACAGTTTTTACAGAGTAGTAAAGCTGACAACCTCAGCTTGGCCACCAAGTTTAGGAACAAAAGGAAGATATTTATTCTTTGGCATCTTTTATTAGTAAACTTAATAATAGGAAAGTAGTAGGAGGAGAACATGGTTAAATATTGGCTCAGTGTTGTTCAACGTAAAAAATTATGTTTACAAATATATTTTAATTGTCTATATTAAATAGAGGATTATGACTTGTGGAGGAAAGAGGCATTATTATAGCTAGTAGATCATTTTTGGAAATTAAATATAAGTAGTTTTCCTGAATTTTTTGTGGGGAATGAAGTATAAAAATACATTTCAGGTTTCTGTTTTGTTTTTGTTTTTTTCTCTCTCAATAATTGTTCAGTCTTGATCCATTCTTTAAATACCTTCTAGATTTGTACACTGTATTTTTTTTTAAAGAAATGGTATGTAAAATTAATAGTACAGCAGAACACGATTCATAGATATCGAGTTAATAACCAGAAATAATTCAGATCAATTTTTCCAGCAACCAGATAACATTGTTTACGTGATGGATGCCTCCATTGGTCAAGCTTGTGAAGCTCAGGCAAAGGCTTTCAAAGATAAAGTCGATGTAGCCTCTGTTATTGTGACTAAACTTGATGGCCATGCAAAAGGAGGTGGCGCTCTCAGTGCGTAAGTATTGTGCAGTAGTGGGGTTTCAGTATTTATAGAGTTGTGTGATGTTTAAACAATCAGTTGTTAAATTTCTCTTACAGGGAAGCAATTCGGTGTGCTGATTCTTACAATAACACTTGCCTTGATGCAAATAACTTATGATCTGACCTTGAATTCATGAGGAGTTATGGGCACTTGGCAACTTTTAGGATTGTGTTATGTGGAAAACTTATCTATCTATCTAATCTGTCTAATCTATATTTTATATTACTTAGCTTTCTGTAAGCATCAGTTTATTTTCTCAGGGTAATATCGCTTGTCTTTCTGTCCATGTGAGAAGGTTGTTAAGTTACTAGGAGTTTGTCTAAAATTTAGTAGATACATGCCATATAAACATGGTTCAGGTGAAAAGTTTGCTTCCCATTAAAAGGCTAAGTTGACATACCAGAAAAAGAAACTGAAATTTCAGATGTGGCAAGGCAATAATATCAATAAATTGCAAGTCAAATCCCTGATTTAAAAATCCCCCAAATGGTCAAAGTAACACACAGATTCCTCAGTCACATTTTCTTTGATTCCACGCTTCTAAGCCATGCAGCACAGCATCCTGAAACCAAAGCCAATCCTAAAGGTACTAAAACATGTCAAAAATATATCTAAACATGTATTTATCCAGGCAAATAGGGAAATACACATGGGGAAATAATGTTTAGAAATTAAGTTGGTTATAGAAACAATGGAGAATATTGACATAACAGTCTGGTCTGTTTGTTCTGTTACTAGCTTATTAAGTTAGTGTCTGAATGGAATTGTAAGCTCTTAAACACCTATAAATATTCTGTTCTGTAAGTAAAAATAAATGTTGTCAGGAGACTAAGCACACTATCCAGAAATAGAAATAGAGATGTAGCAGTGTTAGTCTGGTCTTGCTGAGACAAAAGACAGGACTATGCAGCACTTTAAAGACTAACAGGATGGTTTATTGGGTCATGAGCTTTCGTGGGCCAGACCCACTTCCTCAGATCAAAATGTGGAAGAAAATTGTCATGACCATATATACCAAAAGGATACAATCAAAAAAAGTGAACACACATAAAATTGACAAATCGGATTTTAGAATAAACCCTTCCAACAAACCCCGTTGCCGGCTTTCTCCACATATTTACTCTGCTGACACCATCATTGGACCTAACCACGTCAGTTACAAGTTCAAAAACACATATTCCTGTTCATCCAGAAATATAATTTATTCCATCATGTGCCAACAGTGTCCGTCTGCTATGTATATTGGACACACTTCTCAGACACTTCACCAAAGAATCAGTGCACACAAATCAGACATCAGACAGTTTCACAAAGAAAAAACAGTTTCTTGTCATTTCAACCAGACTGGGCATTGTCTCAATGACCTAACTACATATATCCTTCTTCAAAGAGACTTTAACACCAGGCTACAAAGGGAAACCTCAGAACTGTCATTCATGCTTAAATTTGACAGTTTACGAATGGACCTTAACAAAGATGCTAACTACTTTACCCATTACAAAGATAGCTTCCCCAATTATCATCCCTAATATTATCTCATAGACACTAACCTTCCTCCTCCTCCCCCCCCCCCTTCTAAAATCTGATTTGTCAATTTTATATGTGTTCACTTTTTTTGATTGTATCCCTTTGGTATATATGGTCATGCAAATTTTTTTCCACAATTTGATCTGATGAAGTGGGTCTGGCCCACGAAAGCTTATCATCTAATAAACCATCTTGTTAGTCTTTAAAGTGCTGCATAGTCCTGTCTTTTGTTTTATCCAGAAATAGACACAGATTTTATGCACTGCACAGGACTTGAGCCATGCTAAAGTGATGAGGTGCCTTTTCTTTATATCCTCTCTCACCAGATGCTGGGAATTCAGAATGCTAGAACATCTAACTAAGTGTGGTCTCTGCTTTAGACTTTTGCCTTTAGCATCTTTTGCTAGTAGGGGTCTGACAACCTTAAGGTTTCTCCCTTCCAGAAGGGAGAGAGAAGTGTAAACTTAATCTGTCTTCTCATTTGGAAGCGTTCCTGTCTGCTTTACGATATAGAAGGAAAGAGGTCTCCATTCTTTTGATTTTTCCTCCGTGAATAATTTCAGTACTTGCCTCTCTTGGCTTCCCAGCAGCAGGAGGAAATGGACATGGTAAAGTTTTAGGTGCCCACAAAGTTCTGAATGTCAGCAGTGAAACTGACCATTTTAATTTCCCATTAGTATTGCTTATTAAAGCTGTTAGTGGTACAAACATTGTGTCTGAAGATTCAAGAAGACAATACATCTTTTCAAAGTTTGTTCATATTTTGAAGGTTACTTGTAATAAGGAATAAAAACTTACTTTATAAAAAATACTAAAGCTTAAAATGATAGCTAAATCTCTGGGCTGGTTTCCAATTGCGACTGGTAAGTGGCTGTTTCAAGTCCTCTCCTGAATCTTTTTGCATTGGTTGCTTGAGGAGCTACTAAAATAGTGCGGCATGTAAAATCTGACTAGTGTTCATTACATTGATTTTATTTTAATATAGGGGAGCTAAATTTGGAATATATTGGTTTTTGTTTGTTTGTTTGTTTAAAGACACAATTTTATTATTTTATTGCAGAGTTGCTGCCACAAAAAGTCCTATTATTTTTATTGGTACTGGAGAGCACATAGATGACTTTGAGCCATTCAAAACACAACCTTTTATCAGCAAACTCCTTGGTATGTACTATTTATAACTACAGATTGTACACAGGTGTTCACAAAAATGTTGCTGTCATAGGAAAAAAAGTGGAGCATAATTTTCCTCACAAATCTTGAAGGACACTTTGTTTTCCAGGTATGGGTGATATTGAAGGATTGATTGATAAAGTAAATGAGTTAAAGTTGGATGATAACGAGGCACTCATAGAGAAGTTGAAACACGGTAAGCTATTCCTCCTGTTTCCCTCTCCAAAGAAATTGTTTTCTACAAATTGCTCAAAAAGGTACCTCAAAGTACTGTTATGTATTTGAAGGAACAATTCTTTTTTTTTTTCTTGTCATGGTAAACTAAGTAATGAAAAAGAAATATAAATTAAAATCATTAAGATAAAAAAATCCTAGACTTCTCACAAACAATTGAAATATGAAAGTAAATGGATTGCTCCTTTAACATAGCATTACTTGCATGCTTTCTCAACACAGTTGCAACTTAACTAGGGTTCTTAAATGTGTTGTGCAAAGTGAGATACAGCCAAATAATAGATGAATATGCAGAAGAGGTCTCTTTGCATCTAATACTATTTGGCTATATGTCAGTTCCCTTCATAAAGTGTAATCAGAAATGAGTGGACAGAATCAGTATAAATAAAAACGTAACTGTGTGATCTTCACTAACCTTCCATTTCTGTTTTTACTTCAGGACAGTTTACATTGAGAGATATGTATGAACAATTCCAAAACATCATGAAAATGGGACCTTTCAGTCAGATCTTGGTTAGTTATTCTGACATTTTTCTGTTCAAACTTCAGTCATTTTAAATTTTTGTAAAAAGTGCTGGAGAACTCTTGTGAACTTTAAGGAATTCTTCCCTTTGAAGCTGTCTGAAGTGCTACCAGATACTTTTATGGCTTCTGGTAAACATGAATAACTTCGCTATTTCTGCATTTGAACACGTGCAGATTTGCCGAATTAAAATATGTAAAATACATAGAGCTATCTATTTCTCAGGTCACTCAACATAACAGTCTCTTGTAAATTACAAAACTGACCCAATTAACTCTTTTATTGTACTATATTATAGGGTATGATCCCTGGTTTTGGAACAGATTTTATGAGTAAAGGCAATGAACAGGAATCAATGGCAAGGCTAAAGAAATTGATGACTATAATGGACAGCATGAATGATCAAGGTAAAACAAGCTCCAGCAATAAAAATTTAAGAACAGTTACTTAAATAATTCATAGCTGTATTTATTATGTTATTGGAATAAATCAGGGAAACAAGTGCTGGGAAGGATGGGAAGAAAGAGGAAATAACTAATTTATTATGTTCATATAAATAGCCATACGTTTCTGAAACAATTGGAAAACCCACAACAGAGTTTAAATGCATACAGATTTTCAAGATTAAGACTGATAGAGGATCCAGATATTGATTGATCCAAAATAATTTATTTTTGAAGGATATTTTGTTGTTATGATTAGCTAAATACAATTTCTAAGCATGCTTTTGGAATATGGACTAGTTCATGATCTTATATATCAGTGTTTCTCAACCAGTAGTACGAGTACCCTTAGGGGTACTCGAGAGAAGTCTGGGGATATGTCAACACAACTGAAATTTGGGGAGAACTGAATTTTTGTGTTAAGTTTTACATCATTTTATTATGTTTGTTCTTTTTACACCCAAAAATTTCATCGCCCACCCAGCTATGATTAAGTTGTTTAAACAAATGTGTTGCAATGGTAGAAAAAAATTGTGTGTGTCTGAAAACAGTAGGTTCTGGGGCTACTTATATATATATATTTTTAAAAGGGGTACTTTATAAAAAAGAGAGGTTGAGAAACACTATTAAATATGACTTAAATCACTTCCTTAAAGTCATTTGTCAGGATGGAATTGACTGCAAAAATGTGTCCATGTGAGGTTGCATATGTAATGTCTAATTTCCATCTAAAACTTTCTCAGCTTCCAAATAAAAGGGTTGTTTGCCAGGTGTCCAGCTCAACCTGGTCTCTGGCACTCAAGTTAGGTTTTTCGTTTAGTCCAAAGTAGGGATATTAAATTTTGATTGATAAATCAATTAATCGAGTACTTGATGGAATTTCCATTGACTACTCAATTAGTCAGTAAGGGGGGTGGTGCTCACTATGCAGCTGTTACTCTTCCTTTTGAAATGTACAAGAGCCACCTGTAGTTCTTGTACATTTCAAAGGGAGAGGCGCAGCAGTGGGAAAGCCTCTGCGTCCTCCGCCCCCTGCGGAGATGGTGCTAGGGGGAAACAGCTTTTAGGCTGGCTCTCCCCAGCACTGGCTCCTTCTCTCCTTCCCTCCCTCTTTTCCCCCCCCCCCCCCCCCCGCCTTGCTGCCTTTCTATAATAGAGGCATGTGGGGAGGAGGGCAGTGACTAGTCGAGGGACTACTTATGCTTATTGGGTGGTAGACTAGTTGCTTACATCCCTAGTCAGAAGCTTTGCTGGAAGCTTATGCCCTTGGTTATATCTGCACAAAGCTCAGTAGCCTTCAACGGGACTCCATGCATGTAGGTAGAGGCATAATTTATTATGCAGAATATCTGTTGGTAATGGTGATACACAAGAAAGAAGGAAACCCAACTTGTGGGGCTGATACTTGGGGAAAAATTATAAAAATCCTTAAAACGCAATGTATAGGGAAATTGCCACTTTCAGTCATTTTTCAGAGTAGAACCCCACTTAAACAATTCTCTACTACTAAGTTCTCATTAACTTAGTTCATATAAAATAGCTATTTTGCATTGTTTTTAATTGCAGAACTAGATAGTACAGATGGTGCAAAAGTTTTCAGTAAACAACCAGGAAGAATCCAAAGAGTAGCAAGAGGCTCAGGTGTTTCTACCAGAGATGTTCAGGAGCTTTTGACGCAGTACACAAAGTTTGCACAGATGGTGAAAAAGATGGGAGGTATCAAGGGACTTTTCAAAGGTAAGAAGTAAAACATCCATCTATTCGGTAACTGTACAACTATAGGAAAGGTATTTTGGTGGACGTCATTAAGGGCACAGCTACACAGCATGGCTAAAGTTGAATTAAGCTGTGCAACTTGAGCTAAGTCAATTGTGTAGTGGATATAGAAATAGCTTAATTTGGCTTTTGGCGCTGTCTACGCAGCAGGAAGTCAAAGGAAGAACACTCTTCCTTCAGCTTCCCTTACTCCTTGTAAAATTAGGGTTACAGGAGTCAGAGTAAGAAGTCCTCCAGCTCACCATTATTTTGAAATATTGTAATGGCTTGCAGCATAGACTATTATTATTATTTTATTTTATTTTATTTTATTAATCCTCTTTGCTCCTGATGGAGCATAAGGTGCCAACAAATCTTCTCCAGCCTTCACAGTCCTGAGAAAGCCGGCTGACTTCTTCCCAGGTCATGCCCTTCCTTTTCATGTCCTTCTCCAGGTGCCCAACGGCCTCCCTCTTTTACGCTTTCTAGGTGGAGTCTGAGTGCCGTATGAGGGAGTCTTGTTTTGCTCATCCGAAGGACATGCCCCAGCCATCTCCAGAGTCTCTGCTTGATCTCGTCCACAACATTGTTGATGCCAGTGCGCTGGCTTATCTCCTTGTTGGTAACATGCTGTTCCCAGCGGACTCTGAGGATACGACGAAGGCACCGTCCTTCAGAACCTCTGAGTCCGCTCTCAATCTTCTTGTTAGTCCTCCAAGTCTCTACTGCATACAGCAGGACTGAGCGCACATTCGACCTATAAATCTTCAGTTTAGTCCTGGTCTGCAACAGTGATGACTTCCAAATGTTGTTAAGCTTTTGGAAGGCTTGGGCTGCCAGGGCAATTCTAGCGAAGATCTCTTTGTCGATGTAACTGCCGAGATACCTGAAGTCATTTACTTCTCTAACTCTTCACCCATGACGGTGGTTTTATCGGTGTTAGTTGTCCTCAGTTTCATCACTTTGGACTTGCCAGGGTGAATTCTGAGCCCAACGCTTCTGGCTGTCCGGTCAACAATGTCGGTCTTTTCTTGGATGTCCTGCTGATCATGCGCAAGAAGCGCCAGGTCATCTGCGAAGTCGCAGTCCTCAAGCCGAGCAGTCGGTTCCCATAGCACTCCCTTTGATCTGCCCTCAGTGGCTCTGCGCATCACCCAGTCGATGACCACAAGGAAGATAACAGGTGAGATTACACAGCCCTGTCTTCATGTGAAACCAGTCACTCTGCTGTCCTTCATGTCGCACACAACATTGATTCTCAGCGTACAGGTCCCTCAGGATGTTAATGACCTTCTCAGGGAACCTGTATGCTTGTAGAATCCTCCAGAGAGAGGGGTGGTGGATGCTATCAAACGCCTTTTCAAAATCGATGAAGTTAATGTAGAGCGAAGAGTTCCACTCTATTGACTGCTCCACTATGGTGCGTAGGACAAAGATCTGGTCCGTGCACGACCTTCCACTTCTGAAGCCAGCCTGTTCTTCCCTGAGGATTTTCTCAATGCCCTTTCACATTCTCTGTAGCAGGACTCTACAGAAAATCTTTCCTGGCACAGCAGATTAATGCCTTTCCAATTCCCGCAGATGGACAGATCACCTTTTTTGGGTAACTTCACAATGATGCCCTTCTTCCAGGTCTCCGGTACCCTCTCTTCTTCCCAGACCCTGTTGAAGAGACCCTTCAGAGCTTGTGCGCTTGCCTTGGGGTCTGCCTTAAGCATTTCAGCAGTGATCTGGACTTCCCCGGGTGCTCTGTTGCCCTTCGTCTGTTTGATAGCGTCCGCTATCTCCAGCTCACTGATGTCCCCACATTCCATGTCTACTTGGAGGTTCATACTTCTAATGTCAGCCTCTTCCTCTGGGTCTGGTCTGTTGAGTCACCCTGAAGTGTTCCGTCCACCTGCTGAGCTGTTCTTTTGCTGTCACCAGCATTTTCCTGTTCTTGTCTCTTACTACAGTAGACTTGTTGGTAAAGTCTCTTATAAGAGTCTTGGTGATCTTGTACACTGTCCTAGTATCACCTCTGTCTGCTGCTGACTGGGCCTCCGTGGCAATATTGTCCACATACACTCTCTTATCTCTTTGTACACTTCTCTTCGTGGCAACGTTCAGGTCCCTATAGACCTGTACAGCTGTTATTTTATCTGCAGCATAGACATGCTCTTCATAATTTCAGAATAACATTAGTTATTCCGAAATAACACTGTTGTGTAGATATAGTTTTAGTGAGAATAGGGCAGAGATGAGGCAGTTTAAAATTTAGTTTGAGGGCTGAAGAAGGAAAGAGAGGCTGCAGAATGATGGTGGGTTATAGCTCTTCCTATTACTTTATGGAGAAGTGAGATATATTGAGCCTAGAGTTGAAATTGGTATTTCTGATCTGAAGCTAATAAAGGTAAAGTACTGATGGTGTTTGTTCAGTGAAAGTGGACAAGATTGAGAAATCAGATAAGTGGAGACCGAAGGGTAACCTCATTAATAAGGAAAAGTATCAACATTTTTAGTATAATATATAGTATAGAGATTATAGTATTTACTATACTTTTTACTATAATGATCAGAAACATAATTCATATCATCAGTCTCCTGAGTAATGCTTGTTTTGTCACTTGCTGTATTTAAGGAGGTGACATGTCAAAGAATGTAAATCCATCTCAAATGGCAAAACTGAACCAACAGATGGCAAAGATGATGGATCCAAGAGTTCTTCATCACATGGGTAACTATTACATTTATACAATATAAATTAGGGGATTTGACTTGGGAGCATTTGACAGAAGAGAGCATATTTCAAGGTTATGATTATGTGCATGTGTTGAAGATATTTTTCATATTTTAATTAGAACCTGGAAACAATTTAAGCTTGTAGGGAAAGATAGCTGCAAAACATTCTATTTCGGCTTCCTCTGGGCGTGGTTTGGCAGTGTAGTAGTGAGCAGTTAGATGAGAGGTGATAACTAAAAAGATTCACACATCTGCCAATAAAATTCTTTTCATTCTAATACTGCAGGGCTGAACCATAGTGAACAACAGCTCCGCATCCTAACCTTTACAGTAATTTCTCCTGAGAACTTTAATAGTTCTGCCTTGTGACCTGGGCTGTTCATTCTCAAGCTTGCACTAGCATATAGATGGAATACTTGTTGCCAGGTGTGAAACAGGTTCCTTCTCTATCTCTCTCTTTTTTTAAAATCCACTTTCAAATCTAGCCTTCAGTTGCTGATTTCCTCTGACCATCTACCTCCACTGTCATACTACTTCCTTTGAATCTCCATCCAAAGGAGATCATGAGCTCTTCTGAGCTGTGCCTATTGTGTTTTGTAAAGCACAGTGAATACATATAATGCTGTGCATTAGTGGTGAAGTATGAGGTTTCTTAAACAAAAAGAGCTACCACTAGTAGACTTACCAGGCTACTTAACTACTCTATTCTTATTGATCTTTCTTCTCTAGGTGGCATGGCAGGATTGCAATCAATGATGAGACAGTTTCAACAAGGTGCTGCTGGAAACATGAAAGGCATGATGGGATTCAATAATATGTAAAGAAGCCTTAATAAAAACTGACTTGGTTGATGGCAATTGCTGATCCTTTGATAAAAGGATTTTGATTTCTTCCTTTTTACAGCGAGAGAAAAGTGTGTCGATGGGGGGTGACGGAAGTTACCTTTTGAAACTTCTATTTGGGCTTCTCAAGTAAACTCTAAATTGATTTCTGGAAAGCAGTTATATTTTTGCTTAATTCCTTTCCATCAAAAGGAGTTCTTAAGTTTAATAATTGAAAATCATGATGTAAAATTTTAATATGTAGAGACACTTTTTAATTGTTTGCATTAAATGGCAGCCATTATATTTGTAAACAATCCAGATCTTTGGTTAATAGTAACATAAAATGTCACAATAAATATGTTGTAAAATAAACTAACGGTTGTAAATGAAGGATTTTTTTTCTTTGATTTTAAAACCTATAAGTAGGACTTCACCTTTATATGTGGTGGTGTGCAGATGGCCACTGGTCACTGATAACAGTACTTAAATGACATTTACTAGAGGGAAAATAAGAAGAAATAAATGCTTTTGATATATTTGAATGTGAGGTATTGAGAGTTGACTGTAAACCAAAATTTGCATCTTATCTCTTCTCCTGTTTAGTATCTATAAACAGTATGTTGAGAGGGTAATTAAGGAGATATGCGTTTCAAGTATCTTCCATATACTCATGACCTCTAACTTTGTCTTACCTCTCCCAGACAGCATATTTTGCTGTGAGTATATTACACTGGTGCTCTATAATCTGCAATAAATGAAATTTAAAATATCTATACTGACCATAAAAGCTCTAAATGGCTTTGGACTGATGAATTGGGAGACTACCTTTTTCCCTATACAGCAGAGCCTCACTTTTACGATTCTCCATTATCAGTCTCTTGTATTAACCAAACAACCTGCACACCGCAGGTCCAGAAACAGTCACTCTCCCCTGTGGCCACTAGATGATGTTGGAGCCACACATTTTCCCATATTATGGGATCTAGCTCTTGTCCCAGTTAGATCAAATAAAAGGTGTTCTGCTGTGTCTTCAGACACAGTTACAGTGAACAGAGGTGCTTAAGCTGGAACTCCTATTTTTTATACCCCCCCCCCAAAAAAAAAAAAAAAAAAAGGAATTAACTGGCAATTGAGAGGAATTCAATTTTCAGTCCTGGTCTGAAATGGGCAGAATCTACTGACCTTAGGGTATGCTTCAAGAATTCATCTATTATCCCTGATTTCAGAAGTAGTGGAACAGTTGTTGAGGGGTTGGGGAAGAGAGGCAAAGACAGATTTTTCAATATCTATTTTATATCAATTGTTGACCACGGAAGCAGTGTTAGTATTAATTTCAGTATGGGCCCCAAGAGACAAACCCCAATGTTAAACAGGGTTTGGCATACTAAGACATCAGCCTGCTTTGTACCATTGCAAACACCCTATTCATTTTAAAATGTTCATTAAAGATACTGATTTACAGGCAAAAACATGAGGCATCTAATACAGCACTGAGGCCAGTAAGGATTTGTTTATAATATGCACTTCTATTATTTTGTTTTCTTGGGTGACAAATGTAATTTCTCCGAAATATTAAATCTGTAGTAAAACACACCTATTCTTGCTTTCCTCTTACTGCCCTGTTTATACTGTAGATAAGTCAGTGGAATGACCATGTTGTGCTGAAACCAGGTCTCTGATATGGCTATATTTGTAATGTAGACAGGGCCTTACATTAAAAGAAAATGTTGACACTAAACTGTGCAAAAGATTAATCAAGACTCCTTCCCAAGATTTTTAGGAAAGAATAATATGCAAGGAAGCAGTCAATCTTATCGGCATATAGGGAGTGTTAGCTGTTCAGCTACAACACTCATCTTTGAATAAAACGTGACAGTCTGTTACATCCTGTTTTGAATACTTGCTTCCTGTAATAATCTTGGCTCTACACGCTCCATCCCTTTTTCAAATATTGCTTGAGGTATGCAGCCTAAACAGAATAATAACAACCACCTAAATATTGTGTAAGTGTAACTTGGAATGCATACTACTCAGTTTTCCACATCTTGTAGAGTAGGAGGCGATATCAAAATTAGTTACACCATGGGAGAATCAAATTCATAGTGACCTTACGTAATTTGTTCCTTCACATGAGACCGCCTACAGCGCTTTCCAATTTTAAGTGTTTTTTTTATACTCCTAGGTAACATTTGGCATTCTTCTGTCTGTTTGAACACAGTTCTACAGTACTAAACTAAGCTTTAACTTTTTATCATAATGTTCACATCTTCAACTTTCATTGTGCTCATTGATTGCAGGATCCTTTTTGTGAGAAGAGATTTCTCTTACTCTCTCACATCCTGCTTCTTTCCTCACATCTGTCTGGTCAAGTTGGTTTCTAAACTAGTTACCCGTCTGTTTTCTAGCATCCACCTTCTTTATCTCAAGTAAAGACACTTCAGGTGTGCTTTGATATAAACCCCAAATGCAATCTATTCAGCATGCACCTCATCTAGTGTTTCTTAAAGTGTGTTCCGAGGCAGTCAGAGGTGTGCCACAGAGAGAACAGAATTCAAAATGGCTGACAAAGGAACAAGCCTCTTTTTTGGGGGGGAGGAGCTCAGCAACTTTTCCCTGGGGGCTTTCCCCCCCACCCACAACAAAAAAAAAATTCTTGATGTTCCCCATTTAAAAAGAATTTATTGTTTGGTGTGTCTCAGTCTAAAAAAGTTTAAGAAACACTGACCTAGGCTATGTCTACACTACAGAGTTTTTTTGGAAAAACAGCCAATTAAAAACAAAAAAACTTATGTCCACACTGCAATCCTCTTTCTATGAGGAAGAAGCCTTTTTCTGAAAGAGCTCCTTCGGAAAAAGGCATGTGTGGATGCGGAAGAGAGAGTTCTTTCAAAAGAAGAGGAAAAAGCACAGGTGCCCTGATGGCCACTCTGTCCATAGTAATCACAGCTTAAATGCAAGATGGCATCCACACTGAATGGATGCCATCTTTCGAAAAAGCAGATTGCCAAAGTGCATCGAAAAAGAAATGTGGATGCTCTCTTTCGGAAGAAGTTTTCTTGGAAGATCTCTTCGGAAAGAAGCCTGCAGTCTAGACATAGCCCTAGATGCTTAGGGCTTCGAGTGTGGATAAGAGGTTTCCGCAAAACACCATTGTTTTTCTTTTCCCCAAAGAAAAACGTTGAGGAATGCTGTCTACCTAGATTACTGAGCACCGCTGTTCAAGACAAAATAACAATATGCCTTTGTTATGTATAACTTTGACCTATAGTAATGAATGTAGTATCTTAGTAAACTTGCAGGTAGCTCCTCAATTGAAAACATTAGATTTCCCCCTTTTATCTAATCCCTGTAAGGGATCTTGTATAAGTGTTCCTTTGTCCAGACTACCCTCCCCTCAACAAACTACTGTAACTATATCTCAACTATGAACACTTGTGTTAGTATTTTACATGAAATCAGTCTTGCAGTTGCACAGGTGCTATCCAAATATCTGTAAAGAAATTGAAGAGGTGACTCAAGCTACTTGGGTTTACTATAAACTATGATCAAAATCAATGTAATCTATAAAAAAATAAAGGTCATTTTTTGGTTCGAATAACAAAAAATTCACATAGCCATTGTTCTCAATCATAATTTTGTATGCAAGCATTTACTTTTAGAGTTGAATGCCCTTAATGAAGATGAAACTTACAAAGAAGGGGTATATTGAACAGGAACAGTGAAACACTGTACTTCTGCACAGGCCAATCCACAGCAACTATCAAATCAACAAATGATTCTTTATTTCTATTTTCAATTCATTGCACAACTGGGGCTTTCTTACAATTTTATGGCTGTCTCAAATTTCAGTTACTGCCACAAGACAGTGACAGTCAGGTCAAGACACTGGTGAAGCTTTTCTGCCAGCAGCAGGTTCGATAGGCATTTCCTAGCCTGCTGGATATGTGAATCAGGAAGCACTTCACAGTTGCTGTACATATAATTTGGGATTTTCTTTTTCACTATTTCAGTCTTACTCTCCTAGTTCACTAGAAGTGGATTCCATGGAATAATACATCTTTTAAAAGATTTAGAATTCAGAAGCAATCATTACAACCTAAATGGATCGCTGCTGTTGAATGCTCTGTAATCCTACTGACAGCAGTAATGCAGTCTTCCACCTAAGTTATAGATACTAAAGAAAACTGTCAGCAGCCCCTGCTTGTGGGGGCCCCCAGTTCCCTGTGTACAGTGGCTGCTCCTGCATCCACGGGGAGCTCAGCCCCGCAAACAGGGGTGACACCGTCCCACACTGCTGCCTCTGATACTGAGGCAGCAGCAGGCAGGAGTCAGTTTTTAAACTGGCTCCCCACACAGATCGGCTCCCACCTGTTGCCCCACGTGTCCGAGGCAGTAGCATGGAGTGGCAGGCGGCTACCCTGCGTGCTCTTCATTTAAAACTTGAACCAGCAGGCTGGCATTAAGCCAGCCTTTCAGTACACATTTTAAATGCAGAGCATGTGGGGGGAGAGTTGTTGTGGTTAACCATGTCTATTAACCAATAGCGATAGCGTATTTGTTAAATGGTTACCCTGCTAGCTGCTAATATTCCTAACTCCCTTAGCGTGAAATGGACATACACTAACTAGCCTTTGTAATCTAAGGCGAGATTTCCCAAGCACTTTTGCCAAAACATGCTGTTCTAAATAAAATATAGAACAGATTTATTAACTACAGAAAGACAGATTTTAAGTGATTATAAATAGTAAGCATAGATATCAAAGTTGGTTACTTAAATGAAGATAAATTAGCAGTATACATTTTACAAACTCAGCAAGATTTGAATCAATATTTTTCTCACCTTGTCAGATGGTACAAGCAGGTTACGGTTCATCAATACATAGGCTGAGACTCCCTTCCAGCCTGGGCCCAAACTTCCCCAGTTCAAAATCTTTGTCTTCCAGGTATGGAGATAGAGGTGGGAAGGATATTCCAAGCAATGATGTCATTGTTTCTCTTTTAATTCCTCCTTCATATTGCTAGAAAATCTCCAGTGACGTGGGAGTCAGTCAGTCTCCATTGATCAAGCAGTCTCCATTGTGTACATATCTTCCCTAAGAAGCCACTGGGAGTATGGATAATTTTCTTGAAGGGCCACCAATACTGTCTGGCCCTCCTTTGTTATAACTGAAAGGCTAACTGGGCATTTCCCAACCTCAGAACATATTTCTGCAGCACATATAGCAAAACTTCATAACTTCACAATAATAGTACATACAATCCAATAGGATATTAATGTTCAACAAATCAGAACTTAAAATTTTACCTCACAAGGCATAGTTTAAACAAACCATACCATAATCGTCACAGTGGCGAAAATGGGGGTTCCAGGGTGCTACTTTGAAGTTCAGAGTGTTAACAGTTTGTCAGTGCTCAGCTGATGCTTTCAGACTTGACAAGAGCTGACACTTGGTTTACCAGTGTCACAAAGAGTTGATGTTTCTGAATGGAAGTGGGAATAGTAGATGCTCATTAGTAGCAACATATCTGTCCTTTTGCTACTTTGCTCCTAAGTGGCTATTGCTGTTATGGGGAGTGTTTTCTGACCAAAGGTAGCCTGCTTTTTTCTAATACATAAACTGCTACAGTATGTTCATTACCAGGGCTCACCGAGCAGCGGCGAGCCCCGCTCGCCAGCTGTGCGGTTCTGTGCTCTGCGCATGTGCAGATTGCTCTGAGCCGGCTCTTCTGGGGTGTAATCTACTCGCCACAAGCGAGTAGATTACATTGTTTGTCTAGCCCTGATCGTTACTATTGCTACAGTATTACAGGAGTATATATATATTGTACATTTAAAACATATGCTCTGTTCTGCATCCTTAGTCTACCACCTTTTTGTATCAAGAACATGGTGAGTTAAAGTTCTAAAAGTAATACCTTTTACTGGAAAAAAACAACATATGGTCTGGTAGCACTTTATAGACTAACAAAACATATAGATGGTATCATGAGCATTAGTGGGCACAGCACACTTCTTTGACTGGAGTTAACTTTGATCATCTGAAGAAGTGGGCTGTGCCCACGAAAGCTCATGATACCATCTACATGTTTTGTTAGTCTATAACAGTGGTTCCCAAACGTTTTGGCATCACGCCCCCTTTTTGATTTTTGAGAAACCCTCATGCCACCCCACCCCCAATAACAGCAAAACTTGTTGAGCAAAAGAAAAAAAAAAGGGAACTGACCAGGGTGGAAAAACAAAAATAGCAGCAAAACTTAGGGGGGGGGGGGTAGATCTAAAGGAGGGGCTGGGTCGCCTCGTGCTACCCCTGGAATTTGTTCACGCCTCCGCAGGGGGGCACGGCCCCCAGTTTGCGAACCCATGGTCTATAAAGTGCTACCAGACGATTTGTTGGTTTTTTTCTGTAACAGGCTAACTCGGCTACCCCCGAAGCACCTTTTCTTGGGTGATTGTAGGGATGGGTGGGTGTCTGGCTACAGGGGTGAGTGGGTATCTGGCAGCAGGGGTCCCGGCTGCGAGGGTGGTGTTTGCCGCTGGGGCAGTGGGCTCCGCTATGGTGTGTGATGGCAAGGATTTCCTCTGCGGGAATTGGTGTCTGATGGCAGGGCAGGGGCTGAGCTATGGGGTTGGGTATCTGGCAGTGGGGTGGAGTGGAACTGTGTGGGGTGGGTAACTGGTGGTGGGTTGGGGACAGGCTGTGGAGGTGGGCGTCTGACGGTGGGGTGGTGAGTATCTGGAGGGGGGTGGGTGTCTGGTGGCGGTGCGAGGGGTCTGGCCAGGGGCTATCTGGCGGCGGGGGCGGGGGCCAGCCTGTGAGGGTGGGTGAGTGTCTGGCGGCGGCGTAGGGGACGGGCTGTGCGGGTGGCGGCGGGTCACGGCGCTGTAGCCGGGCGATAACAGGGTTTGCGGGGGGGGGAGGGTCGCTGTTCCGCCGCAAGAGGCGCCAGGCCCAGCCAGTCTCTTGGCAACGGCCTCTCCTCCCGCCTCTGCGCTCCGGGGGTGCGTGCGGCGGGCGGGGCCGCCCGTGACCTCATTTCCCAGGGCCTGGCCGCTGCTTGTGTGGGTGGCGGGGGCATGGAGCAAGGGCTCTCCGCTATCACCCTGTACTGCGCCCCCATTGCCGGGACCGCGCCCGCCGCCCTCGCCATGGAGCAGGAGCAGGTGAGACCAGCTTCCCCAGGGCCTCATCGCCCGCCCCGGTGACTCAACACCCCCCATAGGGGGACTGGCCGGAGCCTGGTCTCTGCCCCTCCCAGGGCCAGTGGGGCAGCTACTTCCCACGGCCCCCACGGCAGCAAAGGGGGTGTCGTGGGTCCGTCCGTAGCTAAAGCGAGAGGCCTGCGAGTCGGGACTAGCGCGTCCTGTGCCTAGTCCTCAGCATATCCCCGTGTCAGGCTCCACGCCGCGCCTGGGACACGGGCTAGTGACTCCCTGCCCCAAAGGGCTGCCTAGCGAGCGGCTGCGGTCATCGATGTTTGTAAGTTGCTTGGAGACTCTTGGGTAAAATATGCTACATCGCTATAAATGTTTTGTTTATTGTGCTGGTGGTGATAACCCCCCAGCCCTAAGAGTTTTTTGTTTGTTACTGTGGCTTAACATAGTTGTTAAATCTATATAGACACAACATTGTTTGATCTTGTAAATGCATTGTTTGAAGACCCTTTCCTAGCGCTCCTCAACCCACCCTTAGAAAATTGGACTTCTTTCAGAAATCATAGCTTACATTTTTTCACTTCCATTTACTACAGTATCTGTTATGTTTTTGCATGGTTTCCTCCCCCCACCCAAGGGAGCTTTAATTTGTTGTTACTCTGTTTAGGTTGTGAACAATGACTTTTCTGGCAAAAATAGCTAAACAGTATAGTTGGGTGGGGGCATGAAAGTGAAGTCAATGTAGTTTTAATGTATGGCTTTGGGTGTCATTTGTTTTTGTCTCTGCCACCAGAGGGTAGCAGCACAGTAGAGGTAGGTAGTGAACCCAAAAGATACCTGAATCACAGGCTTCATCTTGCAAGCCTTCCAACTGTAAAATTTCTAGTAAAGGTTTTGTATGATCCAGGCCCATGAGAAGCATGGTAGCTTACTTGCCACTCTGCCAGAGGTTCTATTACAGGTTGAACCTCTTTAGTCTGGCACCCTTGTGACCTGACCAGTGCCAAACCAGGGAATTTGCCAGACTGTGGGAGATCAATATTGTCTAGCAGCATTACCAACACTTTCACTCCTCACTGGACTCTTAGAAGACATGTAAGAGTAAATTAGAACTGAATAACAGCACAGACCACTGGGAACTAGTATTGGTGGCTGTAAACAAACTTTATGGGACCTCAGGAAAACTTGGTTACACCCATGAATAGTGAACGTCTGGCTAACTAAAATTATGCTGGATCTTGGATGTTGCCAGACTAGAGAGGTTCAATTTGTTTTTATTTGTATCAGGGATGTTAGCAACTAGTCAACTATCCGATAAGCAAGTTCTTATCGGATTATCGAGTAGCCACTTGACTTGTTGTCCCCCCCCCCCTTACTACCTGTATCAGAGAGAGGCAACAAAGTGGGGAGGAGTAGGAGCCAGTGTTGGGGGAGGGAGAAGGAGGGGAACCAGCTTTAAGCCGGTTCCCCCAGCACCATCTCACTTGTGGGCAGGGGAGGCAGAGGCACTGCAGGGAAATGGTGTGAGCAAGAACACTTTCAGTCCCCGGTAGTGCTGGTTCCCACTGCCAGTGCTTCTGCTTTTGAAATGTACAAGAGCCTTGTAGGGCAGAAGTGCTGCAGGGCACAGGGAATGAGCAGGAACTCAAGCAGTCCCTGTTCGCCCTGTGCTCTCTGCAGTGCCCCCCCTCCTTGCTGCCTCTATAAGAGGCAGGAGGTGAGGAATAGGAGACACTGCTGGGAAGCAGTCCCTGTATGCAGAGGTCCCAGCAGGGAGAAGGGGGCTGGGCCCCCCACAGACAGAAGCTGTTGCCACCAAGCAGCCTCTGTCCATGGCCAGCCCTGACTGCCACAAACAGGGGCTGGTCCAGCACCAGCCCCTTTGTGGCAGAAGGGACTATCTGCTGTGAGCAGGGGCGTCTGGACTCCGTGGAAGCCGGGACCGAGGAGTCCCGGCTCATGCTGATCGCTGTGCCTCTGTATTTTAAATGTAGTGAGAGCCCAGCGGCTCTTATTACGTTTAAAATGCAGAGAAGCAGCATGGGTGGCTCCGAAACTGGCTCCTGGAGTTACCTCTGCTGTGGCTCTGCACAGCAGTGCTTATTAACTAATCATATAGTTGATACAAATTGTATTGACTATGATTAGCCAGATAATTGCATTTTAACATCCTTAATTTGTATTCCAGTTCCATCTAGGAGCCCCGCTCTCAGATCATGACCCTATAGTGAAGTGGTTCTCAAACTTTTTGGCCCATGGACCACCAGTTGCTAATGGAACCTTAAAGCAAATCTTTCCATTGACCACCAGTTGCTAATGGAAACTCACTGTTAATTACATGCCATTTTGCTAGTGCTGCAGCTAGGGAGAATGGTTTAATTTCAATTATTAAACAGATTATGTGTTTTAACTTTCTTATGTTAGTTTACCAAACTTCATTTTAAAAAAGTAAAATATTAATTTAGGTCCACCATAAAATATAAAAGGTTTCAGTGTTTTCTTTATTTATGGCAGGGGTGGGTCAGGGGTCACTGACTCACAGAATAATCAGTTGGGGACCACACAAGTGAGAAGCAAAAAAACTCCTCCAAAACCCCCAACCCAGCTGAAACACTTCACTCCTCTGGTGCTCCAGCCTCACGGGGTGAGCGGAAGGGACAGGGAGGACTGAGGTTCAGGGTTTCCCATAGATTAGATTTACTTTTCTGGGGTTCCAGAGGTAGGGGATTTTGTAGACCCCCTTAGGCTCTGGGGTGGGGACAAAAATGAAGGGTTCAGTGTGTGGGACAGGGAGCCAGTGAGTGAGATAGGGATGGGGTGCAGGATGTGAGATCTGGGTGGGAAATAGGGTGCAGAAGCAGTCTGGGAATAGGTGTCTGGCCGGGGAGAGGGAGCAAGAGCAATGGTGGATGCTAGAGCAGGATGGGGGTAGGTGTTTGGCCGGGGGCGGGAGGGGTCCAGGAGCAAGAGTGCGTGCAGTAGCAGGCAGGGGATAGGGTGTCTGTCCAGGAGGGAGGGTGCAGAACAGGGGCAGGCAATAATTTGTAGGGGAGGCCACGCCAAGAATTTGATAAGCTATCAAAGGCCACCGGCTTCCATTATTAATGGAGGTGCAGGGGTTTAGGATGGAGGTTGGGTGTACAAGGGAGCTTGGAGAAAGGAATTGGGGTGTGGGATCTGGGAGTTTGAGTGAATGAGAGGATTGTGCCCTGGAGCAATGGAGTGGAGTGAGGAGAGGGTCTGGGAGAGGAATGTAACCTGGGGTAGAGGTGCAGGGTTTGGGCTGTGACCAGGAATAGTGGATTGGGGTGCAGGGTCTGGGAGGAGGTTGTGACCCGAGGTGGGGAATAGAGAAGATAGTGTCTAGGAAGGTGTATGGAGAGGGGCTGGAGCTGGGGTGCAAAATATTTGGATTACTTGGGGGAGGGGGGAGAGGACTGGGGAAGGAGGGTCGGGGTGCTACAGACGGACTTTGGCTGGGAGACCTTACCTGGCTCCCAGCCAGCAGCGCAGCAGGTTCCTTAGCCAGGGTCCCTGCCTTCCAGCCCCTGAATCTGCTCAGGGGAGTTGCCAGAGCCATGTATACTGCTCAGAAGTGAATGCTGTAAGCTCAAGGGGATGAGGAAGGAGGTTCACTTTCCATTCTGCCTGTCCTGCAGACAGGAAGCTGCTATTGGTCAAAATCAGCCAATAGGAGCTACTGGATTCGGGGGCAGCATGAGAAGCCTTTCTCCCCTCCCTCCAGACTCTTGAGTTCAAAAACACACATGTGGTTTTGCAGTGGCTTTCCTGAGTGCCAAGTGGGAAAGGGCAGGGCAGGCAGGGACCTGGCTGAGGTTCTTGCCAGATCTGGCAGCTTGGCGGGCCAGATCTGGCTTGCAGATCATCATTTGTCCAGCCCTGGTAGAGGAGCAAGCTGGGTCTGTGGGGTCTTGGCATGGGTGGGAGTAAAGGGATTTGGGGTACAGGGTATGGGGGTAGTTGCTTATCTGGCTCTGTGCCCTTGTGAGTCCCAAGCAAGGTCTCCTGCTGATCCCATTGGCTGCAACTCCAGCCAATGAGAGCAGCAGAGAAAGCCTATCATTAGCAGGCGTTCCCCGCAATGAGCTGGGCAGGAAAGAGGCGAGAAACGCAGTGTGGAGTGCTTGTTCTGGTCTCTGTTTATACTCCCCCCACCCCTAGGGGAAAGTCCTTCATTATGCTGCAATGCTGGGCTGCGCTGCGCTGGGACTCTCTTTACACTCTCCCTGCCTCTGTGGGGAAAGCCCTTGATTATGCTGCTGTTCCTCCAGCTAAGCTAGGTGGGAGAGAGGAAAGAAATGCAGCTTGGAGCCGCTTGTTCTGGTCTCTTTCTCTTTTGAAGTGGTCTGGCGGGGTTGGGGCTTGGCGGACACAAGGTTAGAGTGCCATTATGTGCTGTCGGGGGAGGGAGGGCTTAGCTTATGCCATGGACCACCTGGGAGGCGGCAGCAGACCATTAGTGGTCCACGGACTGCACTTTGAGAACTAGTGCTATAGTGCTAGCACAGTGTAAGCTGAGAACAAAAAGTCCCTGCCCCCAAATAGATTATTGTCTAGTATAAAATGGGAGATGGATGGGTACAGATAGGAACAATGTTCCTTCTAATCTTTTCAATCCATATGCGGATTTTTTATATCCATGTGTGGCATAATTTTTTTTATGTACACCAAGGTACGTAAATGAGCACTATCATAGAAACAAAGACAACCTGTGATCACTCTGGTAATCAGGTGAGTGGTATTTGAATCTCTCAAGTGTATTCACAAGTGCACAGCTTACAGAGAATACTGGAGAGGAGTACTAGCAAACAATGAGGCAGTATTTGCCAGTATGATAGGCAGTAGTTTCAGTTGTTCAGGAGCCTAACCATTGTCAAGATTTGTGCAGGTGTTAAATCACAGAAGGGATTTGAAAGAGCACAATGAAGTAGCTTCATAGATGTTTCAGGAGCTACGCATAATTTTGAAGGATAATATGAAGAAAGGTGATGCAAGCTGACAGCAGAGAAATGAGATGACATCTTAATTTACTATATATTTTAGAAACTTTGTGTGCCCGTTTGTCCATTTGTGGGTCCATTTGTTCAAGAACTCTTAAACGGTAAGAGCTAGGATCACAATGTTTGGTATGCAGCTTCCTCTTAACATAACCAAACCCTTGCCTTGCTTTAAGTGTGCCAGGACAATGGGATGTGCCTGGAATTCAATTGTCTCATAAAATGGAAAGGTAGAGGTCTCAAAGATCTCAAGCAGAAATAATTACTATGACTTTATCACTTCTGCTATTCTGTTCTTAGCAAACTGCTGGTTGTGTGATGCTTTTATGATGTGCACATGAATACTACATCAATTTTTGCTTGTGACCCAAGTTAAGAGTTTGTGGTCAGGCATGAAATGGAAAAGCTAGAGTAATAACCCACTTTTATATTTAGCTTAAGGATGTAAAATTGCGGTTAAACAGTTAACTGGTTAAACAAAATATTTAACCAGTTACTCGTGATCCTGCAACAGGGTCTGCTCCACCCCACATGTGGCAGGACGCAGCTGGAGTAGAGCGGCCCCCCTCCCATCCATGGTGGAATGCAGGCAGGGGCTGCTCTAGCCAGGCTGGGCTGAGCATGCCTGCCATATCATACTACAGGAAGGGGGCTGCTCCAGCCCAATCAGACTGGAGTGATCCACGCCCTCAGCATGACACGGTTGGCCCTACTCTGTTAATTAAATGCAAAGATTGTAGGATTTTTACTTTTAAATATAGGATGCATACATTTAAGGGTCATAGGAAAGTGGAATTTAAATATAAATAATCGTGATAGTGTTATTGCAGGAGTAGCACAGACAAGTGTGGTTCCATTATTATAATTTCTGTGGAATACTGCATTATCACTGTGTGGCTATGTAACAAAGAACTCTATTGTAAATGCGTATACACAGGAGCTACAGAAAAGACTGCTGGGAAAATGTATGTTACAATTTACTGACTTCTGTGTAATTAATGCAACATATAGATGTTAAGGTCATCTTTTAAATTTAATTAAAAGAAGCCAAAATAGAAAAGCAGTTTCAATAAATACTTTTTCAAATGCACCTGTTAAGTTTACTGCCTGATTCTCCAATCGACTTCATTTTTCAAAATAGATTACCTGTAGGGTTGCCAGATACTTGAACAAAAAATACCGAACATGGCAGGGGAAAAAACTGGTTGAGCAAAAACAAAAAAACAAAACTCCGGGACCAAAGTTGTTAAGAAAAAAACAAACAAACCCCACAGGGGACCAAAGTTGTTAAGCCAAAAAGAACTACCGCGCGCACGCATACAAAAAAAGTCACCCTTAAATCCCCATGCTACCCTCGCTCCCATCAGATGCGGCAGGGGAAGAATGTCCCAAGCAGCCTTCAGTCCGAGGAAAAACAGAAAATTTTCTGGTTTTTCTGTTTTGTTTTGTTTTTTTTACTGGACAGAAGCCAGGCCAATACCGTATACCTGGTAACCGTAAATATCTGTGCATTGAGAACTAGTAGTATACCTCTTTCATGAATTGCCGGCTGGCCATTTCTGTTGTTTGTATAGTTTGTCAGCACAGAGATGGGAAAAGAACGGCAGAATGGTGTAAACTTAATAAAGACGAGCATCTGTGTATGCAGACTTGAGATGGGGTTTACATTGTGAATTCTGCTAGTTAATGTGTAACACAACGTTTTTTTAAGCATGTACTTTCTGGTGTGCAGTGTCTTTTCAAATGAGACTTATGGCTTTACAGATGCAGTTTTTATTATCTCTTGTTTGAACTAGTGGAGGGGAAGCATTCTTGGTAAATTGAAGTGATTTCATCTTGGCTAACTACATAATTGTAGGGATTTGAAAGAACCAAATCTAGTCTTGAAATGTTACAAAACACAAAATTACATAGACTAAGCACTTTCATATTAAATATTTTGAAAATGCTTTGTTTCATGGGTTTTGATTTATCAAAATTAAGCTGAGATCATAAAACCTGAATGTAAATAGTAAGAAATAAATTGTTTTGTCTTCTCCCTCACTTTTTCTTTTGTTTAGACTGTAAAATTTGTGGGAAAGGGACATATTTTCCATGTTTGTGAAGCATTTAGTACACTTAGAACATAATTTCAGCCTAACATTATTAAAATTTATATAATCATAAAAATGTATGGCTTGGAAGGCACCTTGAGAAGTCATCTAGTTTGGTCCAAGGGACCTACGTAGGATCAAGTGGACTTTCCTGGACTATTTATGATAAGTATTTGTCTAACCTTAAAAACCTCCAATGAATGGTATTTCTAAAATCTCCCTTGAAGTTTCCAATATTGGAAAAACCCCTCTGTTCTTTTGATTTTTTTTTTTTTCTTTCAAAAGAACCTGATTGCTGTGTGGATGTAATCAAAGTGGGTTTTTTTTGGAAAATGGGTGTTTTTCCAAAAAAAGTTGTAGTGTAGACATACCCAGATACTTCCCAGAGCTTCAAAAGAGGAGAGATGTATGCCTGCAGGGAAGCAGAGACCACAAAACACTGAGAAATAAGTAGAAAGGAACATAAACACTGTCAAATCAAGTGTAAAAATGTAATAAGAAAAGCAAAAAAAGATTTTGAGGAACAGCTAGCCAAAAACTCAAAAACAAATAACAAAATGTTTTTTAAGTACATTAGAAGTAGGAAGCCTGCTAAAAAACCTGTGGGTCCCCTAGATTATCGAGCTATAAAAGGAGCAATCAAGGACGATAAAGCCATTGCAGAGAAACTAAATGATTTCTTTGCTTCCATCTTCATGGCTGAGGACGTTGGGGAGATTCCCAAATCTGCACCGTCCTTTGTGG